>JACGWO010000002.1:15826591-16175591 GCA_034509735.1 Sesamum alatum
GAAGACAGAAGGACAAGTGTACTGTTAGAGCCTAAATGTTCATCCCTGAATATTTCACCTAGTCTCTAGTGCCATGGACCGTTGCTAGATGGCCACCCATGGTAATGGAAGGATTCTAGGAATCCGACCAAGTCTAGCTGAAAGGTGAACCTAAAGAGTCACACACTATCCACACACATTTAGATATTTAATTAAGAATTAAATATTGGAGTGAAGGAATGATTAAAATTGGATTTAATCGGGTCCTTTATTTTTCTTGGAGAAATAATTCCTTCTATTAAGATATAAGGAATTAAATTGATAAATTAGATTTATCAAAGGGATTTATTTAATGGGCTTAAATAATATTTATATTAGCCTCTTGGAAATATTTAAATAGGTTTTTTAAATATTCCATTAAATTAAATTAAATCAACGGTTGAGATCAATGGGAGAGATGGATGGCTAGGATTGTTTTGACTAGGTCAAAACACTACTTTGACTAGGACTTTGACTAGGTCAAAATCCTAGTCAAATTAGAGTTCTTAAAAGAGGAGTTTAAAGAGGATTAAACTCCTCTTCTATATAAACCCCTAGCATCCTACAAGTTGAAGGATGATGAAATTCCAACACACACACACGGATTCTCTCTCCCTCTCTCTCGTCCGATTCTCTCTCCCTCTCCAAGAAATATTTTCTTGGTTCTTTTTGTTCTTGGAACATTAAGAACTTGATGAATCAATACCATTAATCCATAATGTGTTATTGATTCATCCACTCCAAATATTATACACTTGTTCGTTGCTAGCACGACGTGCAAGATACGTGGGTGGATCGTGTGTCACGATTTGGAGGGTCTCAAGAACGAGATCTTGGTGCAAAACGGGGAACAACGCGTGTAGCCGTTGAAGACGAAAACGACAACGGGTAGGTCTCGTTTTAGATTTTCGTCCTCTTTTATTTTCAACCCTATGGCCTCCATGATTTATTTTATGTTATTCGTTCATGAGATACACCGAACGCCCGGGAAATTTCAAAGGCACACCCTTTGAAACGTGTTTTAATTTAAAAGTGTTTAAATTCCGCATTTATTTTTAATTATACCGCGCTTCCGCATTCGCGCTTTTCCCGGGACGATCCACAATTCCTTTCAAAACCTCCTTAGTTCAATTGTCAACACAAAAGAACTTGGAAGAGGGAAGAGAGAGAGAGAGAGAGAGAGAGAGAGAGAGACCCGTCCGAGAGGGAGAGGGGGAGCCGAGTGTGTATGTGTGTGTGTTTAAAAGTTTCATCATCTCTTCTAAAGAGGGCTCTTAGGAGTATTTATTAGAGGAGGAATCCTATTCCTCTTCTATCTCCTACATATTGAAGACTCCTAGTTGAATAGGATTTGACCTGGTCAAATCCTAGTCAACTACTAGATTCTTGGTCAAACCAATCCTAGCCATTGATTCCTCTCCTTTAATCTCCACCGTTGATTTATTTAATGGGATATTTAAATCTTATTTAAATAATCCTTAATGGAAATAAATAAATATATCAAATATAAATATTTATTCCAAGCCCATTAAATTAATTTCTAATAAATCTAATTTATTAGATAAATTCCTCAGATCTAATACAAGGAATTAATTTCTTCCCAAGAAAAGAAGGACCCGATTAAATCCAATTTAATCGCTCCATTTCTCCAAAGAAGGACCCGATTAAATCCAATTTAATCGCTCCATTTCTCCAAATATTTAATTCCTAATTAAATACATTATGTGTATGGATTGTGTGTGACTCTTTAGGTTCACCTTCAGCTAGACTTGGTTGGATTCTTAGAATCAGCCCGTCACCATGGGTGGCCGTCTAGCAACGGCCCATGGCACTAGAGACTAGGTGAATATACGGGGATGAACATTTAGGCTCTACAGTACATCTATCCTTCCGTCTACGGTCTCACCACTTAGGGTCTAGGGCACGGATTATGCAGGTACCCATTTTGGACCTAAGTGTCGGTCTGTCCTTTACCAAACGCCGCAGGAGAATCCTTCCCCACTGTTCAGTCACTGTGGCCATAGATAATAGGGACAAGACACAGAGTATTTGTGAGACACAACTGTCAACACCATTTGACAGGAGACAGATCCTTTCTTGGAAACTACTGTCACTTTGTACACCGAAGCTGAACTAGATATGGCTTATGCCTACTCAAGTGCATCTTGGCAATCTCTCACCATACCTAAGGTACAGTCCCGATGTACAGGTAAACTCAGCAATTCCTCAAGTCAAAGGACTTGACCTGTACCGTTGGAACCGGGAACACACGTCATACCTAACCGACCCTACTCAAGGTCCTCCCCAGCAAGCCAACCCACTAACACTGCTTAGATGATCCTCGTCACCCGTCGATGAAATACGACAGCAGATGCTTAGTGCAAGTCTCAAGGGGAATCTCGGTACCCACTTTTGAGATTCCTTGACTTGGAAATTTCCAGACTGATTCGGCGGAACAGATTTCATGGACCTACCTCCAAGCGTAGTCCCAGTCCCGAAATGCAATTTCAGTCTGTGGGCTTTGTTTGTGTAGTGAACAGTTATAAAGCAAATAAAGTGAACACAAACAAAGTACGTGACAAATGAATTTCACTTCTTATTCATTAAGGATTTATTGAAACTCTGAAATTGTTCAGACATAGGTTACAATTCGCCTACCAAGATTGGCTACATGGTCACTTATTCTAACAGGTAGATGTGAGCTTTTCTTTTATTTCATGTAATTGAAGAAGAAGAAGAAGAAGGATGGGCCAAAAGGATGATTCCAAGGAGATCCATAGCCATGGAGGCTCAATGGACAAAGAGGCAAGGCCCATCAGTGTGTTGATGGGTTTATGCTATTAAATGTAATAGTGTAGGACCAACCCTAGATTGACCACAGATCCACTGCAGGCTCAGTGGGTTGCATAGGATTCGGGCTTGTGATCATCCAACAGGGGCGTGCTAGGCTTTTATTTTTGCATATGGAATGTATGATGGATGAATGGTTTATTTATCATGTTCTCATTTTAGCATGCAGTTATATTACGCATATGTTTATGTATGATGTATGATGAGGTCTCGGTCTTTCGAACTCTCACTTGGTTGGATCAAGCTAAAAATATTAGACCCCTAATAAATGGACTAGAACCTAAGTTGTTCGTCTAAGCCTTCCATCCATGAAAAAGTGAGGAAGCTAGTTTCAGTCAATTGTGTGCTCTCACGAGTCGTGGCACGTCTTTTGTCTTAAAAAATAAGCTGCACGTTTGTTGTGAACGAAGTGAAACACTCTTATTAACTATCTCACGAGTCGTGGGGGTAGTAGTGAGTGCTATGATTTGATTGATTCGGTCGGGTCTAACACCTGAATAACGTGATTCGCTTGGAGTTATCAGATCACGTAAAAGGGTGAGGCAAAACATCTTGGGAATCTCGTAAGACGAGAATGGTATGGAATACCTCCTACAAAGTTATTTTTCATGCGAATCGTAAAAGCGGGGTATGGAGAATTTCGTTGTGGATCCCAAGCCACTAGGAAAGAGTTTCCCGACAACAACGTTTGAGAGTGGCGTGTTTTCGTAGAGATAGTGAGAGCATTAAATGACTGAATTTCAAGTCTTTAATCCATTATTTAGCACCTCTTTAATTCTGCTAATGGAATGCCTTCATTTTAAATGTAGATTTAAACAATGTCTAAGAATCCACTATCCTGCATACTCGAGACAAACAAATTCAATGGAACAACTATAACGACTGGTTGCGCAATCTGAGGATAGTCCTCGATTAAGAGAACCAAGACTATATCATGAACAAGCCAAATCCTCGTACTTTGCTGGCAGAATCCACAACAGAAGAACGTGAGACGTTTGAAGTTTGGCACCAGGATAATCGATAAGTACATAGCCTCATACTAGCATCTATGACTAATGAGATACAGAAACAGTATGAGAGGCTAGATGATGTTGCTTCCATAATGGCTCGCCTGAAGGATTGCTATGCAGTCCCGGATCGACATACTAGGTATTTCGCTACAAAGGCGTTCTTTGGATCTAAGATGACCGAAGGATCCTCTGTACATGAGTATGGGGTCAAGATGCTTACCTTGGTGGAAAAGCTCGAAGACCTCAAAGCAGGGCTCGATAACGAGGCGTACATTAATGTGATCCTTCAGTCACTCCCACCCTCCTTCGACCAATTTATTATTAACTACAACATGAATGCACTTGAGAAGGGCATACATGAGTTAATTAGTAGTTCGTCCAATACGAGGCAACGACCAAGAAGTCTGCGCCATCTGTGTTGATTGTAGAGGCTTCAACTTCTAAAACGAAAGGCAAGGGTGCTAGACGTTGGAGAAGGAAGAAGGGAAAGGGAAAGGCCACCACAGCCACTGCAAATGCTAAGAGCGTTCCTATTGCCAAAGTGGGGAAAGGCAAAGGGAAGAGGAATGTTGGCTCTAAGCAACAATCAAGGGCAAATGACATATGCGTTCGTTACCGTGAGAAAGGGCATTGGAAGAGGGATTGCCCCAGATTCCTCTCTGAGTAAGGTACGTTTGTGGTTGAGGTTAATATGGTCACTAACTCTACTTCATGGGTATTAGATACCGGCTGTGGAGCTCACATTCGCAATGACTTGTAGGTGTTGACAAGAAGCAGAAAAATAAGTGAAGGCGAGGTAGTCCTAAGGCTCGGTGATGGCAAGGCCATTGCTGCAAAAGCAATAGGAATCGTCAGCTTACTAGTTAGTCATCATGTTAGGATAGAATTAAGGATTGTTATTATGTACCTAGCATGATAAAAAATATGATTTCCATTTCGTTGTTAGACAATAGTTGTTATGAATTTTTTATGAATAAAAATTGTTTTTATTTGATGAATGGTGGATTTACTCATCTGCTTGGTACACTCAATAACGGTCTTTATATTATGCAAAAGTCTAATTTAATCATGACTGCTCAACACAAATGCAAAACAGATAACTATGAGAATGCAAAATTATGGCATGCAAGGCTAGGTCACATATCTCAAGATAGGATGATGATATTGGTAGACTCAAAGAACCTAGAGGTAGGCGACTTGAGTAACCTACCAACCTGTGAATCCCGCCTTAAAGAAAAAATGATCAAAAAGGCTCTTTGTTGGACAAAGTAGGCTTGCCGCAAGTCCATTGGGCTTGGTCCACACGGACCTATGTGGACCACTAAGTACTCAAGCCAGAGGTGGTTTCTCTTACTTCATAACCTTCATCGATGATCACTCACGGTATGGTTATGTTTACCTGATGAGGTATAAGTCTAAAGCTCTTATGAGGTTTAAAGACTTTAGACTTGAAGTTGAGAACCCGATGGGGTGCGAAATCAAAATCTTGCGGTCAGACGAGGTGGCGAGTACTTAAGTGGCGAATTTTTTGATTATCTAAAAGAAAACGGTATAGTCTCTGAATGGACACCTCCTAGGACACCATAGTTGAACGCTGTCTCTGAAAGAAGGAATCTAACCCTGTTAGTCATGGTCCAATCCATGATGAGTTTTACTGAACTGCCCTTATCTTTTCGAGGCTACGCACTTGAAAGAGTGGCCAAGTTATTGAACATGGCGTCGTCTAGTGTAGTAACCCAAACACCATATGAGATATGGCATTGCAAGCCTGCTTCCTACAAATACTTGAGTGTGTGGGGCAGCCTGCATACGTCAAGAGGTTAGTGGGAGACAAGTTAGAATCGAGATCTAGCTTGTGCAGGTTCGTTGGATATCCAAAGGAAACTACAAGTTATTACTTTTATGACCCCTTGGAACAAAAGGTCTTCGTTTGAGGAATGCACTATTCTTGGAAAAAGGTTTTCCATCGGATACCCAACGTGATGAACTGCTCCTTGAGGAATCAAGTGCTACACATCAGTTGTCAACGCTAGGAGCCATGGCTACGGCAGCCTCATGAGGCTCAACATGTTGGACAACCTCTTCAAGCCCAGCATGTCAAACAACCTCCCGAGGAGCCTACCACGGTACCAGAAATTCCGACTTCTGTAATGTCTGCGCTCTTAGTTACCACTAATATTCCAGTCCTTCGTAGGTCAGCTAGAGTGCCATGCCCTCTCGTGAGGTATAGCTTCTTGGGCATGACAGGTCAATTGGATAAGGATCCTAAGGTTTACGGGGATGCGATGTCTGAAATCGACTCTGGGAAGTGGCTTGAGGCCATGAAAATCGAAATAGACTCCATGAGCACAAATTAAGTATGGACGCTTATGGACTCATCTAAAGGCATTAAACCAGTCGAGTGTAAATGGGTCTATAAGCGTAAACTTGGCGTTGATGGAGAAGTAACCAACTTCAAAGCTAGGCTAGTGGCGAAAGGCTATACTCAACGACCCATGGTCGACTTTGAGGATACCTATTCACCAGTAGCCATGGCTAAGTCCATTCGGATAATGATTGCCAAAGCTGCATGGTATGACTATGAAATATGGCAGAGGGATGTGAAAATGATATTTCTTAGTGCTTTCTTTGAAGAAGAGATCTATATGGATCAGTCGGAGGGATTCACTGTAGTTGGAGAAGAGCAAAAAGTCTGTCGTCTCCAAAGGTCCATCTATGGCCTTAAACACGCATCCCGTGGTTAGAACATTCACTTTGATGAAGTCATACAAGGATATGATTTCATCAAAAATGAATATGACCCTTGTGTATACAAGAAGGTTAGTGGGAGCTCGACAGTGTTCCTAGTACTTTATGTGGATGACATTCTGCTCATTGGGAATGACGTCAGAATGTTGAGCGACACAAAAGCTTGGGTTGTCTACTCCATCCTACATTCTAGGCATCCAGATTGTCAGGGACAGATCTAAGAGAATGATAGGATTGACCCAAAACTGTTAGAATAGGTGACTAGAAAGCCAATTGGATTGGCGGTTTTGGGTACTATTTAGCAATCTTTATTAGAGTACTATTGACTTGATGAATATAGTAAGTATTCATCCATGGCACTATGTGTTTGTTATGCTTACTGATTATGTTAAATGGCATTTTAACATCACAACAAATGCCCACAGACCAATTGGATAACCCATGTAGTTCGGTTGCGCATTAGATGGCAGCTATGAAACCAACTTCTGAGGGTTGGCCTGAAATGTTCCAAGTCGAAAACCTCGAGACAGGGCATCGAGGGTCCTATAGGGACTAGCACTAAGGATTGCATTCATTGGATGAGTATCATGTTTCATTGGCGACAGACGTTGGACGTCTTTGCAATATTAGTGGATTCCAAGATAGGATCTGTCACCTGTTAGTATATGATAGTCGAGTCTCCTATGCGCTCTGAGATGGTTTAAGCTCTTTAAGTCTGTGGCCACAGCGATTGGACGAGTAGGGAATGGTTTCCTACGTCGATCAATGGAGCAAACGTGTCTCGAGTTATTGAGCATAGTTGTCTAATCTAGGATGGGAACCGACGCCAAATTCCATGCCCTACACTTAGACTGGGAGATGGATGATGGAAGGACCATACTTGTATGGTACTCAGTAGCCTAAATGTTCACATCAACATTCACCTAGTCTCTACTGCCATGGACCATTGCTAGACGGCCACTATGGTGACGGGCGTTTTTCGGATTAATGGTTAATCAAAAAAATGTTAATTAAATTAGATTTAATTGATCAGTTGTGTTGGACACAAGCCCAAGTCTAGTTGAGGGTGAACCTAATGAGTCACACACAAATCACTTTGGATTTGGCGGAATTAATTTGGAATTAATTCTAGAAGGAGCGAAAAAATTTAATTAGATTAAATTTTTTCAAGAGAGAAATAAATGATTGGATCATTTATTCAGAAATCCATTTGATGGATGGTCCAAGAATTAATTAATTGAATTAATTAATTTTTGGACTTAGAACCTTTAAATTAATTGGATTAATTTATCGGGTTTTGGCTAGAACAATTGATTGGATCAATTATTTATAATTTGAACTTATGTTTATTTAATTGAATTAAATAAATAATTGGACTTCAATTGGATTGAAATTAATTAGATTAATTAATGCCCAATGGATACATGTTTGGAATTTATTTAAGTTGAATTAATACAAGTCCAAAAACATAAAGATCCAAGTCCATTTTTCATGCAAGTTGAAGCTAGTTAAGGAGGAGTTTCAACTCTTCACATATCACATGATGTGCACGAAAATTAGCTGATATGTGGGTGGTTTTGTCTTTCTATAATGTGTAGTGGATGTGCTAGAAGTGTGTGTATGTGGAAGTTGCCTTGGATGTTACTTATGTAGGTGGTTTTTTGAACTCTACATTCAACATACACAAAACAACTTTGCTAGATATCATTCACTTAACTTGCTTTATTTTTGCTTGAGATTTAAGCCATAAATACCTCTGAAAATTCTCTCTAAGTGTTCTTTTCTTAAAGAAAAGAACTTAAAACATTCTAAAGATCACTAATTGAGAGTGTTGCTTTGGAATTATTTTCTTCTTCTCTTTACTATATTTTATCTAGCAATAAACTATAGTTTGAATCCTTTGTGTGGTGTGGACAATAATACTTAGAGGAGTTCTCAGTTGAGCTCTCAAGTGGACATACGAAGAAGGAAAAGAAAGGAACATCGCACGAACTCGTTCTACATAATGAACAAAGGTTGGTTTTCTCTTAAGCTTACATGTACCTTTGTTCTTCTCCTTTTAAGCCACATGTTCTACATATTTTATTTTCTTATTTATTCTTTGACAAACACCGACGTCTAAGAACTTTAACGGGAACACCCCTTTGAATCCAGTTTAAATTATGTTTTAAATTCACATATTTACACTTTCGTTGTGGTCCCGGGCCGTACCTGATTCTTTCAGTGGTATTAGAGCCCGGTTAGGTGTTGTGGCTTTAAGGATTTACATGTTATAATGTGTAAAGAATGTACAACGTGCTTAAAACACTTTTGGAAGCATGTTTTTTGGTTTTTTCTAGCATCATTAATTGTATGAAAATATGTGTTAATTTTGCTTTTGAAATTATGGATATCCATGCATTTTATGAGAATTTTATTTTCTGTAAATGCATGTGTATATTTCAGTTTTACAACAGAAATTTACCAAAAAAAAAAATTGTGAAAAACGGTGTCGGCCGCCCGGCAACAGCAGGCGCGCCTGTGCGCGGGCGTCCACCCGTGTGTGTTGTTGGGCGGGTGCGCGCTCTAGGTGCCCGCGCCTGCTGTTGCGCGCGGGCGAGCGTACTGTGCGTTGGGCGGGCAATGCCTGTGCAGCCGACCGTGTCCCGACCTGAACGGCTGGGCCATTTTGCACTGTTTTGTCGTAAAAATTTTAATTTTATGATTTCTGCTATTTTCTTAATGTGATTAATTTTCGCATATTTTAATTTTTGTTGAATGGAATTTTTCTAAAATTATTTTTAATGCCTTAGATTATTTTTGAAATGTGATTAATTGTTTATACATTGGATGTATGGGTGATATCCATTTTTTCAATTGCATTATTAATGTATTATTTTCTGAACTTAATTATGTTTATGGTAAGATATTGGATATCTTATAATAAATGCATGGGATGTATTTATTTGTTGGCATATTTGTATTTCATATAAATGTGCTTTGTTATTATTGTTTATTTGATAAACAATATGGATGATCACAAAGCCTATTGACCTATGCATGGTTTATTTTTATGTTCGGTGAGGCCTGCATGCCTCTTTGTTTTTTTTTTTTTCATTATTAAATATCATCCATATTTAAAGAGTTTGATGTCTCCCAAACTTGTGGTTAGGGAGGACTCCTCTTGTGTGAAGAGTCTGTAGTCCCCTACAGTTTGTATTAGGGTTGGACTCTTCTCGTGCACACCTATAAATAGGGTGCTTCTATGGAATGAGAAAGACAATTATTATTCGACGTACACTCTCCCAAAGCCTCTCGCCAAATACTCTCTCTGTTCTCTCTTGGAGTATCACCAAAAGTCTCCAGGGGTTTAAGGCGTGTAAACTCTAGTGGATAGCTTTGGTAGCGATCTACATGGAGCGAGAGAAGGGCGATCGTGACAAGGCCGATAAAGGGACGTGCTAGGAGATACGTGGATTCGTAGGGCGTGCTTGCAGATCCAAGAGATCGTAGGAAGCTTGTAGACGAGCCACAAAGATTCGGGTGTCACAAAATTAATTTCGCTGCGTGTTGACATACAATAGCATTGAGGTAATCAGCGAAACCGATTATGTGCAATATGTGTTAATGTGATTCACTTATATGCTTTATTTCCTATAGTGGTATCAGAGCCACTACGGCTTAGTCTCGCTTTATTTGCCTGATTAATCGTGAGAGTTTTTTGTATGCTTGTAGTTTTGAAAAAATTTGTTGTTACCATGAAAGTATGAGTTTTTTCGTTGCTTTATTTCGCCGTCATTTGACCTTTATACTTATCTACTTTGCACTTGACTTTTTAGAAACCACATGTTTCAAAATGATCTTGCACATAGATAGAAGATCAACCTTGTTCTTAGTCATTAGGCTTATCAATTCCCTTTAAGCACTTGTCCACCGGAAGTGTTACGTGAAGTCAATTCTTAACTCATCAATATCCATCAAATACTTGTGGAGGATACCCATTTCAGTCTTATATAGACGAGGGGGAACATTATTAATGTTCACTCTTTATTTGTGGAATTTGAGAATCATTTCTCTAGTCAAACACTCGCACTGACTTTTGAGTCGCTTTGATTATCTCTTGCAACTAAAGATGAATAAAATATCATCATTGCAGAGAAATGGGCGCCTTTCGTAAGAATCTTTCACCCTCATAGTTAAGATTCTATTGACCTCACGGCTCTAAAAAAGGTTCCTTCTGAAGGAATCTATATTAGAGCCGCGAGGTTAATAGAATCTTAACTATGAGGGTGAAAGATTCTTACGAAAGGCGCCCATTTCTCTGCAATGATGATATTTTATTTGTGATCAGTAAATAGTTTATTATGATTTTTTACTCAGTGGGAGAAGATTACTAGCCATGTGGCAAAATTTTCGATTCTGCTGGTATAAAGAAATGATAAATAATTTACTTGGATCTAGAATAGAATATCAGTGCTATATTTTTTGCGCACACCTAGAGATCTTAGATTAACTCACCATATTTTTTTCTTTTGAGCCTATTAAATGTTGAGATGGATAATTGTCTAATATTGTCGCGACTTAGACGCTGAGAATTAATGGTGGATTAAGAAAATATTTGAGCTTTTATTGGTTAAGTTGCATACTAAAGAATCTCATTGGAGAGTTGTCAAGCTCTATTCTTGAATATGAGCTCACTCATCCTTAAGTTGCTAATTGAGTTGACTTATGGATATTTAGTGTTCAACCAAAATTGCCAAACTTGAGGTTTGATTTTTTTTTCGGTTGAGACACAAAAGAGATGCACTTGTTACTCATGTTGAACCAGCTAAAGTGTTGTTAGATCAAACAAAAAGTAGCACGGTAAGTGCAAGACCTAAAAATTTGATCCACGAGGTGATAATCATATCATTTTTTTTTCTAAAGCAAGTGACACCAACAATTGTCATAGTGCTATGGGAAATTAGTTACTCCACTCGTAATTGAACTGAGAGGAAGTTTAACTAAATAAATGCTCTCTCATTAACTTTGCTAGGGTCTCCAATTCTCTCTTTAGATGGATGGTAGATATGGCAAGACCTAGCACATATAATTCGAGATTGAGCAAAATGACTATTATCGGTATTGAGCGCTAGTTTTTTTTTAGAAATATTGTGGCATAGCGCACAAGAGGAGGCATTTTGGAAGTGCCACCCCACGCTCATTTATTGATATGAGTTGTACTCTTCCAGAGTTATATAAAAAGCAATGGAGCTACTCTAAAGAGTTGTGCAAAATGCAATAGTTATCCAATATAGTCTAATCGTGTTAAGAGCACTATTAAGACATTTGTGGTGTGTTGTGACTTATCCATCTTAAGATGCATTTTTTTTACTATCATTTACATTTTTTCTTTCACTTCTTGTGTTATGGCATATGGGATTTTGAGAATGACCATGTTAGCTAGAACAAACTATTTGGTTTAACTCGCTAAAGTCGACCTCCCGAGGAAGATTGTGTTAGCTAGAAGAGGTCACTTGGTTCATTCGTCAAAGGTTATTCTTCCTTGAGATTGACCATGTTAGCTAGAAAAAACCACCTGGTTCACTCGCTAAAATCAATCTCCCCGAGGAAGATTATGTTAGCTGGAAGAAGCTACTTGGTTCACTCGCTAAAAGGTTACTCTTGATTGAAAATTTTTCCAAGCGAAAAAGAGTTCGCTGGAAAATAAGGAAGGTTTATCAAACCACTAAAAACTGTCCAATAAATGAATGCGGTTATGAGTATGAGGCATGAAATGATGCAATAGTATTTCTCACGCTATTGATCGTACACCTTTCTCACTAGTTGAAAAGCGTCATTTTCAGCTATTTTTTACAAGGGTAGAGAATTAAAGGATGTGAACATTATGGTTCCATGTACTGATAAGAAGCGAAAGTACCATGTCTGATTACGTTGGACAAATACTGAGGAATATAAACTGCAAACGAATTATGATTCTAATCTCTTAGCAGCTGCATGAGCTTACAAAAAGGAAAAGAATCTTAACATTTCTAGAAATGTCTAGAATTTAAATGGTGCATGACCATTTTGCATTTCACTTGGTGAGATGCAATTTTTTGAATGCAGCTTACAACATGATAAAGTGCCTCTACGAAGTTCTCCAACTCTTGTTAATTTGGTAGCAAGCATATGACATGTACCTACTGAATTGGCAAGATATGAACAAAGGGTTCATAGAGAAATTAGTCGCGCAATATAGATTCCTTCAGAAGGAACCATTTTTAGAGCCGTGAGGTCAATAGAATCTTAACTATGAGGGTGAAAGATTCTTACGAAAGGCGCTTATTTCTCTGCAATAATGATATTTTATTCATCTTTAGTTGCAAGAGATAATCGAAGTGACTCAAAAGTCAGTGGGAGTGTCTGACTAGAGAAATGATTCTCAAATTCCACAAATAAGGAGTGAACATTAATAATGTTCCCCCTCGTCTATATAAGATTGAATGGGTATCCTCCACAAGTATTTTATGGATATTGATGAGTCAAGAATTGACTTCACGTAACACTTCCGGTAGACAAGTGCTTAAAGGGAATTGATAAGCCTAATGACTAAGAACAAGGTTGATCTTCTATCTATGTGCAAGATCATTTTGAAACATGTGGTTTCTAAAAGGTCAAGTGCAAAGTAGATAAGTATAAAGGTCAACTAAGGGCGAAAGATTTACGCCCACTAAGGGGTGTAGTTTTGAGACATTCTCCTTGATGGTGAGATTTGTCTGAACTCGCCATAGCCACTATCGCCACTTTCACCTAGGTGCTCCTAGCTAATGATGGTTGACATATCCAATTAAGTAGTGGACATGATGATCATGTGGATCTCCTAGTTAATTCAAGTTGTGGGGCAAGCGCAAGTTTGGTGCTTGCAAGCTCCATTTATAACTTGAATTATTGTCCAGGTAGTGATAATATTGATTCCATCGAGCTATCACTTGATAAGCTTAACGATGATCGAGATGATCACCAGATATGTCAAAATTGTGAGAGAATTAGCTCTCATCCGATGCGGGTGAATAAGTTTGATGGCTAGAAGTGACGTGGAGATATCGCCAAATAGAGTGGCAGTCTTTCGCATGGACATAGGAGCAAGTATAATGCATACTTAGTGTTCAGACACTAAAGTTGTATACGTATCATACTATCCTAATTGATACTCCATAACCACAGTGTTCTTAGTTAAGGGAATGCCTTAAATTGAAAGAAGAAAAAGAAATGATGTGTTCGTGGGCGCTGTAGAATGTTTGATGCGCAATATGTGTGCACAACTAGTTATGTGCTCAATAATTAGAATGGTGAGTAGATATCGAAGTGATCCTTGATGCACATATCGTGGTGCAACAAAGTGATCTATGAAAGTAATCTAAGATCAGACTAAAACTATCTGGTCACGAGTAATGCAAACTATCTGGTTTGCATATGTAATGCACATAGCGAAACTCTGTATACTTATGGGCACCAAGTATTGTTGGAGGACCTAGTATACAGATGCCAGATATTTAAGACATGCGCATAATCAATTGTTCTCCAACATGTTCTACGAGCGGTATGAGCGCTCATCCCTTTTACCAAACCTTGGTATTGATGAAGGCATGTTAGTGGTAAAGGATCATGTAGAACTTGATTCCTATGGCTTGTGAGAACATAAGATTGGTACTAAATTATGAAATGTCACTAGGCCCTGATTGGCCCTCTCACACGGGTAATCGCCCTGGCGCTGCGATAGCGAGCAGGATGAGACTTGAAAGATCATTTCGCACTAGTGAGTCATGCGAATGATCACCTTCGCACTTGAGAAGTGGGGAAGGACAATGTATAATGAATAGTCGCATTGGCTAGAGAAGCTAAGATGAGATCACATATTTGATCAATTATGAAGTATGTCCGAACTTCATAAAAGGCCTATTTTTGAGCTGAACGTGTGAACTACTAGAGGGCATTAAGAGAGTGACTGTCTGGTAGTGCGCAAGCTAGGCGCTTGGATAGCGACTGGACTTAGGTTCATATGATGTTGAGAGTTGTGACATGCCCAAGTTGAGTGGGAGCTCCATCATAGCATGTGATCATACTACATGTGCGTTAAGATGACCTACTATGGGGAGTGACTGAATAGGTCCCTGCTTCGTCACTGTGTGAGCCCATACAATCCCATGTACCCTTTGGGACTCAGGACCATGTCATGAGGCGTAAGCTTGATGATGCTACTTTAGCATGCTTTCCAATGGCCACGAGTGATACGGTCTGTCGGAGCATGTCTAGGAAAGTTGTCAAAGCCAAACTGATTGATGTGAGAGGCCGAGGAAGAACCAAATTGGTGACACACTCATGTTCTATTGTTCATAGCCCGAGCGACTTAGTCGGAATATGTCTGACTAGTCATGAACATAGAAGCATATCTGAGAGGGTCAAGCATGCTCTATTTGTTGAGGGATCTAGAGATGCTTGATCAAGTGTGTCCACGAGGTTTGGGGTACATAGCGAGTTTTTTTGAGTTGATGAGTTATGTTAGTATTGGTGATGACTTAATATAACTCTCCTCATTTATTTCTCTTTTCTCGCTTGGTCGCACGCCTTACTCCCTGTATGAAAGAGGGATGGGAGATGAGAAATTTTGGATTGGAGAGGCTATGTCAAATATGTATGAGTGGGAGATATTAAATATCATCCATATTCAAAGAGTTTGATGTCTCCCAAACTTGTGGTTAGGGAGGACTCCTCTTATGTGAAGAGTCTGTAGTCCCCTACAGTTTGTATTAGGGTTGGACTCCTCTCGTGCACACCTATAAATAGGGTGCTTCTATGGAATGAGAAAGAAAATTATTATTCGACGTACACTCTCCCAAAGCCTCTCGCCAAATACTCTCTCTGTTCTCTTTTGGAGTATCTCCAAAAGTCTCCGGGGGTTTAAGGCGTGTAAACTCTAGTGGATAGCTCTGGTAGCGATCTATGTGGAGCGAGAGAAGGGCGATCGTGACAAGGCCGATAAAGGGGTGTGCTAGGAGATACGTGGATTCGTAGGGCGTGCTTGCAGATCCAAGAGATCGTAGGAAGCTTGTAGACGAGCCACAAAGATTCGGGTGTCACAAAGTTAATTCCGCTGCGTGTTGACATACAATAGCATTGAGTAATCATCGGAACCGATTATGTGCAATATGTGTTAATGGGATTCACTTATATGCTTTATTTTCCTACATTCCTTATATCGTTTTTAGCCTTAGAATAATAAGGCTTGCTTTCTGTCTTTAAATGTACTCCCCCCAACATGTGATTGGGGTTTCTTTTTAAGTTGTAATGAGAGTAGATCACATTGTGAGGTTTTTATTTTGTAAGTATGCAAGATTCCATAGAGATGAAGGCCCAAAAGAGGTCCGTTGGACGGAGCCCACGACGGAAGGCCCAGAAGAACAAAGAAGGATTTACAAGGCCCCATTAGAGTGATAATGGGATGTAAATATTGTAATAGTGTAGGCCTATCTTATATTGACCATGATCCACTGCGAGCTCAGTGGATCACTTAGGAACGGGCTTGTGATCATCCTAACAGGGGCGTGCTAGGCTTATTTTGCATGTGCTTATGTTTTTTTTACTTTGATGTATGGTGTGTTTGGAATGCATCGTATTACATTACATGTATAAAACTTGAGCATGCAAAATAGTAATAATAATGAGGTCTCGGTCTTAATCATTAAATAAACTCTCACTTGGATGGTCCAAGTAAATATTAGGCCCAAAATGGAATTAAAATCAAATGGTTTGATTATTCCAAGCCTTCCATCCATAGCAATGTAGTGAGGAAGCTACTTTCACCCATTCGTGGTCTCACGAGTTGTGGCACATTTGGAATGGAAGAAAGTTGCGCCATTGTTGTGAACGAATGGAATATACTCCTATTTCCTTGTCTCACGAGTCGTGGGGGGCGACAGTTGAGATATTCATTTGGTTGATGGGTTGGGTCTAACGCTAAGTAACGTGATTCACTTGTAGTCCTTGGGATCATGTGAAGAGGCGAGGCAAAATATCTTGGAGATCTCATTGGATGAGAATGGTATAGGTTACCTCCCACAAATCATTTTTTTGTGTGAACCGTAAAAGCGGGCCATGGAGAATTGTGTTTGTGGACTCCAAGCCCACTAGGAAATGGTCTTCCGAAAACTCCACTTGAGAGTGGTGGGCTTTTTGAAGAAATTGTGGAAGGGGTTAATGACTAAAGAGCAAGTCTTAACTTGAATTCAATATTATTATAATATACTAAATTCCTGCTTTGCATTTTGAATATAGATGTCTAAGAATCCACTCGCTGTAATTCTTGAGACTAACAAATTTGATGGAACCAAACTATAATGATTGGCTGCGAAATATGAGGGTTGTCCTCGATTTTGAAAACCAGTCTTACATTCTGGATAAGCCTCTTCCTCGGGTCTTGCCAGAGGGGTCCTCGTCAGAAGAGCATTTGATGTTCAATGATTGGCAAGAGCACAACCGCAAGGTCCGCAACATCATACTAGCATTCATGACTAATGAGATCCAGAAACAGTATGATCGGATGGATGATGTCAGTTCGATAATGCTCCGCATGAAAGAAGTTTATTCGGTACCGGACCGACATATTTGATATACTGCGACGATGGCATTTTTCGGAGCTAAGATGACAGAAGGGTCGTCTGTACACCAGCATGGAGTGATGATGCCATCCCTAGTGGAGAAGCTCAAAGACCTCCGAGCTGATCTTGGAAAAGAGACGTACATTGACGTGATCCTTCAGTCTCTTCTTCCCTCTTATGACTCGTTTATCATTAACTATAACATGAATGCGCTTTAAAAAGACCTTCATGAGTTGATAAATATATTGGTTCAGTATGAGGCAACGATTGAAAGTCTGCGCCATCTGTATTGGTTGGGGAGGCTTCGACCTCAAAAGCGAAAGGTAAATGGGCCGAACGCAAGAGGAGGAAGAAGGGTAAGACAGAATCAGCCGCTAGAAGTGCTCAAAGCGCTCATGTTGCCATGCTGGGCATGGGCAAAGGAAAGAGGAAGGTGGTTCGGCAGTCAAGAATTGCAAAAGATGTTTGCATATATTGCCATGAAAAGAGGCATTGGAAGAGGTAGTGTCCTAAACTCCTCTC
The DNA here is from genome assembly GCA_034509735.1 of Sesamum alatum. Taxonomy (NCBI): domain Eukaryota; kingdom Viridiplantae; phylum Streptophyta; class Magnoliopsida; order Lamiales; family Pedaliaceae; genus Sesamum; species Sesamum alatum. Next base: position 15,844,356 of record JACGWO010000002.1, read on the forward strand.
CAACCAAGGTAAATTTTTGATTTGAGCTTTAACATAATTACTGTTATGCTTCTCGAGTATTGGATACCAGTTGTAGAGCTCATATCTGCAAATGATTTACAGGTAATGGAAAGGAGTAGAAGGCTAAGACAGAGATGGTTCTAAAGCTAGGCAATGGTTGGGTTATTACTACAGAAGCTATAGGACCAATTAGGCTTAGCCAGTGATCATGTTAGGATAGAGTTGATAGGTCACAATTATGTAACCTAGTATGATCAAAATTATGTTTTTCTATTGTTGGACAATAAGGATTACATGTTTTTAATCAATGAAAGTTTCTTTTATTTGACAAAGAATGGTTATTCTTGTCTGCTAGGTTGTTTGCATAATTGTTTCAATACTATCCCATAATCAAATTATGAATGCTCAAAAAAAATTGATAAAATGGATAATCAAGATAAACTCACAGATTTGGCATGCAAACCTAGGTCACATTTCTCGAGATAGGATAAGGAGGTTAGTAGATTCAAGGAGTTTAGAAATAGACAATTTGAGCCTGCTAGCTTGCAAGTCCTTCTTGAGTATGAAGATGGCCAAGAAGCTCGTTGTTGGACAAAGTATGCTTGCTAGTGGTCTATTGGATTATATTTAGTCAGACATCTGTGGGTCATTGAATACAAAAGACCACTAGAGGGTTTACAAGTCTAAGAGCCTTTGGAAGGCTCAGGGAATTAGATTTGAAGTGGGAACCAAACTGGTTGCAAAATTAACCTTCGATTGGATCGAGTGGTGTGTATTTAGTGGGAGATTTTGATGTATCTAAATGGGAATGATATTCTTCCTGGAACGCCACAATTGAATGGAGTCTCTGATAAGGGAGGAATCGAACTTTGTTGGACATGGTTCGATTGGTGTTTCACTGAACTACCTTGGCCCATCTAGGCGTGTTCTTAAGACAGTAGCCAAGTTGTAAAACATGGCACTTTCTAAAGATCGTCGCCCAGACGCCATATTGGATATGGCATGGCGAGCCTATATCCCACAAAGTAATTGAGTATGTAGGATGGTCTTGCATACGTCAAGGGACTAGTAGTAGGTAAATAAGGTTTGCATAGGTTCGTGTGTTGTCCTAAGAAAAATTGGATTTTACAGGATAACCGATGTGAGGAGTAGCTCCTTGAGGATCAAGTAGAGCGACATCTCAGTACGATTTAGCAAACATAATTTGAAATCAAGTTTCCTCAGTGACTATATTCCAGTCCTCCTAAGGACGACCAGGATATCTTACATACCAAAGAGGTACAGGTTTATGGGTCAGTCCGATCAATTGGATTATAATCCAAAAGACATAAGGAGAGGTAATGTTGGACATTTGATAGAATCAATGGCTTGGAGCCGTGTGATTCGACGTGGAATTCAAACTAGGTTTGAAACTCCATGTAACTGGAACATTCGTTTTGATGAGTTCATAGGGGTGTATGACTCGATCAGTAACGAGCTTGAGGGTCAGTGGGAGTTTGGTTGTGTTCCTAGTGTTCAAAGTGTGTAACGTCTTATTCGTTTGGAATGAAGTTAAGATGTTAGGAAATACTGAAACACGAACATTGTTCACACAATTCTCCATGAAAGGAATTGGATTCTTATATATAGGGTTAAGCTGTCAAAGAGTCAGTCAAGGTTGACTGATGAGGAAGCTTAGATGTTTGACATCCCCTACGTCTTTGCCGTAGGCAGCATGAGTACATTGTTTGATGCATTGGACCTGATGTTGTGTATGCTTTGGGCATAAATACGGCAATTGGGTGTGTACCAAGAGGCAGTAGAATGTTGTTGAGAACAGTCTTTAATACCTGAATAAGGATTAAAGAAGTGCTCTTGAAGCACGTTCTAAGGAAAGTTGATTTTGGAAGGCTATAGCGATATTAGCTTCTAGTATCATGTGAATAATATCTAGTCTTAGTATAAAAATATATTCAGGCTTAATGGTAAGGTTGTGGCTTGGAAAGGTTTCAAGCGGGATACCACGACGGACCATGAAAGTTGAATGTATGGAAACTTTAGAAGTTGCTTCGGAGAATGGTTTAGATGAAAAACTACATCCAATGGTTGGGTGTGGTGCCCAGCACGGCAAAGCCAGTAGTTACCTTGGAGGATAACAACATGGCTGTAGCGCAAGATAAAGGACTGAGATCTCATCACGGATCCAGGAAAATTTTTAGACAGTACCATCTGCTTGGAGCAACGATATGAAGAGGTCAAGTGCGGTTGGACCGCATCATCTTGGCAGAAATGAAGTAGACCCGTGAGACTGAGTCGGATATCGCAGGTTACTCATGCTCAGATAAGCCTGAGCGACATGGGTGATTGGATTTAGGTCAAGTGGGAGATTCTTAGAATAGGTTACCAGAAAGCCAATTTTGGGTACTAATTAGCAATCTTTATTAGAGTAATATTGACTTGATGAATATAGTAAGTATTCATTGTGGCACTATGTGTTTGTTGTGCTTACTGATTACGTTAAATGGCGTTTTAACGTCATAACAAATACTCACAGACCAATTGGATAACCCATGTAGTTGGGCTGCACATTTGATGGCAGCTATGAAACCAACTTCTGAGGGTTGGTTTGAAATGTTTAAAGTCGAGGACCTCGTGATAGGGCATCGAGGGTCATATAGAGACTTGCACTAAGGATTGCATTCATTGGATGAGTACTGTTTTTCATCGGCAACAGACGTTGGAGGTCTATGCAATATTAGTGGGTTAGCTGACAAGGGTGTCAGCTGACTGAACTAACTCGTGGGAATCGTCATATGGAAGCCTTGGAGGCTTGGTCGGTATGGCTGAAATTCCCGGCTCCGATAGTACGAGATTAGTCCTCGGACTTGAGGAATTATTGCAGTCACATGCATATGATGGTTGTATCTAGGGTCTGGCAAGAAATGTCTGTATCTAGGATAAGTTCATCATAAGCCTTATCCAGTGCAATCGGAATATGTATTGCAGACGGTGGATTCCAAGATAGGATCTGTCACTTGTCAGTATATGACAGTCGAGTCTCCTATGCGCTCTGAGATGGTTTAAGCTCTTTAAATCTGTGGCCACAACGATTGGTTGAGTAGGGAATGGTTTCCTATGTCGATCAATAGAGCAAACGTGTCTCGAGTTATTGAGCATAGTTGTCTAGGCCAGGATGGGAACCGACGAAGAATTCCATGCCCTAGACATAGACCAGGAGATGGATGATGGAAGGACCGTACTCGTATGGTACTCGGGAGCCTAAATGTTCACGCCAACATTCACCTAGTCTCTAGTGCCATGGACCGTTACTAAACGGCCACCCATGGTGATGGGTGTTTTTTTCGATTAATGGTTAATCAAAAAACAATTAATTAAATTGGATTTAATTGACCAATTGTGTTGGACACAAGCCTAAATCTAGCTGAGGGTGAACCTAATGAGTCACACACAAATCACTTTGGATTTGGCAAAATTAATTTGGAATTAATTCTAGAAGGAGCGAATAAATTTAATTGGATTAAATTTATTCAAGAAAGAAATAAATGATCCTTGAGAAATCCATTTGATGGATGGTCCAAGAATTTATTAATTGGATTGATTAATTTTTTTGACTTAGAATCTTTAAATTAATTGGGTTAATTTGTCGGGTTTTGGCTAGAACAATTGATTGGATCAATTATTCAAAATTTAAACTTATGTTTATTTAATTGGATTAAATAAAAAATTGGGCTTCAATTGGATTGAAATTAATTAGATTAATTAATGCCCAATGGATACATGTTTGGACTTTATTTAATTTGATTAAATACAAGTCCAAAAAATATAAAGATCCAAGTCCATTTTTCATTCAAGTTGAAGCTAGTTAAGGAGGAGTTTCAACTCTTCACATATCACATGATGTGCACGAAAATTAGTTGATTTGTGAGTGGTTTTCTCTTGCTATCATGTGTAGTGGATGTGCTAGAAGTGTGTGTATGTGGAGGTTGCCTTAGAGGTTACTTATGTAGGTGGTTTAGTGAACTCTACATTCAACATACACAAAACAACTTTGCTAGATATTGTTCACTTAACTTGCTTCATTTTTTCTGGAGATTTATGCCATAAACACCTCTGAAAATTCTCTCTAAGTGTTCTTTTCTTTTGGAAAGAAAAGAACTTAAAACATTCTAAAGATCACTAATTGATAGTGTTGCTTTGGAATTATTTTCTTCTTATCTTCACTATATTTTTGAAAGCCTTGGGTAGGCGTGTGGATCGTCGCGGGAGTAGCGCGAATGCGGAAGCGCGGTATAATTTAAATTACAAAAATTGAAACATGCATAACATATATTAAAATAAACTCATTCAAGGGGTGTGCCCTTGAAACTCCCGGGTGTTCGGTGTATCTCATGAATAAAAACATACACAAGAATCATGGAGGCCATAGGATTCTAAAATAAAAGAGGACGAAAAACGTAAACGGAAACCTACCGATTCGTTGTTTTTCTCTTCTAACCAGTACTCGATTTGTTCCCCGATTTGCTCCAAGATCTCGAATAGGAGACCCTCTAATTCGTGACACGCAATCCGCCCACGTATCTTGAACTTCGTGCTAGCAAAAGAACAATTATTACTTAGGAAGAGGACGGATCGATCAAATGTTATTAGTTTAACGAGATCAATCCTCCTTTGTTCAATTGTTAAAGAACAAAAGAACAAGAAAACAATTTTCTTGGAAGAGGAGAGAGAGGCGGCCGAGAGGAGGGAGAGGAGAGGACGAGTGTGTGTGTGTGTGTGTGTGTGTATTTCAAGATTCATCATCCTTTCAATGTGTGTGCTAAGGAGTATTCATAGAAGAGGTTTCCTTTTCCTCTTCAATCTGCTACACTTTGAAGAGTCCTCCACAACTAGGATTTGACCTAGTCAAATCCTAGTCAAAACTAGCTCCTTTTGGTCAAACCAATATTAGCCATAGATCTCTCCCTTTTAATCTCAACTATTAATTTAATTTGATGGAATATTAAAATCCTATTAAATATTCCAAGGGCAATAAATATATATTAACTATAAATATTTATTTCAAGCCCATTAAATTAATTTTTTAATAAATCTAATTTATTAGATAAATCCCTTTTATCTAATAAAAGTAATTAACTCTTCCCAAGAAAATAATGACCCGATTAAATTCAATTTAATCGCTCCATTTCTCCAAATATTTAATTCTAAATTAAATACTTTTATGTGTGCGGATTGTATGTGACTCTTTAGGTTCACCTTCAGCTAGACTTGGTTGGATTTCTAGAATCCGCCCGTTACCATGGGTGGTCATCTAGCAACGGTCCATGACACTAGAGACTAGGTGAATATACGGGGATGAACATTTAGGCTCTACAGTACATCTATCCTTCTGTCTACGGTCTCACCACTTAGGGTTTAGGGCACGGAAAATGCAGGTACCCATTTTGGACCTAAGTATCGGTCTGTCCATTACTAAACGCCGCAAGGGAAACCTTCCCTTCTGTTCAGTTACTGTGGCCACAGATTTTAGGGACTAGACTCAGAGCATTTGTGAGACACCACTGTCAACACCTTTTGACAGGAGACAAATCCTTTCTTGGAAACTACTGTCACTCTGTACACCGGAGCTGCACTAGATATGACTTATGACTACTCAAGTACTTCTTGGCAATCTCTCACCATATCTAAGATACAACCCTGATATACAGGTAAACTCAGCAGTTCCTCAAGTCAAAAGACTTGACCTGTATTATTGGAACCGGGAACACACGTCATACCTAACCGACCCTACTTAAGGTCCTCCGTAAGACGGTTCCCGCAAGTCACCTCAGTCAGCTGCTCCCTAGCAAGCTAACCCACTAACACTGCTTAGATGATCCTCGTCACCCCTCGATGAAATACGACAGCAGATGCTTAGTGCAAGTCTCAAGGGGAATCTCGGTACCCACTTTCAAGATTCCTTGACTTGGAGATTTCCGGACTGATTCGGCGGAACTGATTTCATGGACCTACCTCCAAGCGTAGTCCCAGTCCCCGAAATGCGTTTTCAGTTCGTAGGCTTTCTTTGTGTAGTGAACAGTTATATAAAGCAGATAAAGTGAACACAAACAAAGTAAATGCCAAATGAACTTCACTTCTTATTCATTAATGATTTCTTAAAACCTCGAAATTGTTCAGACATATGTTACAATTCGCCTATCAAGATTGGCTACATGGTCACCTATTCTAACAATTTTATCTAGCAATAAACAATAGTTTGAATCCTTTGTGCGGTGTGGACAATACTTAGAGGAGTTCTAAGTTGAGCTCTCAAGTGGACATACGAAGAAGGAAAATAAAGGAACAACGCACGAACTCGTGCTACATAACGAACAAAGGTTAGTTTTCTTTTAAGTTTACATGTACCTTTGGTCTTCTCCTTTTAAGCCACATGTCCAACATGCTTTCTTTTCTTATTTACTAGCAGTCCACGCACACGCGATGCGTGAACTAAATTATTTTTTGGTTATTTTCATTTTTATCTTTGAAAATCCTTTGAACTTAAAATTCAGATTTGTTTTGGACGGCAAAATTTGAATGAAATGGTAAAAGTATGAGATAACCACCATTTATTAGAAAAAAAAATATTTTTTTCTTTATAATAGTATATATATAAATATATATATATCATTAGATGCCTCTTGAGATTATTAATATTTATTTTAACGTGTTATAAACACATGATTATATGATAATTTTAATTTGAAAAAAAATTAATATTCCACATATGTTTGGCTTAAAATAAAACGTGTTTACAGAAATTAGTTATCATCAACCGAGTGCATTGATCTCATACCTAAATTCCTAATTAATTTCAAAATGAGAGTTCATGTTTCATAAATTGGATAAAATAGATACAAATTTTAATTAGTAAATTCACTTACTATTTGATAGAAATGTTGACAATTAAAAAAAACCAAGTCTGGAATATGTAGGAAAATTCAATTATATATGAAACATATATGTGGTAACATTAAATATTTTAGCTTTTGTGCTTTGCGTCTTTGATCTTTACGTATAAAAACGAACATCAATGCCCTATGAAAAAATATATATGTATATATATAATTGGATAAAAGGAAAAAAAAAATAAAGATCATATTAATTACATGTTTCTTATTAAGACAAAATTATTGAAAATATATTAACATATTAGTTTTTGAGAAAGGTTTTATATTTTTAATTGGGTTTTGTAGAGAAAAAAAAGAAAAGAAAACAAAAGGTTGGTGGAGAACATGGGTGGTTATGGCAAGAGGGTATATTTGGTAGTTTGTAAATTTGCTATGAGAACTACCAATAAGATGGTGAATTTTCTTTTTTGTCCTCTACAAATAATTAATTGATATTGTAGAAAGAAATTAGCAAATGTATTTTAAAAGAAACAAAGGGCAATTGTTGTAAAAATCCATAAATAACTTCCAAATTAGACACAAAAGAAGGTTTCTTTTTATAATTAGTATAGATACTATTTGATAGAAATGTTGACAATTAAAAAAAAACCAAGTCTGTAATATGTAGGAAAATTCAATTATATATGAAACATATATGTGGTAACATTAAATATTTTAGCTTTTGTGCTTTGCGTCTTTGATCTTTACGTATAAAAACGAAAATCAATGCCCTATGAAAAATATATATATATATATGTATATATATAATTGGATAAAAGGAAAAAAATAAAGATCATATTAATTACATGTTTCTTATTAAGACAAAATTATTGAAAATATATTAACATATTAGTTTGTGAGAAATGTTTTATATTTTTAATTGGGTTTTTGTAGAGAAAAAAAAGAAAAGAAAACAAAAGGTTGGTAGAGAACATGGGTGGTTATGGCAAGAGGGTATATTTGGTAATTTGTAAATTTGGTATGAGAACTACCAATAAGATGGTGAATTTTCTCTTTTGTCCTCTACAAATAATTAATTGATATTGTAGAAAGAAATTAGCAAATGTATTTTAAAAGAAACAAAGGGCAATTGTAGTAAAAATCCATAAATAACTTCCAAATTAGACACAAAAGAAGATTTCTTTTTATAATTAGTATAGATGCTTTGATTAACACCGAACGCCCGGGAACTTCAAAGGGAACACCCCTTTGAATCAAGTTTAAATTATGCTTTAAATTTACGTTTTTACGCTTCCGTTGCGTTCCCGGGCCGTACCTTATTCTTTCACAAACTTGTATGTTGAGAAAATCCTAAAAAGATTCAACATGGATAACTCAAAACGGGGTTTCCTTTCCATGAGACATGGGATCAAGTTATCGAAGAAACAGTCTCCGAAGACTGATGAGGAGCTTGAAAGGATGAAGACCATTCCCTGTGCTTGCGCCGTAGGTAGCATCCAATATGTCGTACACTGAACTAGGCCTGACATCGCTTACGCTTTGAGTGTAACTAGCAAACATCAGTCCTGCGCAGGCGAGGCACATTGAATTGCAGTCAAGAGTATCCTTAAGTACCTAAGGAGGACTAAGGATACATTCTTGATCTATGGTGGTGGAGAGTTGATATTGGAAGGCTTTAGCGATGCTAGCTTCCAGTCGGACAACGATGATGCCAAGTCTTAGTCGGGCTATGTATTCAGACTTAATGGTGGAGTGGTGGCCCAGAAAATTTCCAAGCAAGACACCACGACTGATTCCACCACTAAAGCGGAATACATAGCGGCTTCAAAAGCTGCCAAGGAAGCGATTTGGATGAGAAACTACATCTAAGAGTTGGATGTGGTGCCTAGCGTTGCCGAGCTACTAGTTATCTTTCGTGATAACAACGGGGCTATTTCGCAAGCAAAAGAACCGAGATCTCATCATAGATCCAAGCACATACTTAGACGCTACCACCTGTTGAGGGAAATGGTAGGAAGGGGCGACGTTCAAATGGACCGAGTCAGCTTAGGAGACAATACAACATATCCTTTGACAAAGCCCATGTCACAAATTGCTCATGCGCAGCATCTTGGGAAGATGGGGTTAAGGCATATGGGTGATTGGCTTTAGGTCATGTGGGAGATTCTTAGAATAGGTGACTGTGAAGTCAGTCTAGTTAGGCTTATGTAACCTATTTTTAACATTAGGTGTTTTATATAAATTTCATTCTGAATAAAAGTGATATTCAGTTACGGTATTAAAATTTGATGTGTTCACTTATTGCTTTAATTTATGTCATTGTTCAATGCACAACCAAAGCCCACAGATCGAAAGGTTAATCCAAGAAACTGGGCTGCGCATAGGTTGGCAAGTCATGAAATCAGTTTCTGTAGATCGGTCTGAAATACCCAAGTCGAAGGACCTCAAGATTGGGTTTCGAAGGTCCATACGAGACTTGCACTAAATGATTGCAGTCGCGTTTCATCGACAAGTGACGAGGGTCATCTATGCAATATTAGTGGGTTGGCTAGCTTGGTGCCGGCTGACTGAGGTGACTCGCGGGAATCGTCATATGGGAGACCTTGAGTTGGGTTGGTTGGTATGACTTCAATTCCCGGTTCCAACAGTACGAGATTGGCCTTCGGACTAGAGGGACGACTATGGTCGCATACACACCATGCCTATATCTTATCTTTGGTAAGAGGCTACCAAGCCAAGAGACGTGGTTGCTATAAGCCCTATCTGGTACATCCAAGATGTGTAGTGTGGACAATAGGTCCAAAGATAGAATCCGTCTCTTGTCAAACAATTGACAGTAGTATCTCACATATACTCTGAGACTTGTCCTCAAATCTGTGGCCACAATAACTGAACAGTGGGATGGGATCCCAGTGACATTTAGTATGGATGAGCCTAGGCTCAAGTTAAGAATGGGTACCGACATCCAAAGTCCAGACCCTAGACTAAGGCCGTGAGGTAGTAGACGGAAGGACATACGTACCCAAGAACCGAAATGTTTACGCCATGATATTCACCTAGTCTCTAGTGCCATGGATCGTTGCTAGACGACTACCCATGGTGACGAACGAGTTCCCGTCATATGATGAGTGGGACTTCGGCCAAGTCTAGCTGAGGGTGAACCTAAAGAGTCACACACAATTCACCCATAACGGAGGAATTACTTTGGAATGTCAAGCCTTTAATTAGATTAAATTGGTTCTCTTCTTGGAGTGTCAAGTCTTTAATTAGATTAAATATATTTGACTTATAAATCGGATATATGGAGTTGAGAAATGGCCTCAAATATTTATTTAATATTTATTAGGATCCCATGGACTATTTTAAATAGGATTTAAAATATTCCATAAAGCCCATCAAGCGATGGATGGACGAGATTGATTCTAGAGGCATTGATGAGATGGAAGGCCATGATTAAAGTTTGACTTAGTCATAGTCCTAAGTTGACTAGGATTTGACTAGGTCAAAATCCTAGTCAAAGTGTGCCTCTCTTAGGAGAGCTTGAGTAGGAATAGGAAAACCCCTTTCCTATAAATACTCAAAATACACACACACACACACGGCCGATCTCTCGCCTCTCAAACTCATCCCCTCTCTTCTTCACTCCAAGAAAGCCTAGTTTTCTTGTCTTTGATACACGGGAACACAAGATGAATCAATCATGTTAATTCATAAAGCTAGGTTAATTTGTCCTCCCTATTCTTCTTGATCTCTTGCTAGCATGGGAAGTCAAGATCCGGTGAATTGTGTGGACGATTTAAAGGGTTCCTGCTTTGGGATCTCAGTGGCAAAATATGGAACAACGCGTGTAGCCGTTCGAAGAAAGACTACAACAGGTAAGTCGCGATTTTAGTCTTCTTTGTTGCAACCCTATGGCCATCATGAATTCTACATGCTTTCCTTTATTCATGAGATACACCAAATGCCCGGAGGTTCAAGGGAACACCCCTTTGAACGAGTTCTTTAAATTCTATTAGCATGTTTACGTTGCTTGTTTTATATTACCGTGCTTTCGCATTCGCGCTTCCTCCGGGATGATCCACAATACGTTACACTTTGTCCAGAACCTTCTTGCATGAGTAATCTACGATACCGACTGAGGTCTCGTGAGTCTGCTATATTTCCTGTCGAAGTGACACAATCCAACCGTGTTACCTCTTCCTACCATCGCCGCATGGAGATAGTGGTTGTCTAAGAATTTTTCGTGGATCTTGTGACGAGATCTCAGCTCATAACTTTTGCCATAGTCTGGTTGTACGCCACCTAGGCGACCACCGGCTCGATTGTGCTAGCACCATGTCCAACCCATGGACGTGGCATTCATCCATAACCACTATCCAATGCAATCGACCTTTTGATGGTATTTTGCTTGAAAATCCATTCAAGCTACCACAACCATCATTAAGCCTGACTCTGCATACTTTTGAGACTAACCATTTTTCACTACGTTCTTGGAAGCAAGTATCGCTTTAGCTTTCCAAAAACAACTCTCCATAGATGGTGCATCGAGAACACATCTTTAGTTCCTATTCAGGTACTAAGGATTGTTTTCTACTATTGTCTTCAACACTTCAGCGCATTATCGATTTCCGTTGTGTCATGCACAAAGCACGTTCAACCTCAGATCCCATACACCGATTAAACATATCTCATGTTTATCTAGGGTCAAGACGTAGGGGATGCTATACATCTAAGCCTTCTCATTAGTCTATTGTGACTAAGTCTTGAATGGCTTAATGCTTTATTCATGTATTTAAGCTTTCTCATTAGTCTTACTATTACTGAGTATTGAATAGCTGATCTCTCTACATATCTGAGCTTTCTCATCAATTTATCATGACTGAGTTTTCAACAGCTCAATCCATGAAATATATGTGGGAACTCTAAAATATCATGAAGAATTTTCATGAGCTACAGTTGTGTTTTAGTGATTCCTAACGCCTTAAATTCATCCATGATGAACAAGACACACTACAAGAAAATATATTTTTTCGTACCAATATTTTTGCCACGCCAAAAAACGCGTAGCAAAAATAGCTTTTTACTCCGATTTTTACCCCGTAAGAAGAGTTCCAACAAAATTGATAGCATTTTATTCTTTTGCTACGATATTATTTTGTTACAAAAAAAATCGTATTTTATAATAAAAAATTAGTATACTAAAACAACGTCGTTTTACTGTTCTTGTAACAAATATGTGTTAACTGTAGCAAACAAATTTGGTTCCAAATAAAAAATTGTTCCCTCCAATTTTTTAATAGTTAAACATATATTTTATTAAAAAAATAAATCTTAAACTACATCACCACATCCGTAAAAAAGCTATTAAAAAACAAAAACCCTAAATTACCCCACCTAGCAAACCCCCCACCCCAAATTGAACGACACTTTCCTCCTCCTCGCTTTTCACTCGTTCATCATTCTAGTTCCACCATTCCTGCCATCTTCGCCCCCGCTTCCGTCGTCTTTGCCGTCGCTCTTGACGTTTTCGCCTCCACTTTTTATTGCCATCTTCGCTGCTCTCTGATGTTTGAGAAATCGCCCTCCATTGTTCGATGTTAGATTGTTCACAGAAAATCCAGGTATTTCTCATTTTTTATGGTATTTCTTGAGTTAAAAATTGCACACACTCACACTATTCAGTTGGTTTTTTCCAGTCATCAATTTGGATTTTTCGTTCTAAAACCAAGCCACACACGAGATGTCAAATGGTTTGTGTTTTTGGTTTTGAGATCACTGAAAAGTTGTTGGAGAAATATGTGGGTTTAATGTCTAGTGCTTCAAAAAACCCACCTAAGGGAGAGGGCCAGGCAGCTTCAGCCTCGTGGCCCAGATTCTTCAAGTCTGCCACCGCGATCTCGCCGCCGTTGGCTCGAAAACACCCTGATGAAGTGGGGGATGACTTAGAAGACTCCGTTACCGGGAATGATTACACTTTGAACATCCCTGACGAATGCCTTGCCTGCATTTTCCACTCGCTTTCCTCGGGCAACAGAAAGCGCTCCTCTTTGGTGTGCCGCCGCTGGCCGAGAGTGGAGGGGCAGAGCTGCCACCGCCTGTCGCTGAATGCTCAGTCGGAGCTTGCTAGCGTCATTCCTTGCTTGTTCCTTCGTTTCGACGCGGTTACTAAGCTTGCACTTGACCGCAGATCTGTTTGCATTGGCGACGATGCTTTGATTCGTCTCACTCAAGTGCAGGAACCTCACGAGATTGAAGCTCCGGGCCTGCAGAAATTCTCTTGTTGGTCTTGCAGCTTTGGGGCTAAAGGTATGAATTCTTTGCTCGAAAATTGTGGGTTGCTGGAGGAACTGTCGGTGAAGCAGTTGCAGGGCATTACCGATGGGGCTGCGGCTGATTCCATCGGGCCAGGAAAGGCAGTTGATTCTTTGAGAGTTATTTGTTTGAAGGATCTTGACAATGGACAGTGCTTCGGACCGTTGATTGTTGGGGCCAAGAATTTGAGGAGTTTGAAGCTGTTTAGGTGTTCCAGGGATTGGGATAAGATGCTTGGAGTTGTTGCTGATAGAACTGATGGGCTCGTTGAGATTCATCTGGAGAGGCTTCAGGATAGTGATATCGGCTCTCTGCAATCGCAAAGTGTGCAAATCTTGAAATACTGCATTTGGTAAAAACCCCTGAATGCACGAACATCGGACTTATGGCGATTGCGGAAAAATGTCGGTCGCTTAGGAAGCTCCACATTGATGGATGGAAAACAAATAGAATAAGTAACAAAGGATTAATTGTTGTGGCTACATACTATCCTAATCTGCAAGAATTGGTCTTGATCGGTGTGAATCCTACACATTTGAGTTTAGAGAAGTTAGCAACAAATTGTCAAAAATTGGAATGGTTAGCTCTCTGTGGCAGTGAAACTGTTGGGGATGCTGAGATATCATGCATTGCTGCAAAATGTATTGCCTTAAGGAAGTTGTGCATAATGAGTTGTCCAGTTTGGGACCATGGCATTGAAGCGTTAGCCGGTGGGTGCCCAAATTTGGTGAAGGTGAAGGTTAAGAAGTGTCGGGGGCTGACCTCTGAGGGAGCCGTTGGTTGAGGGCAAGTCGGGTTTCTCCTGCAGTGAATTAGCACTCCATCGAGCCTGAATTGCCGGATGCTGGAATTATTGAGCAGGAAATTGGTGATGCTGATACTCCATTAATGGGTGATCAAAATAGGGATGGTAACGCAAGGTCTGCTTCATTTAACAGGCTACGTTGTTTTTCAGGGAGGAGCTTGGTGGCTTGCACCTTCTGGAGGTGGGCCAGCTTTGGTAACCGGTCAAGAAAAAAATTGGGAGTAGCTGATGCAGATTAGCAGTTGGCAAGTCAAACTGGTGATCTGTTCAAATTTGCATTCTGGAGAGCACTTTTATTATGTGTGCTAGAATGCCTTTATGCAACCATTATTGGCATGTTCAAGATTGTGTTTGCCCTGTTTGATGGTATGTTGAGTTTATGAAGTTGATGTCTTTTGACGTCGTGATGATTGGGTGCTGTAACATATGGTTTCTTAGACTAAATAGGAAGGGGAAAAAGCTGAGCACTCCCTTTATCGTTGACATTATGCAAAAAACAGAATCATGATTCAACTTAAAAAAAAAATATCTGTTGCTTGTTCTAAATGCAGAAAATCTGGATTTGAATTTATAAATATGTTGATTTTTGGTTTTGAGACCTCTGAAAATATGTGGATAAATTAAATCTCTCGGCTGATAGTAGTGGATTTTATTGGTTAGTTTAGACTCTTTGATTATTTTAGTTGTTTCTAATTTTAACATGCCTTTTGATTTTCCTTCTTTTTTTTTCAGGATACAGTTCCCCTGTAACCTGTCTTTGGAGACAATACCTTTTCTAAGTTGGGGTCTACCTATGGTTGAATTACATAACTAGCAAGTCTTATCTGTTGAGAATTAATGTCTTCCTTTCATTTTCCACATATCCCCAATTCAATCTCTGGTTGGCTAGACAGGAAAGAGATGGGTGATGGGTCTTATATCTCAGCTGGAGGATGGTCACTTCTACTTGGAAGACTTAACTGCAGCCGGGGAAGTTGATTTATCGAACGCAATATCCTTTATTATACCAATAATTCTCGAATTCTCTTTATTCGCTTCTGGTGTTTTTCAATGGGCTACAACATGATTCAAGGATAACCTTATTCTAGTATTTGTTATGTTTGGTTGCCTATCCATGTCAGTTTGTAATTCTTGAAACCCATTCACCCTGTCGTATGAAGCTATGTTTACCGTGGTAAGTCGGACATGGTTGTTTTCATTTTTATTTTTGAAATTGAACTTAATTGGTATAGTATCTTATAGAAATTTTAATAGATGTTGGCATTGTCTAGTGAACATGATTTTGGAGGACTGAGAATCTACTTATACAGATTGAAGTTGATTGGGGATCACATTGAAACTCTCTGAACCTAGAAATAGTATTAATATGCATTCATAACTCTCTCTCATATTATAAAGGAAGTGCACATAACCCCTCTGTCCTGTATCACCCAAATCCTCACCCACAATGAAGAAAACACATGAGAGTTATTTCTCTGTGTAAATTCCTCTTTGGGGAAACTTCAATAACATGTTTTAGTTAAGCTCTTAGACACATTACTTTCTGCCCAAAAAATGGATCTGTTCTTTGGTATGGTGGATATATTACCACAGATTTGTTTTTTCCAAGTTTATTTCTGGTTTGGTTGTTGAAACATAAGTGAGCAGTTGTAGTTTTAAAAATTGCAAGAAAATGGAAATTCCTATAGCCTACATTAAAATATCTTCTTTTATCATATTTATATACTTGTATATATTTTTCAATATGAGTTATCTTATTGATGTACTCGATTTTCTCTGTTCATGGATTATTAGGTGGATTGAGTCATTAATCTTTGAAGGACTATAACCAAAATGGACAAGAAACTGTTTTATGTAGTACGAATATTTGTTGTGAAAAGGTCCCTTTGCCTATGAGGCAAATCAATGAAAATTCAGAACAAATATGTTTGTATATTTTTGTGTACTAAATTATTGTATTGAGATAAATCTTTTAGTTTTTTTTATATTTATATATGATTCGTTTTGATGAGATATGTGAGAAAATATTAGGCGTAGATATGTTTATCTTTGGCATTGCTAGCTCTATTTTATTTTTATGCTATTTTCTTACTTACAAGTAAAGATATTACCACCATTCCAATAGGTGTTAACAAATGTGTTTATTGGGAGTTTGTGAACGTAAGAAAATGTCTCTTTCATTTCAACTTGCAACTTTGTACACTTATTTTTCTTACTTGTATTTATGGGATTTATGGTTACAATATTTCAGCTTATGGAGATTTGAACAAGATGAGAAGTTACTTTGTGTCTACCTTATGTATGTTGCGTTCTAGTATATATGCAACTCTGAGGTTTTTTGTTGTCGAATGACTATAATTAAGAATTGTGTAACGTCATTTGCACAATTATGTACTAAGTGGTAAGGGTTAGTACATGATGGAACTGGAAGATGCTACTTTTTGTTGTTGAAAATATCTTAGTTGTAATATATGCTACTGATATGCATGTTGATGTAAGATGTTACTGCTATAAATGATGCTCCGTAAGGAAAGCTTATAATATTTCTTGTTCTTTTTGCAACGAATTTGACATCGTAAAGAAAGCTATTTTCTCGTAGAAAATACTCCTATAATGGCTACGACTCGATAGTCGTAGAAAAAGATGGTATTTTTGCATCGAGTTTGACATCATAACTAAGCTATTTTCTCGTATCAAATACTCATATAATAACTATGACTCAAAAATCATAGCAAAAGACTGTAACAAAATCAAACTTTTTGCTTTGAATGGGACATTATAACAAAATTGGATTTTTCATACTGAATAACTTTTAGGTATGAATTTTGTGCGTAGCGAAGCATTTGCTACGCCCTTCGTCCTTCCGCTCAAAATTCGTAGCAAAAATTTTTTCACTATGAATTTTGGCCATTTGCTATGATTTCAGCATTGTAACTAAAAGTAGATTTTCCTGTTGTGACATTACACACTTCAACATTTGGAACACAATTTCTACTCCCAATGATCACCTACGTCGTTTATGACCGAGTCATATTCTGTATGGACTTGTCAAAACGATTATTCCAGTTATACGGAGTTTCAAATCTTGTTTGAATTTCCTAGCGCATTCTATGGCCCCTCCCCATAAATTCGACTACAATGTCCAACATCACGTTCCGCAGGTCGTTTGGATTACTATCAAAATTTGATTGAACTTATCCCGATCACTTGTACCTTTACGACATTCGAGTTTGTTCTCAAGGGGACTGGAATATGATCAGTTAAGTGATAAAGACGATTATTAGTCAATTTCTACTAATTAATGAATCCAATCTATTAATTAGACGAGCCATCTACTAATTTATTAGTGAATCTAATCCACTAATCAACTAACCCATGCCTCCTTTAAATTAATCCAATTAATTTAAAAGGCCAAACCCAAAATTCAACTAATCCAATTAACTATGTTTTGGATCATCCATCCAGTGGATAATTCCGCACAAATGATCCAATCATTTATACTCTCCAAGAATTAATTTAATCCAATTAAACTAATTCACTAATTCACCTCTTTAGGAATTAATTCCAAATTAACTTCATCACTTTCCAGTGATTTATGTGATACTCTTTGGGTTCACCCTCAGCTAGACTTTGGCGTGTGTCTAACACAATTATTTTCGATTAACCAATAACCAGAAATAGCCCGTTACCATAGGTGGCGTCTACCAATGGTCCATGACACTAGAGATTAGGTGAATAATGGCGTGAACATTTTGTTAGAATAGGTGACCAGACAACTAATAGGTTTGACATTTTGTAACCTATTTGACAACTTGATGTAATTATGTAATGAATAAACTGAGTATTCGTTACCTTTGGTATTCTCTTTGTTGTGCTCATTTTCCATATGCTAAAATGGTGTTTTACATATATCGCAACAAAGCCCACATACCACAATTAACAACTTATGCAGTTGGGCCACACATTGGATGGTGGTCATGAAATCAACTGATTAAGAGTTGGGTCTGAAACATTCCAAGTCGAGGGCCTCGAGACAGGGCATCGAGAATCCTATAGAGACTTGCATCAAGAGTTGTGTTCATTGGATGAGTGTCGTGTTTCATCGGCGACAGGCGTGGGAGGCTAACACGATCTTGATGGGTTAGTTAACTGGGGTCGAGCCGACTGGACTGACTCGGGGGATCATCATTTGGAAGCCTCGGAGGCATGGTCGGTATGATTAGATTTTCTCGGTTTCGATTGTACAGGAGTAGTCCTCAATCTTGAGGAACCATGACAATCACATATACAGGATGGCTGTATCTTGGATCTGGAGAGATGTGATCATTCTGTAAGATAATCATTATAAGCCTTGTTCAGTGCAGTCAGAATGTGTAGCGCAGACGGTGGATTCTAAGAAGAGGATCCGTCCCCTCTCAGTATGTGACAGAGGTATTTCCTATGCACTCGGAGACACGTTCATGCTGCTTAAAGCTGTGGCCATAGCGGTTGGTCGAATAGAAAATGGTTTCCTGTGTCGATGCAATGAGGCATGCGTAGTCTCGAGTATTAAGCATAGATACCTAGTCAAGGATGGGAACCGACGCTCAATTCCATACCCTACACTAAGGCCGGGAGACGGTAGACGGAAGGACCGTACCGTACGGAATCGGCGCCTAAATGTTCACGCCAATATTCACCTAGTCTCTAGTGCCATGGACCGTTGCTAGACGGCCACCCATGGTAACGGGCCCTTGTCGGACACGGGCCCAAGTCTAGCTGAGGGTGAACCTAAAGGATCACACACAAATCACCGAGAAGGTGGAGAAACTTGACTTGGAGTCAAGTTCGGAGGATGACTAAGTAATTGGATTACTTAAAGGATTGTTCATTGGATGGACAGACCAATATTGTATGGGGCCCCCGTTTAATCGGTAAATGAGATTTATCGACTAACATAGAAAGTTGAGACGTTGGATCTTTTAATTGGATTAAAAGATCAATGGGAATTATTTAAGTGAACCTTAAATTAAATTGGATTTAATTTTGAGTTCGTTGTAATTGGATTACAATGGAACCCGGTCCATTAAATTTTGACCCGAGAGATGTGTTAATTCCATTTTTTGGAATAGGAAGAAGTTGGACTTCTTCCTTAAATAAGCATGGCCGAAAATGCTACCTTGGAGGGAGCAAAAATCGGCCATGTTGGTGCTTGGTGTGACTGACTTGTCTCTTTTGGTAAGAGACAAATCAATTCCAATCAAGCCTCTCTCTTTTGGTATAATTTAATCATACCTTAAGAGATGGTAGGCAGGATTAAAGAATTGATTGTGATTGATTGGGATGAATCTAGAAATCCTAGGATGAACCTAGACACATTCCAATAATCACATTAATTATGTATATATATGAGTATATACTAACATCAAAGCAAGAGATTCATCATTCATCTTTCTTAGGAAAAGAAGAAGAAAAATCACACTCATCTCTCTCCCTCAACTCCCGGCCACCTCTCCCTCTCTACACTTGTGTTCTTCATTTGATCTAGGATCAATTGGAAGAACAAAGTACGTTTAAGAAGAACACTAATTGATAGTGTTCGTCTTCTTAAACTAAACCCTCCCTAGATCCGTTTTTTCTAGCACGGAAAACGAGGATCTCTTTCGGTGTGGTGTGGATCACCTTTGGAGAGTTCATACGCTTTGAACTTGGTCAACATTTCTGGAGAGGAACAAAACTTGTAGCCGAATAAGGGTTAAACTACAAAGGTACTATTTATATTACGCTTTAGTAGTTTTACATTTCATATCTATGTCCTATGTACAATATTCGTTTTTAATATTGATATATCCTACATCGAACGCTCGGGTGAGCACCCAACGGTACACCCCTTGGGAATTATGATTATGCTTTTGTTTATATTTTTAATATACTTGCATTCTCACGCTTCCGCTCGCGCTCCCTGGGCGGATCCGCTTGTTTCCTTCACATTTAGGCTGCGAGTTTCACACCAGTATAGTCCTACTGTCGACCGTCTCCCAGCCTTAGTCTAAGGTATGAAATTGGGCGTTGGTTCCCATCCTAGGTAACTATGATTTATACTCGAGATGCGTTTACTCTATCGATCGACGTAGGAAACCCTTTCCTACTCAATCAATTGCTATGGACGTAGACTTTTAGAGTCTAAACCATCTCAGAGCCTCATAAGAGACATCACCGTCATATACTGATGGGGGACAGATCCTATCTTGGAATCCACTGTCCTCGCTGCGTACTCCGATTGCACTGGACAAGGCTTATAATGACCATGTTACAGAATGATCACCTCTCACAATTCAAGATACAGTCTTCGTATGCACGTGACTGCCATGATTCCTCAAGTCCGAGGACTAATCCCGTATTATCGGAATCGAGAATTCCAGTCATATCGACCAAGCCTCCAAGGCTTCCATATGACGATTCCCGCGAGTCAGTTCAGTCAGTAGACCACCTTGTCAGCTAACCATTAAAATTGCATAGACGGCCTTCGTCCATCGTCAATGAAACTCGACACTCACCCATTGGATGC
Source organism: Sesamum alatum (assembly GCA_034509735.1). Taxonomy (NCBI): domain Eukaryota; kingdom Viridiplantae; phylum Streptophyta; class Magnoliopsida; order Lamiales; family Pedaliaceae; genus Sesamum; species Sesamum alatum. The sequence continues at coordinate 15,864,907 of JACGWO010000002.1, forward strand.
AATACTTAGTGCAAGTCTCAATAGGACACTCGATGCCTAGTTTCGAGGTCCTCGTGTTGGAATGTTTTAGACCAACCCTTTTAGAAGTTGGTTTACCGCCATCCAATGTGCAACCCCAACTATATGGGTTATCCAATTGGTTTGTGGGCATTTGTTGTGACAACGTCGTTCAACGTTAGTAGCAAGTACAACAAACACAGTGACAGTGATGAATACTTACTCTATTCATCATGGTAGTATTGCTTTAATAAAGATTGATAAATAGTTCCCTAAACTGCCAATCCAATGGACTTTCTAGTCACCTATTCTAACATTAAATACACGACCTTTTTTGATCCTATCGAAATAGGTTTAATTTTGTGACCGTGAAGCCAATCTAGTTGGGCTTATTGTAACCTATTTCTGACATTCGTGGTATAAATAATTTATTTTGAATAAAAGTTATTTTCAGTTATGGTATTTATACTTTTATTGTGTTCACTTACTGTTCAATGCACAAGCAAAGCCCACAGACCGGAAATATTAATCCAAGAAGTTGGACTGCGCATAGGTTGGCAGTCATGAAATCAACTTTTGTGGATCGGTCTGAAATACTCCAAGTCAAAGGATCTCGAGATTGGATATCAAGGATTCATATGAGACTTGCACTAAATGATTGCAGTCGCGTTTCATCGACAAGTGACGAGGATCGTCCATGAAATATTAGTGGGTTAGCCAGCTCAGTGTTGGCTGACTGAGGTGACTCGCATGAAATTGTCATATGGGAAACCTTGAGTAGGTTGGTCGGTATAACTTGCATTCCCAGTTCCGACAGTTGAAGATTAGTCCTCGAACTTGAGGGACTATTGTAGTCACATGCACACAATGTCTGTATCTTAGGTTTGGTAAGAGGCTACCAAGTCGAGATACTTGGTTGCTATAAGCCCTGTCCAGTACAGTCAAGATGTGTAGTGTAGATGGTAGGTCCCAAGATAGAATCTATCTCCTGTCAAACGGTTGACAGTAGTGTCTCACTTATACTCTAAAACCCGTTCCCTATAAAATCTATGGCCACAGTGACTGAACAGTGGGATAACATCCCAGTGATGTTTTAGTGGGTGGACGAGTATAGGCTTAAGTCAAGGATGGGTACCGACGTCCAAGATCCATACCCTAGACTAATAGATGTGAGATAGTAGACAGAAGGACAATGCTCATATGCATTCGGGAACCTAAAACGTTCACGCCATAATTTAACCTAGTCTCTAGTGCCATGGACCGTTGCTAGACGACCACCCATGGTGACAGATGAATTCTTATCATGTGATGAATAGATAGTAGTCCAAGTCTAGCTGAAGGTGAACCTAAAGAGTCACACACAATTCACAGGAAATTGAGGAATTAATTTGGAATTAATTTCGGGAGATCGAACGATTTAATTTGATTAACTTGATTCTCTTTTTGAGTGTCAAGTCTTTAAATATTAATTGGATTAATTAGGCTTGATTCATGAATTATATTTTTGAATTAAGGGAATGGGCCATTTTCGTCTTTAGGTAGGATAAAGTTGGTAATATTAATTTTGGGCTTAAATATTTATTTGATATCTACTACAAGCCCATTAGGAATTGTTGGACCATTAAATGAGATTTAAAAGTCCATTCCATAAAGCCCATCAAAGGATGGACGGACAAGATCAAATCATTGGGCTAGATGATATGAAGGGCTAGGATTAAGTTTGGCTTAATCAAAACCCAAGGTTGACTAGGATTTAACTAGGTTAAAGTTCTAGTTGTTTTTAGTGTGCCTCTTTGGAAGAGGTTGAGTAGGATTAGGAAAAACTCTTTCTTATAAATACTCAAGCTGTTGGAATAGGTGACCAGAAAGCCAATAGGTTTGGCAATTTATAACCTATTCGACAACTTGATGTGAATGTAATATTATTATGTGATGAATAAGATGAGTATTCGTCACCAATGGTACCTTCTTTGTTGCGCTCATCTTACATTTGTTAAAACGGTGTTTAACTTATATCGCAACAAAGCCCACAGACCATGGATAACAACTCGTGCAGTTGGGCCACGCATTGGATGGTGGTCATGAAACCAACTGATTAAGAGTTGGTCTGAAACGTTCCAAGTCGAGGACCTCGAGACAGGGCATCGAGATTCCTATTGAGACTTGCGTAAAGAGTCATGTTCATTGGATGAGTGTCGTGTTTCATCGGCGACAGGCGTGGGACGCCTACACGATCTTGATGGGTTGGTCGACTGGGGTCGAGCCGACTGGACTGACTCGCGGGGATCATCATATGGAAGCCTTGAAGGCTTGGTCGGTATGATTGGTTTTCCCCGATTCCGATAGTACGGGAGTAATCCTCAGACTTGAGGGATCATGGCAGTCGCGTGCGCAGGACGGCTGTATCTTGGATCTGGCGAGAGGTAATCATTCCGTAAGATGATTATCATAAGCCTTGTCCAGTGCAGTCGGAATGTGTAGCGAGGACGGTGGATTCCAAGAAGAGGATCCGTCCCCTGTCAGTATGTGACAGAGGTATCTCCTATGCACTCGGAGACACGTTCATGCTGTTTGAAGCTGTGGCCACAGTGGTTGGTCGAACAGGGAATGGTTTCCTGTGTCGACGCAATGAAGCATACGTGGTCTCGAGTATTAAGCATAGATGCCTAGTCAAGGATGGGAACCGACGCCCAATTCCATACCCTAAACTAAGGCCGGGAGACGGTAGATGGAAGGATCGTACCCGTACGGAATCGGCGCCTAAATGTTCACGCCAATTCACATGTCTCTAGTGCCATGGACCGTTGCTAGACGGCCACCCATGGTAACGGGCCCTTGTGGGACACGGGCCCAAGTCTAGCTGAGGGTGAACTTAAAGGGTAACACACAAATCACCGAGGAGGTTGAGAGATCGACTTGGAGTCAATCTCGAAGGATAAAATAAGTAATTGGATTACTTAAGGGAAAGTCCATTGGATGGACGGGCCGATATTGTATCGGGCTTTCATTTAATCGGTAAATTGGATTTTCGATTAAATATGGAAAGTTGAGATGTTGAGACGTTGGATCTTTTAATTGGATTAAAAGATCAACGGGAATAATTTAAGTGGACATTAAATTGGATTTAATATTGGGTTCGTCGTAATGGGATTACGATAAAACCCGATCCGTTAAATTATACCCGAGAGGAGAAATAATTCCTAATTTGGAATGGGAAGAAGTTGGACTTCTTTCCTTAATCAAACATGGCCGACACGCTCCCTTGGAGGAAGCAAAATCAGCCATGTTTCATGCTAGGTGGTATGTTGACTTATCTCTTTTGGAAAGAGACAAATCAACTCCAATCAAGCTCTTCCCTTTTGGTATGATTTGATCATACCATAAATTTTGGTAGGCTTGATTGGAGAATTGATGGTGATTGATTGGAATGAATCTAGACATCCTTGGATGAACCTAGACACATTCCAATAATCACATTAATTATGTGTATATATTAGAATATACAACACCAAGCATAAGTGATTCATTATTCATCTTTTTCTAGGAAAAAGAGAAGACAAAAATCCTCTCCTCTCTCTCAAAATTTCGTGCTCCCTCCCTCTCTTACACTTGTGTTCTTCACTTGATTTTGAATCAAGAAGAAGAACAAAGTAAGTTTAAGAGAACACTAATTCATAGTGTTCTTCTATTAAACCGATTCCTTCCTAAACCCGTTCTTTTCTAGCAACAAGAACGTGTGTTTCTTCCGGTGTGGTGTGAATCACCTTTGGAGAATCGATACGTTTGGATTTCGTGAGCATTCCGGAGAAGGAACAACGCAAGTAGCCGGGAGCATACGCTAAACAATCAAAGGTAACGGTTTATTACGCTTTGATTGATTTCAATTGTATATCTATGCCCTATGTGTTTAAATATATGTTTTAATATTTACACATCCTACATCGAACGCCCGGTTGAGCACCCAAAGGTACACCCCTTGGGATTCGTGTATTTTGAATTTGATTTAAATTTACGCACTTATCTCGCTTTTCTCGCTTCCGCTCGCGCTCCCGGGCGGATCCGCTTGTCCTTCAAGTGGTATCAGAGCCCGGTTCGATGTAAGGGGCATAGATCTATGTGTTTGGCATGATCTACTTGCTTTTAAATGGCTTTATTGGCATGTTAGATTACGTAAATATATGAATAATATGATGATTCAATTGTTTGGATTTAAATGGACTTTTGGCATGCTTATTTTGTTAGATTGGATCTAAAATTGCATGCTTATTTTCAGAATAATATTAATTTTATTGTGCTGAAACAGTTTTGAAAAAAAAAAAAAAATTTGGTCGGGCCGGCAGTGGCAGCGCGCAGGTGGGCGCCTGCGCGCGCGCCATGCGCGCGGACGCTGCGCACAGGGCGCGCAGGCTTGCTGCCTGCGCGCGCGCGCGGCCGCTGCCCTGTGCGCGCGCGGCCAGCCAGCACAACGGCTGGGCCGTTTTGTGCCGTTTTTTCGACTTTTTCTGGAAAATTCGATTTTCTGTATTTTCTGCATAATATTTTGAAAATATGTTAATTTTGTATTTTTGATTTTGGGATAATTGGATTATTCCTTGAATTAAATTTGCTTAATTAATTTGGGATTAATACATGCATTGGATGCATTGTTTAAAATGTCCATTAAATTTCAAATTTGAATTTTGCATATTATTTGTATATTTATGCTTTTGTGATGTTGGACATCACTTGGGTATTTGGAATATCCATTGGTTATTTATGCATGATTATTTGGAATAATTATGTTATGTGAGTTGATGGAATCAACATGGGATGATCACAAAGCCCTAGACCTTGTGTATGGATGAATGAATGTTTATTTATTTTCTGTTGGGTGGGGCTTGCGTGCCTCTTGTTTTTGGGACTATCATCTCCCGTATTTTCAGCCTCATGATTTTAAGGCTTGTTTTCTTTATTACCGATGTATTACTTTCAGTTGTAATGAGAGTAGATTGGATTGGTGAGGTTTCAATTTTAACAAGCAATTGGAGTCGGAGACCCCAAGGAGGAGCATCAAGGCATGAAACAAGAGCACTACAAGGCCCATTGGAATGACAATGGGTATATTATTATTGTAATAATTTAGGACCACCCTAGACAGACCATAGACTCACTGCGGGCTCAGTGGGTCGCATAGGTTGGGCTTGTGATCATCTTAACAGGGGTATGCTATGTTTTATGCATGCGGCGTTTTTTATTTATCGCTTTAAATATTGGATATTTATGCATGCTAAAACACCATAATGTGATTAAGTTTCGGTCACACTTAAACTCTCATTTGGTTGGACCAAATTAAATATTAGGCCCAGAACGGACTTGGATCAAAATGGTATTTTGGTCTGTCCGAGCCTTCCATCCACAGCAATGTGGTGAGGAAGCTACCACTACCCAAGTGTGGTCTCACGAGTCGTGGCACACTTGGAATAGGGGAAAGCTGCACTATTGTTGTGAACAAAAAGACTGCGCTCGCTGTTTCCCTGTCTCACGAGTCGTGGGGGGCGACAGTTTGAGGCATGATTTGGTTGATGGGTCGGGCCCAACACTGAGTAACATGGTTTGCTTGGAGTCCTCGGACCATGTGAATAGGTGAGGCAAAATATCTTGGGAATCTCATTGGATGAGAATGATATTGGATATCTCCCACAAGGTCTTCTTCATGTGAATCGTAAAAGCGGGGCATGGAGATTACGCTTGTGGATCCCAAGCCCACTAGGAAACTCCACTTGAGAGTAGCGGACTTTCGTATAAATAGTGGGAGGGTTAAAGACTAAAAGACCAAGTCTTCAACTTGAACAATAATATTACCATCATCTGCTAATTTCTGCTTTACATTTTCATTAATGTAGATATGTCTAAGAACCCGTTAACCATGATTATTGAGACTAACAAATTCAACAGAACGAACTACTCGGACTGGCTGAGAAACCTGAGGATTGTCCTCAGTTTCGAGAACCAAGACTACGTCTTGGACGAGCCGCCACCGAGCGACTTACCGGAGGGGTCACGCCTGAAGAACGTTTGACGTTCGAGAAATGGCATGAGGACAACCGAAAAGTACGCAGTATCATACTGGCTTCGATGTCTAACGGCATCCAGAAGCAGTATGAGAGGCTGGACAACGTCTCCGCCATAATGCTCCGCATGAACGAGGTTTATGCGGTTCCGGATAGGCATATTAGATATGCCGCCACAAAAGCATTCTTTGGCACCAAGCTCGCTGAAGGAGCGTCTGTACAGAGTCATGGGGTCAAGATGCTCTCCCTAGTGGAGAAACTCGAGGACCTTAAAGCTGGGCTTAACAATGACACGTACATTGACGTGATCCTCCAGTCGCTTCCTCCATCCTATGACCCGTTTGTTGTAAACTACAACATGAACGGACTTGAGAAGTCTATTCATGAGTTGATCAACATGCTGGTCCAATACGAGGCAACGACCCACAAGTCGGCGCCGGCGGTATTGATAGGAGAGGCTTCGACCTCCAAGGCGAATGGCAAGAGGGCCGGACGCTGGAAGAGGAAGAAGGGCAAAGGGAAGACGGTTGTGGCCCCTGCTTGCGCTCCAGGCATCCCTGTTGCTCCGGTTGGACCAAGTAAACGAAAAGGGAAGGCCCGTGGTTCTCAGCGGTCCAAGGCAAATGATGTCTGCATGCATTGCCGAGGGAAAGGGCATTGGAAGAGGGAGTGCCCACAACTCCTCTCCAACCCAGGTGTGTTTGTGGTTGAAGTTAATATGATTACTAATTCTGCTTCATGGGTATTGGATATCGGGTGTGGTGCTCACATCTACAATGATTTGCGGGCACTGCAAAGAAGCAGAAGGCTAACCAAGGATGAGATGATCCTGAGGCTAGGCAATGGCAAGGCCGTTGCTGCGGAGGCCGTAGGATCACTAGAGTTAGCGATTAGTAGTCATGTTAGGATTGTACTGAACGACTGTTTCTATGTACCTAGCATGATTAAAAACATTGTTTCCATCCCGGTCCTTGATAAGGAGGGATATTAATTTACCATCAATAAAAACGGTTTTTTTCATTATCAAAGATGGTATTTCTCATTTGCTTGGTACATTGGTCAACGGTCTGTACATACTTCAACAGTCTAATTGGATTATGACTGCAGAACACAAACGAAAATGTGATGATCATAATAACGCACAGATATAGCATGCGAGGTTAGGTCATATCTCTAAAGATAGGATAAGAAGGTTGGTGGACTCAAAGAGTCTAGAAATAGACGATTTGGACAACCTACCGACCTGCGAATCCTGTCTAAAGGGAAAGATGACCAAGAAATCCTTTGTTGGCAAAGTACGCTAGCCAGTGGTCTGTTGGATTTGATCCATACCGATGTCTGTGGTCCACTAAATACTCAGGCTAGTGGTGGGTACTCGTACTTCATAACCTTTACCGATGATCACTCACGGTATGGTTATGTTTACCTGATGAGGTACAAGTCTGAAGCCTTTGGAAGGTTTAAGGAATACAGACTTGAAGTAGAGAACCAAACCGGTCGAAAGATCAAAGCCCTTCGGTCGGACCGAGGTGGAGAGTATTTGAGTGGTGAGTTTACTGATTATCTAAAAGAGAATGGGATTCTCTCAGTGGACCCCTCCTGGAACACCGCAACTTAATGGTGTGTCTGAAAGGAGGAATCGGACCTTGTTGGACATGGTCCGATCCATGATGAGTTTTACCGAACTCCCCCTTTCCTTCTGGGGATACGCTCTTGAGACGGCGGCCAAAGTTTTGAACTTGGCGCCATCTAAAAGGGTATCCCAGACGCCATATGAGATATGGCATGGCAAGCCTGCCTCCTACAAATACTTGAAAGTATGGGGTTGCCCCGCATCTGTCAAGAGATTAGTGGGAGATAAACTGGACTCGAGGTTTAGTTTATGCAGGTTCATCGGCTATCCAAAAGAAACTGCGGGGGTATTATTTCTATGATCCCTCCGAGCAAAACGTTTTTTGTCTCGCGAAACGCAGTGTTCTTGGAAAAGGGTTTTCCATCGGATAGTCAACGCGATGAGGTACTCCTTGAGGAATCAAGTGAGGTACCCCATGAGGCGGCAGTGACATCTGAGCCAGTGGTTCCCACTGATATTGTTCCAGTCCTCCATAGGTCGGCCAGAGTATCCCATGCACCTGATAGGTATGGATTTCTGGGCCTGACTGGTCAGTTGGATAATGATCCAAAGACATACGGAGAAGCAATGTCGGACATCGATTCGGACAAGTGGCTTGAGGCCATGAAATTCGAGATGGACTCGATGGGTACAAACAAGGTTTGGACCCTAGTAGATCCACCCAAAGGGGTTAAACCCGTAGGGTGTAAATGGGTCTACAAACGTAAGCTTGGAGCTGACGGGGAGGTTACAACCTTCAAAGCCAGGCTTGTGGCGAAAGGTTATACTCAACGACCCGGGGTCGATTTTGAGGAAACCTACTCGCCCGTAGCAATGGCCAAGTCCATTCGGATACTGCTTGCCATAGCAGCATGGTATGACTATGAAATATGGCAGATGGATGTGAAAACGACTTTCCTCAACGGTTTCGTAGAGGAAGAGATCTATATGGATCAGCCGGAGGGTTTCACAACTGTTGGAGAAGAGCAGAAGGTCTGCCGTCTCCAAAGGTCCATCTATGGCCTCAAACAAGCTTCCCGAAGCTGGAACATACGTTTTGATGAAGTCATACGGGGATATGATTTCATCAAGAATGAGTCCGATCCTTTTGTATACAAGAAGATCAGTGGGAGCTCAGTTGCGTTTCTGGTGCTTTACATGGATGACATCTTGCTCATTGGGCATGACGCTAAGATGTTGGGTACCACTAAAGTTTGGTTGTCAACACAATTCTCCATGAAGGATATGGGCGAGGCATCCTACATCCTTGGCATCAAGATCTACAGGGATAGATATAAAAGGATGTTAGGAATGGCCCAGTCCTCGTACATTGAGAGAGTCTTGAAGAGATTCAAGATGGAAAACTCAAAACGAGGATTCCTTCCTATGAGGCATGGAATTAAGTTATCCAAGAAGCAGTCTCCTAAGACTGATGAGGAGCATAAAAGGATGTTGGACCTCCCCTATGCTTCAGCCGTAGGCAGCATACAGTATGCTGTTCAATGCACTAGACCTGATGTGGCTTTCGCTTTGAGCGTAACAAGTCGATATCAGTCATGTGCCGGGAGGCACATTGGAGTGCAGTCAAGACTATCCTGAAGTACCTAAAAAGGACTAACGACATGTTCTTGATCTACGGCGGTGGAGAGTTGATACTGGAAGGCTATTGCGACGCTAGCTTCCAGTCGGATGACGATGATGCCAAGTCTCAGTATGGTTTTGTATTCAGACTTAATGGTGGCGTGGTTACTTGGAAGGGTTCCAAGTAGGCTACCACGACGGACTCCACCATAGAGTTTTGAATACATAGCGGCTTTGGAAGCTGCTAAGGAGTGGTTTGGTTGATGAGCTACATCCAAGGGTTGGATGTAGTACCTAGCATTGCTAAGCCTGTAATTATCTTATATGATAACAACGGGACGATAGCTCTAGCAAAGGAACCGAGATCTCATCACGATCCAAGCATATTCTTAGACGCTACCATCTACTTAGAGAGATGGATAGCAGGACTGATGTTCGGTTGGACCGAGTCAGCTCCGCAGAAAACAGAGCAGATCCACTTGCTAAGCCCATGTCGCAAGTTGCCCATACTCACCATCTGAATAAGAGGTTCGAGGTCAATGGGTGATTGGCTTTAGGTCAAGTGGGAGATTGTTGGAATAGGTGACCAGAAAGCCAATAGGTTTGGCAATTTGTAACCTATCCAACAACTTGATGTGAATGTAATATTATTATGTGATGAATAAGATGAGTATTCTTCACCAATGGTACCTTCTTTGTTGCGCTCATCTTACATTTGTTAAAACGGTGTTTAACTTATATCGCAACAAAGCCCACAGACCATAGATAACAACTCGTGCAGTTGGGCCACGCATTGGATGGTGGTCATGAAACCAACTGATTAAGAGTTGGGTCTGAAATGTTCCAAGTCGAGGACCTCGAGATAGGGCATCGAGATTCCTATTGAGACTTGCGTCAAGAGTCGTGTTTCATCGGTGACAGGCGTGGGACGCCTACACGATCTTGATGGGTTGGTCGACTGGGGTCGAGCCGACTGGACTGACTCGCGGGGATCATCATATGGAAGCCTTGGAGGCTTGGTCGGTATGATTGGTTTTCCCCGGTTCCGATAGTACGGGAGTAATCCTCAGACTTGAGGGATCATGGCAGTCGCGTGCACAGGACGACTGTATCTTGGATCTGGCGAGAGGTAATCATTCTGTAAGATGATTATCATAAGCCTTGTCCAGTGCAGTCGGAATGTGTAGCGAGGACGGTGGATTCCAAGAAGAGGATCCGTCCCCTGTCAGTATGTGACAGAGGTATCTCCTATGCACTCGGAGACACGTTCATACTGTTTGAAGCTGTGGCCACAGTGGTTGGTCGAACAGGGAATGGTTTCCCGTGTCGACGCAATGAAGCATACGTGGTCTCGAGTATTAAGCATAAATGCCTAGTCAAGGATGGGAATCGACGCCCAATTCCATACCCTAGACTAAGGCCGGGAGACGGTAGACGGAAGGATCGTACCCGTACGGAATCGGCGCCTAAATGTTCACGCCAATTCACCTAGTCTCTAGTGCCATGGACCGTTGCTAGACGGCCACCCATGGTAACGGGCCCTTGTGGGACACGGGCCCAAGTCTAGCTGAGGGTGAACCTAAAGGGTCACACACAAATCACCGAGGAGGTTGAGAGATCGACTTGGAGTCAATCTCGAAGGATAAAATAAGTAATTGGATTACTTAAGGGAAAGTCCATTGGATGGACGGGCCGATATTGTATTGGGCTTTCATTTAATCGGTAAATTGGATTTTCGATTAAATATGGAAAATTGAGATGTTGAGACGTTGGATCTTTTAATTGGATTAAAAGATCAACGGGAATAATTTAAGTGGACATTAAATTGGATTTAATATTGGGTTCGTCGTAATGGGATTACGATAAAACCCGATCCGTTAAATTATACCCGAGAGGAGAAATAATTCCTAATTTGGAATGGGAAGAAGTTGGACTTCTTTCCTTAATCAACATGGCCGACACGCTCCCTTGGAGGAAGCAAAATCAGCCATGTTTCATGCTAGGTGGTATGTTGACTTATCTCTTTTTGGAAAGAGACAAATCAACTCCAATCAAACTCTTCCCTTTTGGTATGATTTGATCATACCATAAATTTTGGTAGGCTTGATTGGAGAATTGATGGTGATTGATTGGAATGAATCTAGACATCCTTGGATGAACCTAGACACATTCCAATAATCACATTAATTATGTATATATATTAGAATATACAACACCAAGCATAAGTGATTCATTATTCATCTTTTTCTAGGAAAAAGAGAAGACAAAAATCCTCTCCTCTCTCTCAAAATTTCGTGCTCCCTCCCTCTCTTACACTTGTGTTCTTCACTTGATTTTGAATCAAGAAGAAGAACAAAGTAAGTTTAAGAGAACACTAATTCATAGTGTTCTTCTCTTAAACCGATTCCTTCCTAAACCTGTTCTTTTCTAGCAACAAGAACGTGTGTTTCTTCCGGTGTGGTGTGGATCACCTTTGGAGAATCCATACGTTTGGATTTCGTGAGCATTCCGGAGAAGGAACAACGCAAGTAGCCGGGAGCATACGCTAAACAATCAAAGGTAACGGTTTATTACGCTTTGATTGATTTCAATTGTATATCTATGCCCTATGTGTTTAAATATATGTTTTAATATTTACACATCCTACATCGAACGCCCGGTTGAGCACCCAAGGGTACACCCCTTGGGATTCGCGTATTTTGAATTTGATTTAAATTTACGCACTTATCTCGCTTTTCTCGCTTCCGCTCGCGCTCCCGGGCGGATCCGCTTGTCCTTCACAAGCACACACACAACACACACTAATCTCTACACAACTTTCTCATCTCTCACACACACCCACCAACCATGTCCCCCCCCCCCTCGGGCTCTCTATCTCTCTCGTCTATCTCTCTCTCACCACCTCAAAAGAGCCTTCTTGTTCTCTTGTCTTTGATACAAGGGAACATTTGAACAACCGATCACGTTAACTAATAGTGTTTGGTCGATTGTTTTTCCCTTTTATCTTGATCTCTTGCTAGCAAGAGGGAATCGAGATCAAGTGAATTGCGTGGACGATTTAGAGGATTCCTACGTTGGGATCTAGGTGGCAAAATGTGGAACAACGTGTGTAGCCGAACGAAGAAGTCTACAATGGGTAAGTAACATTTACAATGTTTTCTTTTGTTCCAACATATGGCCTCCCATGAATCTAGGATGCTTATTTTCTTTTATTCCTGAGATACACCAAACGCCCACCCCTTAATCGGTTCTTTAATTCTATTGTTTGATGCATGATTATTTTACGCTTATGTTTTAATACATCGTGCTTCCGCACGCGCCCTCTACTGGGCCAATCCACGGTTCCTTACAGTGATATCAGAGCACAATTTGGTATATAAGCCTAGGGTTTTATGTGCTATACATGTATAAGTATGCGTTACGTGGGCTTCATTTTCGTATTAAAGAATGTCGTTTATATTGTACGGATTATCGCGTTAATTTTGTACTAGAAAAATTGATCATGGAATTCATATAGTTCTTAGATTATATTATTAGTTTCTTAGAAAATGTGCAGAAAATAATGGCAAATGAAAAGCATAGACGGCGGCAACGAACGGCCGACCGCACGCACGGTGGCGCGCGCATAGGCAGGGGCGCCTGCATGCAGCTGCCTGTCCAGGCGCACGCGGTGCGCACAGATCGACAGACGGACTGCCGGTCGCGCGCGCAGGTAGGGGAGCCTGTGCGTTGCCACCTGATAAGTGCGCCCAGTGCGCGCGATTAGCAGATGCGCGATTGAGGAAGGGCGGCTAGGCGCGTGCGAAGGCAGGGGAGCCTGCGTGCGGACACTCGGCCATCGGACATGGTGTTAGAATAGGTGACCAGAAAGTCAATGGTATTGGCTGTTCTGAGAACCATTCGTCAATCTTTGAACAAGTAATATTATGTTAATGAATTTGTAAGGATTCATAGGCATAAGTTTGTTATGCTTACTGCTTGCATCGTTTCAATGACACAACAAACGCCTACAGACTGAAATAACATTTCGGGAAATTGGAACTGCGCTTGGAGGTAAGCTCATGAAATCAGTTTCACCGAATCGGTCTGAAATACTTCAAGTCAAAGGAATCTTGAGACATGGCATCGAGAATCCATTTGAGAATTGCACTAAGCATCTGCAGTCGCATTTCATCGACAAGTGACGAGGCTCGTCCATGTAGTGTTAGTGGGTCAGCCAGCTCGGTGGCTGCTGACTGAGGTGACTCGTGGGAATCATCATATGGAAGCCACTCGGGCTTGGTCGGTATGACTCGTATTCCCGGTTCTGATAGTACGGGATTAGTCCTCGGACTTGAGGATCACGACAGTCCCCTACATACTAAGGCTGTATCTTGGATCTGGTGAAATTGGACCGCGTTATACCACATGGTCATCATAAGCCTTGTCCAGTGAAGTCGAAGTATGTAAGAACGGTGTATTCCAAGATAGGATCTGTCCCCTGTCAAAGGATATGACATCGAGATCTCCTATGCGCTCTGAGATGGTTTAGACTCACAAAGTCTATAGCCATAGCACTTGATCTAGTAGGAAAGGATTTCCTGCATAGAGTCAAACCTATCTCGAGCATTAAGCATAGTTTCCTAGTCAAGGATGGAAACCGACGCCCAATTCCATGCCCTAGACTAAAGGCCGGGATACATGCGACAGTAGGACCGTACCCGTACGTATCGAGCGACGGTAGGACCGTACCTGCATGTAACTCGGAGCCTAAATGTTCACACCAAATATTCACCTAATCTCTAGTGCCATGGACCATTGCTAGATGGCCACCCATGGTAACGGACTACTTTGGTTATGAAATAATAAGACGTAGGTCCAAGTCTAGCTGAAAGGTGAACCTAAAGAGTCACACCCGCTACACCAAATGAAAGGGAATTAATTTGGAATTAATTCTGGGAGAAGGTTTAATTTAATGGAATCAAATTATACTTTTTGAAGATTCAAGCCTCGATGGATTATTTGGAATAATTTGGGCTTGAGTTCATAAATTAGATTTATGGATTTTATAAAGTATGGGCTTCCCTTTTAATTAGATTATAAGGGTGAATTAATTAATGTGCTTGGTATATTAAATAGGATTTAATATAAAGTTCATGGGACTATTTAATTGGGAATTAAATGAAGTCCATTCCATTAATTAATTAATGGGCTTAGTATATTAAATAGGATTTAATATAAAGTCCATGAGATTATTTAAATTAGAATTAAATAAAGCCCATTCCAGAAAGCCTATCAAAATGGATGGACAAGATTTGATCAAGGGATTGATGAGATGAAGGGCCATGATTAATTTGACTTAATCAAAGCCTAGTTTGACTAGGATTTGACTAGGTCAAATTCTCTGTCAAGTGTGCCTCTTTGGAAGAAGTTGAGTAGGATTAGGAAATTCTATTTTCTATAAATACTCAAAAACACACACACACAGACACACCTACTAATCTCTACAACTCTCATCTCATCATGCTCTCTCAAAGTTTTCGTCCATCTCCCTCATACACTCTCCAAGATTTTACTTTGTTCTTCTTGATTTATTCAAGCTAGAACATAAGAGACGTCGATTGCGTTAATTGATAGTGTGTATCGATGTCTCTTCTCCCCAAATAATTTCTTGCTAGCACAAGGGTTGTTTGCTTTCCGGTGTGTAGCGAGTGAGATGATTTAAAGGGTCTCTTTCTTGAGATCTTGGTGCAAAACGGGGAACAATGCATGTAGCCGAACGAAGACAGAACTACAACTGGGTAGGTTCTTTAATTATGTTTTTCGGTTCAAATTCTATGGCCTCCATGTTGTGTTTTGTTGAACATGAGATACACCGAATGCCTGGGAGAATCAAGGGCACACCCCTTGATTCGTTTATGTATGTTATGCATGGTTTAAATTCCATTTAATTATGCTTTGCAATTTTTATTATGCTATCTTTCGCGCTTCTGCTATTTGCGTTCATCTCCCGGGCCGATCCACATAACATTTCACATGGATGACACGCCTGGCTAGTCAGGCCGCGCGCAGGGTAGCATCGGGTACAATCGGGGAACACAATGAAAGCGTAAAATGCGTAATTTAAATCGGATTCATATGGGTGTTCCCTTTGAAATTCTCGGGCGTTAGGTTTATGTCAAAGCATAAATAAAAGAGGAGAGATGCTGGACATGTGGCTAAAAGAAGTAAACAAAAAGATACATATAATGTAAATAGTGTTAGAATAGGTGAGCAAAAAGCCAATTGGATTGACGATTTTTTTTTACTATTTAGCAATCTTTATTAGAGTAATATTGACTTGATGAATATAGTAAGTATTCATCCGTGGCACTATGTGTTTGTTGTGCTTACTGATTACGTTGAACAAGTTTTTAACGTCACAACAAATGCCCATAGACTAATTAGATAACCCATGTAGTTGGGTTGCGCATTGGATGATAGCTTTGAAACCAACTTCTGAGGTTGGTCTGAAACGTTACAAGTTGAGGACTTTGAGACAGGGCATTGAGGGTCCTATAGAGACTTGCACTAAGGATTGCATTCATTGGATGAGTGTTGTGTTTCATCGACGACAGACGTTGGACTTTTACGCAATATTAGTGGGTTAGTTGACAAGGGTGTCAGCTGATTGAACAGACTCGTGGGAATATGGAAGCCTTAGAGGCTTGGTCGATATGACTGGTATTCCCGACTTCGATAGAACAAGATTAGTTCTCAAACTTGAGGAATCATGGCAGTTACATGCATATGATGGTTGTAACTAGGATCTGACAAGAGATGTCCGTATCTGGGATACATTCATTATAAGCCTTATCTAGTGCAGTCGAAATATGTATTGAGGACGACGGATTCCAAGATAAGATCGTCACCTCTCGGTATATGACAATCGAGTCTCCTATGCGCTCTGAGACAGTTTAAGCTCTTTAAGTCTGTGGCCACATCGATTGATCGAGTATGGAATGGTTTCCTATGTCGATCAATATAACAAACGTGTCACGAGTTATTGAGCATAGTTGTCTAGTCCAACATGGGAACCAACGCCCAATTCCATGCCTAGACTTAGACCGAGAGACGGATGTTGGAAGGACCGTACTCGTATGGAACTCAGGAGCCTAAATGTTCATGCCAACATTCACCTAGTTTCTAATGCCATGGACCGTTGCTAGACGGCCACCCATGGTGACGGGCGTTTTTCGATTAATGGTTAATTAGAAAACAGTTAATTAAATTGGATTTAGCAGACCAATTGTGTTGGACACAAGCCCAAGTCTAGTTGAGGATGAACCTAAAGAGTCACACACAAATCACTATGGAATCGGTAGAATTAATTTGGAATTAAATTTTAGAAAAAGAGAATTAATTTAATTGGATTAAATTAATTCAATGAGAAAAAATAAATGATTAGATCATTTTATCGGGAAATTCATTTGATGGATGGTCCAAGAATTAATGAATTGGATTAGTTAATTTTTGGACTTAGAACCTATAAATTAATTGGATTAATTTATCGGGTTTGGCTTAATTAATTGATTGGATCAATTAATTAGAGTTTGGAATTATGTTTATTTAATTGGATTAAATAAACTTGTGGGCTTCAATTAGATTGAGATTAATTGGATTAATTAATGCCCAATGGACTTTGTTTGGACTTAGTTTAATTAGAATAAATAAAAGTCCCAGACTAGTAGTCCTAGTCCATGGAAAAATGCAATTTATAGCAAGTGAAGGAGGATTAAAATCCTCCACATGTGAGGTACATGTGACCAGCCTTTATATAGTTTGGTGGGTGGTTTATTTGCTATAAAGGTGCATGGTTATGTAGATAGTGGTGTGTGTATGTAGGTTGCTTTGGAAGTTAACTATAGAAGTTGAATTTTGAATTCAACATACACAAAACTATCACATAACTTGTATACTTGCACCTTGCACGAATTTTTTTCCATCAAAATACTCTCCAAAATCTCTGAAAAAAAATCTCCTCTTTGTGTTCATACCTTTCGGAAGGTTTGAACTAAAAAACATTCCAAAAGGCACTAAACAATAGTGTTGTTTTGGAAGTGTTTCTTCTTCACTTCTCTACTTCTATCAACGAATAGATTAGAGAACTCTTCCATAGTGTGGTGTGGACAAATTAGAGGAATTCTAATTTGAATCCTCCAGTAAACAGAAGGATAAATGGAAAGGGTACAACGCTAGAAATCGGTTCTACATGCAACGAACATAAGGTTGGTTTTCATTTACGTTAGATATACCTTTCTATTTACTTCCTTTAGCCACTTGTCCAATATCTTCTCCTCTTTAATTTATGCTTTGTCATACACCGAACGTCAGGGAACTTCAAAGGGAACTCCTCTTTGAACCCATTTTAAATTATGCTTTAAATTCACGTTTTTACGCTTTCGTTGCGTTCCCGGGCCGTACCCGATTCTTCAATCGTATCAGAGCCCGATTTGGTGTTGTGGCTTTAAGATTAACATGTAATTATGTATTAAGCATGAAGAACATGTTTAAATTGCTTTTGGAAAGCATGATTTATGGCTTTAAAGCATGATAATATGTGTAGAAAAATATGTGTTAATTTTGCTTTTGAAATTATGGATATCCATGCATTTTTTAGAATTGAATTTTTTTAAATGCATTTTATGTTTTAGTTTTTATAGAAATTTAAAAGAAAATTAGTTAAAATGGTGTTGGCCGCTAGACAAGGGCAGCAGGCGCGCGCGGCCGTCTTGGACGGTCGGCCGGCAGCGCTGCTTTTGCCATTTTTCCGGAAAATTAAATTTTCTTGATTTCTGCTAGTTTTCTAAAATTATTAATTTTTGCATATTTTAATTTTTTAGTTAGATTGGATTTTTCTAAAACTATTTTATGCCTTGGATTATTTTGGAAATAGTTTCCAAAAAAAACTAAAAATGATTTGTACATTGGATGTATAGTTGATATCCATATTTTTAATTGCATTATAAATATGGTATTTTCTGCATTTTTATTATGTTTATGGTTTTAGATATTGGATATCTATTAATATCTACATGGGATGTATTTATTTGTTGACATGTTTATATTTGATATAAATGTGATTTGTTCTTGTTTATTTGATAAACAATAAGGATGATCACTAGCACTTTTTTTGACCTATGTATAGTTAATTTATTGTTGGGTGAGGCCTGTGTGCCTCTTTGTTTTTCTCTTCTCTCTATCATTTCTAACCTTGTAATAATAAGGCTTTCTTTCTGTCTTCTAATGTACTCCCCCGACTTATGATTGGGGTTTTTTTTTAGTTGTAATGAGAGTAGATTAAATTGTGAGGCTTTTATGTTATAAATATGTAAATTTTCAAGGAGATGAAGGTCAACGGAAGGCCCAAGAAGAAAAAAGAAGGATTTACAAGGCCCTATTAGTATGATAATAGGATGTAAAAATTATAATAGTGTAGGCCTACCCTAGATTGACCATAGATCCACTATAGGCTCAGTGGATCACTTAGGAACAGGCTTGTGATCATCCTAACAAGGGTGGGCTAGGTTGGTTTTATATGTGCTTATGTTTTTTATGCTTTGATGTATGGTGTGTTTGGAATGCATCCTTCTACATTATATGTATAAAACTTGAGCATGCAAAATACTAATCATGATGAGGTCTCGGTCTTAATAAACTATAACTCTCACTTGGATGGTTCAAGTAAATATTAGGCCCAAAATGGAATTAAAATTAAATGGTTTGATGATTCAAAGCCTTCCATCCATAGCAATGTAGTGAGAAAACTACTTTCGTCCATTCGTGGTGTCACGAGTCGTGGTGAAAGAATCGGTACGGCCCAGGAACGTGGCGGAAGCGTAAAATAAAAGAAATTTAAAAAAGATTTCAAAGGGGTGTTCCCTTTGAATTCCCGGGCGTTCGGTGTATTCAAAAGCATCATAACATACAGAAAAATATGCTTGAACATGTGGCTAGAGGAGGAAACAAAAAGGTACAATAATTTAAATAGAAACATACCTTTTTCGTTTCACATGTACAACGACAACAAGCTTTGATTCTCTCTTCGTTCCTTTTCCGTTCACCTTAGGATTCAAATTAGAACCCCTCTAATTTGTCCACACCACAGCAATGGAAGCAAATCTACATCTACTGCTAGGTAGAAGCTAGATCAAGGAAGAAGCGAAAAACGTATTACACTATTGATTAGTGGTATACGTATTTCTCATGTTCTCATCTTGAATCCAATTCAAAGAGAACTCAAAAGAAGGAGAAAAAAGCTAGAAATTTCGTGGCCTTGTGTGAGGAGAGTGCAAGTTAGGGAGTTGAAAAGTGTATACATGTGTTGTGTAGTTGTAGGTAGTTTCCAAAACCACCTACACACTAATGCACAACTTGTGCTCAACCTCCAACCATGTTAGCACAATATGTGGACCACCTAGCCTTCATGGCAAGCCACATCATTGCTTACATGGAGGACTTTCAACTCCTCTTAAACTTGCATCAAACCTTTGAGTTTTGATTTCAAGTCATGGACCGGTTTTGACCGGTCTTGATTTAATCAAATTAAATCAAGTGATCCATGGGTTTTAAATTAATCCAATTAATTTTAAATCTTATTGAAATCCAAAAATTTATTTAATTCAATTAAATAAACATAAGCTCAAACACTAATTAATTGATCCAATCAATTAATTAAATGAAACTTAATAAATTAATCCAATTAATTTAAAGGTATTAAGCTCAAAATTAATTAATCCAATTAATTAATTCTTGGGTCATCCATCCAATGGATTTTCCCAATAAATGATCCAATCATTTATATTCTCCTTGAATTAATTTAATCCAATTAAACTAATTCACTTCTTCCAGAATTAATTCCAAATTAATTCCACTACTTCCATAATGATTTGTGTGTGACTCTTTAGGTTCACCCTCAGCTAGAGTTGGGCTTGTGTCCAACACAATTGACTAATTAAATCTAATTTAATTAATTATTTCTGATTAACCATTCATCAGAAATGCCCGTTACTATGGCTGGCCGTCTAGCGACGGTCCACGACACTAGAGACTAGGTGAATGTTGGCGTGAACATTTAGGCTCCGAATTCCATACAGGTACAATCCTTTCGTCGACCATCTCCCGGCCTTAGTCTAGGGCATGGAATTGGGAGTCGGTTCCCATCCTGGACTAGGCAACTATGCTACAAACTCGAGATGCGTTTACTCTATTGATCGACCTAGGGAACCATTCGCTACTCGATCAATCGCTACGGCCATAGACTTAATGAGTCGAAACCATCTCAAAGCGCATACGAGACATAGCTATCAAATACTGACAAGGGACATATTCTATCTTGGAGTCCACTGTTCTCACTACATGCTCCGACTGCACTGGATAAGGCTTATAATGACCATATCAAAGACACGGTCACCTGTCGCCAGATTCAAGATACAACCTTCATATGCATGCGACTGCCATGATTCCTCAAGTCCGAGGACTAATCCTGTACTATCGGAACCAGGAATTTTAGTCATACCGACCAAGCCTCCAAAGCTTCCACATGACGATTCCCACGAGTCAGTTCAGTTAGTCGACTACCTTGCCAACTAACTCACTAAAATTGCATAGACGACCTACATCTGGCACCGATGAAACTCGACACTCACCCAGTGAATGCAATACTTAGTGCAAGTCTCTATATGGCACTCGAGGCCCAGTCTCGAGGTCCTCGACTTGGAACGTTTCAGACCGACCTTCAAGGAGTTGGTTTCATAGCCGCCAACCTATGCGCAACTCAACTCAATGGGTTTAACCAATCATTCTGTGGGCATTTGTTGTGACATTGAAACGACATTCAATGTAAGTAGTAAGCACAACAAACACATTTTGTCAATGATGAATACTTACTTTATCAATCAGTATAATATTACTTTGATAAAGATCGATGAATAGTTCCTAGAACAGCCAATCTAATTGACTTTCTGGTCACCTATTTTAACAATCTCCCACTTGACCACAAAGCCAATTACCCATGTTGCTCAGATCCTTCTGAGCATGAGCAATCTACAATACTGGCTCGGTCTTGTGGGTCTACTATATTTCTCTGCCGAAGTGACATAGTCCAATCGTGTCACCTCTTCCTACCATTGTTGCTTGCAAATGGTGGTTGTCTAAGAATTTTCCGTGGATCTGTGATGAGATCTCGGGCCCAAAACGCTTTTGCGAAAGCCTAGTTGTTCGCCTCCAAGGCAACTACTGGCTCGGCTGTGCTAGGCACCACATCCATCCTATGGATGCAGTTTTCAATCCAAACCCCTTGCTAGAAACAACTTCCAAAGTCACCATACATTCGACTTTCATAATGACATGTCGTGGTATCCTGCTTGAAACCTTTCCAAGCCACCACACTTACCATTAAGTCCAAATGTACATAGATATTGAGACTAAACATTATTCACATGATTGTGGAAGCTAGTATCACTATAGCCTTCTAGAATCAAACTTCCACAAAATGTTCATTAAGAATGCTTCTTTAATCCTTATTTAGGTATTAAAGATATTCTCAACAGCTGTCTACTGCCTTCTCGACACAAGCCCAATAACCGTTGTTATGCCCAAAGCATACACAACATCAGGCCCAATGCACGAACAATATTTTCATACTGCCTAAGGCAAAGACGTAGGGGATGTCAAACATCTAAGCTTTCTCATCAGTCTAACGCGACTGAGTCTTGAACAACTTAACTCTGTATAAAGGAATCCAATTCCTATCATGGAGAATTGCGTGAACAACACTTGTGTTTTAGTGTTTCTTATTAAAATAGGTGACCATGTAGCCAATCTTGGCAGGCAAAATGTAACCTATGTCTAGACAATTTCAGGGATTTGATAAATGTATTAATGAATAAAGAAGTGAAATGCATTTGGCATTATTTGTTTGTGTTCACTTTATCTGCATTACATATCTGTTCAGTACACAAACAAAGCCCACGGACTGAAAACATATTTCGGGGACTGGGACTACGCTTGGAGGTAGGTCCATGAAATCAGTCCCGCCGGATCAGTCCGAAAATCTCCAAGTCAAGGAATCTCGAAAATGGATACCGAGATTCTCCTTGAGACTTGCACTAAGCATCTGCTGTCGTATTTCATCGACGGGTGACAAAGGTCGTCTAAGCAGTGTTAGTGGGTTAGCCTGCTTGGGAGCAACTGACTCAGGTGACTCGCGGGAACCGTCTTACGGAGGACCTTGAGTAGGGTCGGCTAGGTATGACGTGTGTTCCCCTTTTTGACAGTACAGGTCAAGTCCTTTGACTTGAGGAACTGCTGAGTTTACCTGTATATCAGGGTTGTATCTTAGATATGGTGAGAGATTACCAAGAAGCACTTGAGTAGTCATAAGCCATGTCTAGTGCACTTCCGGTGTATAGAGTGACAGTAGTTTCCAAGAAAGGATCTGTCTCCTGTCAAAAGGCATTGAAAGTTGAGTCTCACATATGCTCTGTGTCTTGTCCTAAAATCTGTGGCCACAGTAACTGAACAGAAGGGAAGGTTTCCCTTGCGGCGTTTAGTAAGGACAGACCGACACTTAGGTCCAAAATGGGTACTTGCAGTTTTCGTGCCCTAGACCCTAAAGAGTCACATACAATCCACACACATTAAGTATTTAATTTAGAATTAAATATTTGGAGAAATGGAATGATTAAATTGGATTTAATCGGGTCCTTTATTTTCTTGGAGAGAATTAATTCCTTTTATTAGATAAAAGGGATTAATCTAATAAATTAGATTTATTAGAGAATTAATTTAATGGGCCTAGAATAAATATTTATATTTATTTATTTATTCCCCTTTAGAATATTTAAATAGGTTTTAAATATTCCATTAAATTAAATTAATGATTGAGATTAAAAAGGAGAGATGGATGGCTAGGATTAATTGGACTAGGTCAAACTACTACTTTGACTAGGACTTTGACTAGGTCAAAAGCCTAGTCAAAATAGTCTTTTTAGAGTTGGAGTTTAAAGAGGATTAAACTCCTCCTCTATATATAGTTCTAGCCCCTCACCATAAGAGAGATGATGAAACTCCAACATACACACACACACATACTCTCTCTCGTGCTCTCTCTCCTCTCGTTCGCCCTTTCTCTCTCTCTCTCAAGAATATTATTTTCTTGTTCTTTTGTTCTTGAACAATTGAACATAGGAGGATTAATCCCGTTAAATTAATAACGTGTGATTGATCCGTCCTCTCCAATATACTTGTTTGTTCGCTAGCACGACGTGCAAGATACGTTGGTGGATTGCGTGTCACAATTTGGAGAATCTCATATACGAGATTTGGTGCAAAATCGGGGAACAACACGAGTGCCGGATAAGTCGAAAACGACAATCGGTAGGTCCCGATTTACTTTTCGTCCCTGTTTTATTTTTAATCCTATGGCCTCCATGATTGTTTCTATGCTTTTAATTCATGAGATACACCGAACACTTGGGAACTTCAAAGGTACAACCCTTGAGCGTGTTCTTTATTTTACGTAAAAGCATGTTTAAATTTTGTTATTTAATTTTATACCGCGCTTCTGCATTCGCGCTATTTCCCGGGACGATCCACAATCTTTCATTTCTTAACATCTTAAATTCATTCCAAATGAATAAGACTTTACACACTAAACACTTGGAACAAAATTATCCTCCCACTGACCATAAAGCCTGTTACTAATCGAGTCATACTCCATATAAACTCGTCAAAACAAATATTTCCAGTATACAAAATTTCAAACCCAGTTTGAATTTTCATGACGGATCCAATAGCTCTAAGTCATTGATCCAAACCCGATGTCCAACATCGCTTCTCCTTGTATCTTTTGGATGATAATCCAATTGACCGGATAGGCCCAGAAACCTATGCCGCTCAAGTAACTAAGGTATTCTGGTTATCCCTAGGAGGACTGGAATATAGTCAGTGGAATAACATAATTACAAATGATGTTTGCATTATTCTGCATTAAACCTGCACAAATCAGACACCTAGTCTAATTTGTCTCCCACTAGTCCCTTAACGTATGTGGGACCATCCCAGGTACTCAAGAACTTTGTAGGATGTAGGCTTGCCAAACCATGTCCTATATGGCAACTAGATCATCACTATTAAAAAATGCCATGTTTCTCAACTTGACAACCTTTTCAAGCCCATGTTTAGATGGTTTAAGGTATTCCAGTGAAAACCTCGATCGAACCAAGTCTAACAAGGTTCGATTTCTCCCTTATCAGAGACCGTTCAACCATGGTCCTTACAGGAAGAATTCCACTGAGTGAGAATTCCATTCTCATCTGGATATTCAAGAACTCGTACTGAATACACGCCCTTCGATATAATCGAAAGGTTTAATTTTGCAATCAGCTTGGTTCACCACTCCAAGTCTAATTCCCCGAACCTATACAAAGGTCCTTAGACTTGTGAACTCTCTTCTGGTGTTGTGTATTCAGTAACCTACGAATGTCTAATTGGATTCCAATCCGATAGACTTTTGGCAAGCCCACTTTGTCCAACAAAGAAGCCTTATAATCTTTCCATCTCAGAGAGGACTTGTAAGCTAGTCGACTCAAATTGTCTATTGCTAGACTCTTTGAATCTTCCAACTTCCTCGTCCTTAACTAAAGGAAAAACTATCCTAGCTTATGGATGCCAAATTCGTAAGTTTATCTTGATTATCCATTTTAATCATTTGATATTGAGTACGCATAATCCAATTATGGGATAATGTTTAAGGATAATTAGGTATCCCACCTAGCAGACAAGAATAGTCATTCTTTGTCAAATAAAGCAATTTTATTGATCAAACGTATGTAATTAAAAACTGTCCAATAGTACATAAAAACATACTTCGATCATGGCAGGTTACATATTTCCTTTCAAACTCTATCCTAACTTGATCACTGCTATGCTAAGCCTAACTAGTCCCTAGTCTTTGCAGCAATGGCCCTGCTATCGCTAAGCCTTAGGTCCTGTCTAGGCTTTCTACTCATAACCATCTGTAAACCATTCACAGATTATGATTAACTGGTATCCAATACCAAAGAGTAGAACAATAATCATGTTGGTACTCAATTCAAATGTACCTTCATTGGCGAGGAGCTTGGGACACTCCCTCTTCCAATGTCCCTTTTCGCGGCAGTTAATGCACACATCGTTTGGAATGTATGACTTTGACTGCTGAACCCTCTTCCTCTTTCCTTTACCTCCGCCCAGCGGTGTAACAGGATCACTCGAAGTGCTAGCAGTTGCTGATGTTGTCTTAGCTTTCTTCCTCTTCCAGCGTCCGACACCCTTGCCTTTCGCTTCTGAGGTCAAAGCCTCTCCCACTGGTACCGCCGATAGATTTTGAATCATTGCCTCGTACCGGACCAACATATTTATCAAGTCATCAATAAATTGGTCGAAGGAGGTAGAAAGAGACTGAAGGATCATATTGATGTACGTCTCTTTTCAAGATTAGCTTGGAGGTCTTTGAGCTTCTCCACAAGGGATAGCATCATCACTCCATGCTCGTGTATAGACGACCCTTCTGTCATGTTAGCTTCGAAGAATACCTTCGTTGCAGGATATCTAACTTGCCGGTCCGAGACCACATAGATATCTTGCAGACGAAGCATAATCGAGCCAACATCATCTAGCCTATCGTACTGTTTCTGGATCTCGTTAGTCATCGAGGCCAGTATGATGCTGCGGACCTGCCGGTGGTCAGCATGCATCTTTTCGAACGCCAAGCGTTCTTAAGGCATTGACCCATCCGACAAGGCCTGGGGAAGATCCTTATCCAGAATGTAAGTTTAGTTCT
This sequence comes from Sesamum alatum, assembly GCA_034509735.1. Lineage (NCBI taxonomy): Eukaryota > Viridiplantae > Streptophyta > Magnoliopsida > Lamiales > Pedaliaceae > Sesamum > Sesamum alatum. The sequence goes on from JACGWO010000002.1 coordinate 15,890,990, forward strand.
CGAAATCTAAGACTATCTTAAGATTTCGCAGCCAGTCATTGTAGTTTGTTCCATTAAACATATTAGCCTCTAGTATTGGCGTTAGTGGATTCTTAGACATATACATTCAAAAATGTAAACAGAAAAATATTAAGTAGATTATAGTAATATTATGTTCAAGTTAAGACTAGGTCTTTAGTCATTAACCCTTCCCACTATTTCTGCGAAAGCCCATCACTCTCAAATAGGGTTCCGTGAAACCATTTCCTAGTGGGCTTGAGGTCCTCAAACGCAATTGTCCATGCCCCGCTTTTACAATTCACACAGAAAAAGGCTTTGTAGGAGGTAACCTATACCATTCTCATCTAATGAGATCCCCAAGTTATTTTGCCTCGCCTCTTCACATGATCCCGAGGACTCCAAGCGAATCATGTTACTCAGCATTAGACCCGATCCATCAACCAAATGAATATCTCAACTATCGCCCCCCACGACTCGTGAGATAGGGATATAGGAGCATATTCCTTTGTTCATAACAATAGCGCAACTTTCTTCCATTCCAAACCTGCCACGACTCGTGAGACCACGAATGGGTGAAAGTAGCTTCCTCACTACATTGCTATGGATGGAAGTCTTGGATTTAAATCAAACCATTTGACTTTTTAATCCATTAATGGGCCTAATATTTAGTTGAACCATCCAAGTGAGAGTTAAGTTTATTTATGACCGAGACCTCATCATTAAGAAAGTTTTGTATGCTCGAGTTTTAACATTGAATATAAAGGATGTATTCCAAACACATCATACATCAAATATTAAAACATACACCACATGCAGAATAAGCCTAGCACGCCTCTGTTGGATGATCACAAGCCCAATCCTATGTGATTCACTGAATCCGCAGTGGATCTATGGTCAATCTAGGGTAGCCTACACTATTACAAAATTATAACCCATTATCATTCTAATGGGCCTTGTAACGCATCTTCATTCTTTGGACTCTCCATCGTGGGCTCCGTCCAACGGGCCTCTTCTTGGGCCTCCATCGCCATGGAAATGCTTCCTTACAATTTATTACAAAAAATAAATCATCACAACCTAACTACACTCATTACAACTTAAATAAGAAACCCTAATCAGAAGTTGGGGGGAGTACAAAAGGAGGAAGAAAACAAGCCTTATTATTTCAAGGCTAAAAACGAGAGAGAGAAAGAGAATAATAAAACAAAGAGGCACGCAGGCCTCACCCAACAAAAATTAAACCATACATAACGGACATGGGCTTTGTGATCATCCCAATTGTTTATCTAATAAACAATCAATACACATTTATATCAAATATAAACATGCCCAACAAATAAATACATCCAATGCATTTATAAAAATGATATCCAATATCATAAACAACAACATAATTATATGCAGAAATATATACTAATAATGCAATTAAAAATGGATATCAAGTATCATACATCCAATGTACCAAAAAATATTTTTTTTATTTGGAAATAATTTCCAAATTAATCTAAGGCACAATTTAATTTTAGAAAAATTCAATTTAACTAAAATTAAAATTAGCCAAAATTAATCATTTCAGAAAATATGCAGAAATGTAAAAAATCCAATTTTGCAGGTAAAAACGGTAGAAACGGCCCAGCCGTTCGAAACTGGCCGGCGGCAGCACTGCCGGCCGAGCGGCGCGCACGCCCAGCGTGCGCGGCCGCCAGGCGCCTGCGCGCGCTGGCACTGTGCTGCCGGCAGCTACTGCCGGCTGCACTGTTTTTCAACCCAATTTTTTTTTTTAAATTTCTACATTAAAACTGAAACTAAAACATGCATTTACAGAAAATCCAATTTTCAAAAAATACATGGATATCCATAAATTAAAAGAAAAATTAACACATATTTTTCTAAACACATAATCATGCTTAAAATCGTAAAACATGCTTTCCAAAAGCAAATTAAACATGTTGAACATGCTAATCACATAAAAATATATTATTCCTAAAGCCACAACACTGAACCGGGCTCTGATACCACTGAAAGAATCGCTACGGCCCGAAAACGTGGCGAAAGCGTAAAATAAAAGAAATTTAAAAATGATTTCAAAGGGGTGTTCCCTTTGAATTCCCGGGCGTTCGGTGTATTCAAAAGCATCATAACATACAGAAAAATATGCTTGAACATGTGGCTAGAGGAGGAAACAAATAGGTACAATAATTTAAATAGAAACATACCTTTTTCGTTTCACATGTACAACGGCAACAAGCTTTGATTCTCTCTTTGTTCCTTTTCCGTTAACCTTAGGATTCAAATTAGAACACTTCTAATTTTTCCACACCACAGTAATGGAAGCAAATCTACATCTACTGCTAGGTAGAAGCTAGATCAAGGAAGAAACGAAAAACGTATTACACTATTGATTAGTGTATACGTATTTCTCATGTTCTCATCTTGAATCCAATTCAAAGAGAACTTAAAAGAAGGAGAAAAAAGCTGGAAATTTCGTGGCCTTGTGTGAGGAGAGTGCAAGTTAGGTAGTTGAAAAGTGTATACATGTGTTGTGTAGTTGTAGGTAGTTTCCAAAACCACCTACACACTAATGCACAACTTGTGCTCAACCTCCAACCATGTTAGCACAATATGTGGACCACCTAGCCATCATGGCAAGCCACATCATTGCTTACATAGAGCCACATCATTGCTTACATGGAGGACTTTCAACTCCTCTTAAACTTGCATCAAACCTTTGAGCTTTGGTTTCAAGTCATGGACCGGTTTTGACCGGTCTTGATTTAATCAAATTAAATCAAGTGATCTATGGGTTTTAAATTAATCCAATTAATTTTAAACGTTATTGAAATCCAAAAGTTTATTTAATCTAATTAAATAAACATAAGCTCGAATACTAATTAATTAATCCAATCAATTAATTAAACGAAACCTAATAAATTAATCCAATTAGTTTAAAGGTATTAAGCTCAAAATTAATTATTTCTTGGGTCATCCATCCAATGAATTTTCCCAATAAATGATCCAATCATTTATCTTCTCTTTGAATTAATTTAATCCAACTAAACTAATTCACTTCTTCCAGAATTAATTCCAAATTAATTCCACTACTTCCATAGTGATTTGTGTGTGACTCTTTAGGTTCACCCTCAGCTAGACTTGGGCTTGTGTCCAACTCAATTGACTAATTAAATCCAATTTAATTAATTATTTCTGATTAACCATTAATCAGAAATGCCTATTACCATGGGTGGCCGTCTAGCAACAGTCCACGACACTAGAGACTAGGTGAATGTTGGCGTGAACATTTAGGCTCCGAATTCATTACAGGTACAGTCCTTCCGTCGACCATCTCCCGGCCTTAGTCTAGGGAATGGAATTGGGTATTGGTTCCCATCCTGGACTAGGCAACTATGCTACAAACTCGAGACGCGTTTACTCTATTGATCGACCTAGGGAACCATTCCCTACTCGATCAATCGCTATGGCCGTAGACTTAATGAGTTGAAACCATCTCAAAGCGCATACGAGACATAGCTATCAAATACTGACAGGGGACAGATTCTATCTTGGAATCCACCATCCTCACTACATACTCCGACTGCACTGGACAAGGCTTATAATGACCATATCAAAGACACGGTCACTTGTCGCCATATCCAAGATACAACCTTCATATGCATGCGACTGCCATGATTCCTCAAGTTCGAGGACTAATCCCGTACTATCGGAACCGGGAATTCCAGTCATACCTACCAAGCCTCCAAGGCTTTCATATGACTATTCCCACGAGTCAGTTCAGTCAGTCGACTACCTTGCCAACTAACCCACTAAAATTGCATAGACGACCTACTTCTGGAATCGATGAAACTCGGCACTCACCTAGTGAATGCAATACTTAGTGCAAGTCTCTATAGGGCATTCGAGGCCTAGTCTCGAGGTCCTCGACTTGGAACGTTTCAGACTGACCCTCAAGGAGTTGGTTTCTTAGCCGCCAACCTATGCGCAACTGAACTCAATGGGTTTAACCAATCAGTCTGTGGGCATTTGTTGTCACATTGAAACGACATTCAATGTAAGTAGTAAGCACAACAAACACATTTTTTCAGTGATGAATACTTACTTTATCCATCAGTATAATATTACTTTGATAAAGATCGATGAATAGTTCCCAGAACAGCCAATCTAATTGACTTTCTGGTCACCTATTCTAACACGTGGCACGTTTGGAATGGAAGATAGTTGCACTGTTGTTGTGAATGAATGGAATATGCTCCTATTTCCCTGTCTCACGAGTCGTGGGGAGCGATAGTTGAGATATTAATTTGGTTGATGGGTCGGGCCTAATGCCGAGTAACATGATTCGCTTGGAGTCCTCGGGATCACGTGAACAAGTGACGCAAAATAACTTGGGGATCTCATTGGATGAGAATGGTATAGGTTACCTCCCAAAAATTATTTTTACGTGTGAATTGTAAAAGCGGGGCATGGAGAAGTGCTTTTGGGGACTCCAAGCCCACTAGGAAATGGTTTTTCGAAAACCCCACTTGAGAGTGGTGGGTTTTTTATGAAATAGTGGGAGGGGTTAATGACTAAAGACAAAGTCTTAACTTGAATTCAATACTATAATAATCTACTAAATTTATGCTTTACATTTTGAATGTAGATGTCTAAGAATCCACTCGTTGCAATTCTTGAGACTAACAAATTTGATGGAACAAACTATAATGATTGGCTGCAAAATCTGAGGATTGTCCTCGATTTCGAAAATCAGGCTTACGTTCTGGATAAGCCTCTTCTTTGGGTCTTGCCGGAGTGGTCCTCGTCAGAAGAGCGTTTGACGTTTAATGACTGGCAAGAGGACAACCGCAAGGGTCGCAGCATCATACTGGCATCCATGACTAATGAGATCCAAAAACAGTATGATCAGTTGGATGATGTCTGCTCGATAATGTGTTAGAATAGGTGACCATGAAGCCAATCTTGTTAGGCGAATTGTAACCTATGTCTGAACAATTTCAGAGCTTTAATAAACCTTGATGAATAAGAAATTGATGTTCATCTGGCTCATACTTTGTCTGTGTTCACTTTTACTGCTTTATAACTGTTCACTACACAAACAAAGCCCAAAGACTGAGATCACATTTCGGGGACTGGAACTACGCTTGGAGGTATGTTCATGAAATCAGTTTCACCGAATCGGTCTGAAAATCTCCAAGTCAAGGAATTTCGGGAAATGGGTATCGAGAATCCACTTGAGGCTTGTACTAAGCATCTGCTGTCGCGTTTCATCGACGGGTGACGAGGGTCGTTTAAGTAGTGTTAGTGGGTCAGCTTGCTGGGGAGCAGCTGAATGAGGTGACTCGCGGGAACTGTCTTACAGAGGACCTTGAGTAGGGTCGGATAGGTATGACATGAGTTCCCGGTAACAACGGTACAGGTCAATCCTTTGACATGAGGAATTGCTGAGTATACCTGTACACCGTGTCTATATCTTAGGTATGGTGAGAGATTACCAAAACACAGTTACTGAGTAGTCATAAGCCATATCTAGTGCAGCCATGATGTGCAACGTGACAGTAGTTTCCAAGAAAGGATCTGTCTCCTGTCAAGAGCATTGACAGTAGCGTCTCACTATACGCTGAGTCTTGTCCCTAAAATCTATGGCCACAGTAACTCAACAGAAGGGAAGGATTCCCTGCGGCGTTTGAAAGATTGTGGATCATCCCGGTAAAATAGCACGAATGCGGACGCGCGGTATAAATTAAAATACGAAAACTAAACATGCTTTAATTAAAATTAAAGAAACTCGTTCAAGGGGTGTACCCTTGAAGTTTCCCGGGTGTTCGGTGTATCTCATGAATTAAATAACATAAACAAATCATGGAGGCCATAGGATTTGAAAAATGAAAGGGACAAAAATAATAAATCGGAACCTACCGATTGTCGTTTTCATCTTCTAACTACTACTCGCGTTGTTCCCCGATTTGCTCCAAGTCTCGCATTTGAGACTCTCCAAATAGTAACACGCAATCCACCCACGTATCTTGCACGTCGTGCTAGCGAAACGAACAAGTAGTATTTTGGAGATGATGAATTAATAACACGTTATTGATTAACGGTATTAATTCTCCTTAGATCTAATGTTCCAAGAACAAAAGAATCAAGAAGTATTTTCTTGCTATGTGTGAGAGAGAGGCGGACGAGTAGGGGGGAGAGGGAGCCGAGTTTTTGTGTGTGTTGTGTGTGTGTTGGAATTTCATCACTTCATAAATAGTGAAAGACTAGGACTATATATAGAGGAGGAGTTTAATCCTCTTTAAACTCCAACTCTAAAGAGGTCTATTTTTGACTACGATTTTGACCTAGTCAAAGTCCTAGTCAAAGTAGTATTTGACCTAGTCAAATTAATCCAAGCCATCCATCTCTCCCTTTCAATCTCAACCATTAATTTAATTTAATGGAATATTTAAATCCTATTAAATATTCCAAAGGCCAAATAAATAAATATAATAAATTATAAATATTTATTCTAGGCCTATTAAATTAATCCTCTAATAAATCTAATTTATTAGATTAATTCCTTTTATCAAATAATAGGAATTAATTCTCCGAAAAAATAAAGGACCCGATTAAATCCAATTTAATCATTCCTTTTCTCCAATATTTAATTCTAAATTAAATACTTGATGTGTGTGGATTGTGTGTGACTCTTTAGGTTCACCTTTCAGCTAGACTTGGTCGGATTCCTAGAATCCGTCCAAATCCGTCCATTACCATGGGTGGCCATCTAGCAACGGTCCATGGCACTAGAGACTAGGTGAAATTTGGGGGATGAACATTTAGGCTCTAACAGTACACTTGTCCTTCTGTCTACGGTCTCACCACTTAGGGTCTAGGGCACGGAAAATGCAGGGTACCCATTTTGGACCTAAGTGTCGGTCTGTCCTTACTAAACGCCGCAAGGGAAACCTTCCCTTCTGTTCAGTTACTGTGGCCACAAATTTTAGGGATAAGACACAGAGCATACGTGAGACTCAACTGTCAATGCCTTTTGACAGGAGACAGATCCTTTCTTGGAAACTACTGTCACTCTATACACAAGAGCTGCACTAGACATGGCTTATGACTACTCAAGTGCTTCTTGGCAATCTCTCACCATATCTAAGATACAGACATGATATACAGGTAAACTCAGCAGTTCCTCAAGTCAAAGGACTTGGCCTCTATCGTTGGAACCGGGAATACACGTCATACCTTGCTGACCCTACTCAAGGTCCTTCGTAAGACAGTTCCCGCGAGTGACCTCAGTCAGCTGCTTCCTAGCAGGCTAACCCACTAACACTGCTTATACGACCTTCGTCACCCGCCGATGAAATACGACAGCAGATGCTTAGTGCAAGTCTCAAGGGGAATCTCGGTACCCATTTTCGAGATTCCTTGACTTGGAGATTTCCGGACTGATTCGACGGGACTGATTTCATGGACGTACCTCCAAGCGTAGTCCCAGTCCCCGAAATAGGTTTTCAGTCCGTGGGCTTTGTTTGCGTAGTGAACAGATAGATATAAAGCAGTAAAGTGAACGCAAAAAAAGTAATGCCAAAATGAATTTCACTTCTTTATTCATTAATAGTTTATCAAAACACTGAAATTGTATAGACATAGGTTACATTTTGCCCGCCAAGATTGGCTATATGGTCACCTATTCTAACAATGTCCCACTTGACCTTTAAAGCCAATCGCCCATATGTCTAATCCCCATCTTCTCAAGATGTTGCGTATGAGCGCTCTGCGACATAGGCTTTGTCAGCGGATCTGCTGTGTTGTCTGCTGAGTTGACTCGGTCCATCCGAACGTCACCTTTTCCTACCATTTCTCTTAGAAGATGGTAGCGTCTAAGAATGTGTTTGGAATGGTGATGAGACCTTGGTTCTTTTTCTTGCGCTATTGCACCATTGTTATCACAGAAGATGACAACGGGCTCGGTGATGCTAGGCACCACACCCAACTCTTGGATGTAGTTTCTCATCCAAACTGCTTCCTTGGCAGCTTCCAAAGCTGCTATGTATTCAGCCTCCGTAGTGGAGTCAGCAGTGGTTGCTTGCTTGGAACTTTTCCAAGCCACTATTCCTCCATTGAGTTTGAATACGTAACCCGATTGAGACTTGGCATCATCGTCATCAGACTGGAAGCTAGCATCGGTAAAGCCTTCCAGAATCAGTTTTCCGTTGCCATAGACTAAGAACATTTCCTTAGCCCTCCTTAGGTACTTAAGGATGCCCTTAACTACATTCCAATGTGCCTCTCCTGCACAGGACTGATATCTACTTGTCACGCTCAAAGCGTAAGCTATGTCAGGCCTGGTGCAGTGGACTGCATATTAGATGCTACCTACGGCAGAAGCATAGGGGATGACTTTCATCCTTTCAAGTTCCTCATCAGTCTGCGGGGACTGTTTCTTAGATAACTTGATCCCATGCCTCCTGGGAAGGAATCCTCGTTTGGAGTTGTCCATTCGATATCTCTTTAGGACTTTCTCCATATACGAGTTTTGGGTGAGCCCTAAAATCCTTTTGGATCTGTCCCTGACAATCTAGATGCCTAGGATGTAGGAGGCTTCACCCAAGTCCTTCATGGAAAACTTGGTTGTTAACCATGCTTTTGTGTCTCCCAACATTCTAACGTCATTACCAATGAGTAGAATGTCATCCACATAAAGCATTAGGAACACTATAGAGCCCCGTATTACTTCATCAAAGCGAATGTTCCACCTTCGGGATGCTTGTTTGAGGCCATAGATGGACTTCTGGAGACGACAGACCTTCTGTTCCTCTCCGGTGACTGTGAAACCCTCCGGCATCCATATAGATCTCTTCCTCGACGAAACCGTTGAGGAAGGCCGTTTTCACGTCCATCTGCCATATCTCATGGTCATACCATGCTGCTATGGCGAGCAGGATCCGAATGGACTTAGCCATGGCTACTGGCGAGTAGGTATCCTCAAATTCGACCCTGGGTCGTTGAGTGTATCCCTTAGTTACAAGCCTAGCCTTAAAGGTTGTGACTTCTCCATCAACGCCAAGTTTGCGCTTGTAGACCCACTTACAGCCAACTGGCTTAACACCTTTCGGTGGATCTACAAGTCTCCAGACTTGGTTCTCGCTCATGGAGTCCATTTCGATTTTTATGGCCTCAAGCCATTTCCCGGAGTCGATGTCAGACATCGCTTCTCCATATGTCTTAGGATCGTTATCCAAAACACAGGTCGCACTTAGAAAGCCATATCTCACTGGAGGTCTGGACTCTCTAGTAGACCTACGGAGAATGGGAACGTCAGTGGTGACTGTGGGTGCTGACTGTATCGGAGCCGGCGGTTCAGGGACCGGGGCTGGCTGTTCCTGAGGATGTCCTTCATGCCTGGCATGTTTGACTTCTCGAGGTTGGTCAGCCCTTCGGATGTCTATCCTGAATCCTCTAAGTGAGGTTTCTGCGGCTACCTCTGATGGCTGGATTCCATCACTTGATTCCTCAAGGATCAGCTCATCAGGTTGGACATCCTCTGGGAAGCCTTGTTCCAAGAATACTGCATTCCTTGAAACAAACACCTTTTGTTTCAAAGGGTCATAAAAGTAATAACCCGCAGTTTCTTTAGGGTATCCAACGAACTTGCATTAGCTAGACCTGGATTCTAGCTTATCTCCCACTAACCTCTTGACGTATGCGGGGCTACCCCACACTTTCAAGTAGTTGAAGGACGCAGGCTTGCCGTGCCATATCTCATATGGCGTTTGGATCAATACACTGGTAGGCGCCAAATTTAGCAACTTGGCCGCTGTTTCCAACACATAGCCCCAAAAGGACAAGGGCAATTTGGTAAAACTCATCATGGATCGAACCATGTCCAATAGGGTTCGATTCATCCTTTCAGAGACACCATTCAATTGTGGTGTCCCGGGAGGCGTCCATTCAGATTTTATATCATTTTCTTTTAGATAATTAAGGAATTCCGTACTAAGGTAGTCACCGCCTCGATCTGACCGTAGGACTTTAATTTTGCAGTTGGTCTGGTTCTCCACTTCAAGTCTGAATTCTTTAAACCTCTCAACAGCTTCAGACTTGTACCTCATTAGGTAAACATAACCATACCGTGAATGATCATCGGTGAAGGTTATGAAGTAGGAGAACCCACCTCGGGCCTGCGTCCTTAGTGGTCCACAAACGTCTGTATAGACCAAGTCCAACAGACCTGTGGCAAGCCTGCTTTGTCCTACAAAGGGCTTCTTGCTCATTTTCCCTCTTAGACAAGACTCAGAAGTTGGTAGCAAACTCAAGTCCTCTACCTCTAGGTTCCTTGAGTTTACCAATCTTTTCATCCTATCTTGGGATATGTGACCTAGCCTAGCGTGCCACAGTCATGCGTTCCCGTTATTATCTATTTTATGTTTGTGTTGAGTGTTAAGAACGAAGTTTGTTTGTTGCAAGATATAGAGCCCGTTATTTAATGTACCAAGTAGATGAGCAATTCCACACCTCATCAAATAAAAGCAATTTTTATTGATCATAAATTCATAACCACTATTGTCCAACAATGGAATGGAAATGATGTTCTTAATCATACTAGGTACAAAATAAACTTTCTCTAATTCTATGCTAATACTATCACTAGTTACTAGAGTGGCAGATCCTACTGCTTCTGCCGAGATGGGCTTGCCATTCCCAAGCTTTAGGATCATATCCCCGCTACCCAGTTTTCTGCTTCTTTTCAGCACCTGCAAATCATTGCAAATGTGAGCTCCACAACCGGTATCTAATACCCAAGAGGCATAATTAGTGACCATATTAACCTCAATCACAAATAGACCTTGGTTAGAGAAGAGCTTGGGGCACTCTCTCTTCCAATGCCCTTTCTCACGGCAATTGATACATATGTCATATGCCTTTGACTGTTGCTTTGAGACAACCTTTCCCTTTCCTTTGACTTTCCCTTCTTTGGCAATGGGAACACTCTTAGTGTTTGTCGCTGTTTTGACGGCCTTTCCCTTCCCTTTCTTCCTTTTCCTACGTCCGGCACATTTGCCTTTCGTTTAGGGAGTTGAAGCACCTCCAAACAATACCGAAGGCGTGGACTTCTTAGTCGTTGCCTCGTATTGCACGAACATATTAATCAACTCATGAATGCCCTTCTCAAGTGCGTTCATGTTGTAGTTGACAATAAATTGGTCAAAGGAGGGTGGGAGTGACTGAAGGATCACATCTATGTACGTTTCATTATCGAGACCTGCCTTTAAGTCCTCGAGCTTTTCCACCAGGGTAAGCATTTTAATCCCGTGCTCTTGTACAGAGGATCCTTCTGTTATTTTGGTTCCAAAGAATGCCTTGGTCGCGACATACCTAGTATGTCGGTCCGGGACTGCATAGCAATCCTTAAGGCGAGCCATTATGGAAGGGACATCATCTAGCCTTTCATATTGCTTCTGAATCTCATTCGTCATTGAAGCAAGTATGACGCTACAGACCTTCTGGTTATCCTTATGCCAAGTCTCGAACGTCTTACGTTCTTCCGGCGTGGATCCTTTCGGTAAGGTCCTGGAGAGAGGCTCGTCCATGACGTAGCCTTGGTTCTCATAATCCAGGACTATCCTGAGATTACGCAACCAGTCGTTGTAATTGGTTCCATTGAATTTGTTTGTCTCAAGAATGGTTGAAAGTGGGTTCTTAGACATTTTTAAATCTACATTTAAAACAGAGTTTGCGATCAGCAGAATGTAAAAGACGGTGGTTTGATAAAAAATTAAATGCATGGTCTTTAGTCATTTAATGCTCTCACTATTTATACGAAAACACGGTACTCTCAAACATGATTTTCGGGAAACCCTTTCCTAGTGGGCTTGGGATCCACAGCGATTTTTCCCATACCCCGCTTTTACGATTCGCATGGAAAAAATCCTGTGGGAGGTATACCATACCATTCTCGTTCCACGAGATTCCCAAGACTATTGCCTCACCCTTTTCACATGATCCCGAGGACTCCAAGCGAATCATGTTAATTGGGCGTTAGACCCGACCCAGCCGACCCAGCCATAGACCCACTGTTACCCCCACGACTCGTGAGACAGGTAATAGTGGTCTATTTTTCGTTCATGACACAGTGCAGTTTCTTTTAAGTGCAATAACGTGGCACGACTCGTGAGACCACGCTATTGACCTAAATCAGCTTCCTCACTATGCCATGGATTGGAAGGCATGGACAAACTCCTAGAGTTCATGTCCATTTTGACTATGGTCTAATATTTGGACATTGGTCCAACCAATGTGAGACTAGTAAAGACCGAGATCTCATAATATAATACTACTACACATTCACTCACAATGCGTAATAAATAAATGCATCCATAGCAGTTATATGATAAATAAAAACACCATTCATCCATCATAATAACCATATGCAAAATTAAAGCCTAGCCAGCCCCTGTTGGATGATCACGAGCCCGAATCCTATGCAATCCACTGAGCCCGTAGTGGATCTATGGTCAATCTAGGGTTGGTCCTATAATATTACATTAATAGTAACCCAATCATCATTTTGATGGGCCTTGGTCTCTTTTCTCTTTCTTCACTTCATGGAAACGCCTTGGAACCTCCAGTCTGGGCTCTCCATGTGGACCTTCCTTCTGAAAGAAATCGGTAGATCGTCCCGGGAATTACGCGAATGCGGAAGCGCGATAAAAATAAACATACGAAAAAATAAAGCATGCTTTTAATTTAAAAGAACACGCTCAAGGGGTGTACCCTTGAGGTTCCCGGGCGTTCGGTGTATCTCATGATTATAAAGCATGTAAAGAAATCATGGAGGCCATAGAGTTGAAAATTAAAGAGGGACGAAAAAGTCAAACGAGACTTACCCGTTGTCGTTTTCGTCTTCAACGGCTACTCGCGTTGTTCCCCGTTTTCCACCGAGATCTCGTTCTTGAGACCCTCCAAATCGTGACACACGATCCACCCACGTATCTTGCACGTCGTGCTAGTAACGAACAAGTGTATATATTTGGAGTGGATGAATCAACAACACGTTATTAATTAACGGTATTGATTCATCTAAGTTCTAATGTTCCGAGAACAAAAGAACTAAGAAAAAAATATTTTCTTGTTGGAGAAAGAGAGAGGGGCGGACGAGAGGTAAGGAGAAGGGGAGAGTGTGTGTTGTGTGTGTGTTTTCAAGAATCATCATCATTCAATTGTTGGAAGCTAGAGGTTTTATATAAAGGAGGAGTTTAATCCTCTTTAAACTCCAACTCTAAGAACTCTAATTTGACTAGTATTTTGACCTAGTCAAAGTCCTAGTTAAACTAGTGTTTGACCTAGTCAAATGAATCCTAGCCTTCCATCTCCCCTTTCCATCTCAACCGTTGATTTTAATTTAATGGAATATTAAAATCCCATTAAATATTCCAAAAGGCTAAAAGAATAAATATAATATAATAAATAAATATTATTATTTATTCTAAGCCCATTAAATCAACCCTTTAAGTAAATCCTATTTATTAATTTAATTCCCTTTATCAAATAGAAGGAATTAATTTCTCCAAGAAAATATAGGACCCGATTAAATCTAATTTAATCATTCCTTTACTCCAATATTTAATTCCAAATTAAATACTAAGTGTGTGTGTGGATAGTGTGTGACTCTTTAGGTTCACCATTCAGCGAAACTTGGTCGGATTCCTCGAATCCGCCCGTTACCATGGGTGGCCATCTAGCAACGGTCCATGGCACTAGAGACTAGGTGAAATATTCGGGGATGAACATTTAGGCTCTAATAGTACACTTGTCCTTCTATCTTCGGTCTCATCACTTAGGGTCTAGGGCACGAAAAATGCAGGTACCCATTTTGGACCTAAGTGTCGGTCTGTCCTTACTAAACGCCGCAAGGGAAACCTTTCCCTTCTGTTCAGTTACTGTGGCCACAGATTTCAGGGACAAGACACAGAGCATACATGAGACTCACCTGTCAATACCTTTTGACAGGAGACAGATCCTTTCTTGGAAACTACTATCACTTTGTACACCCGAGCTGCACTAGACATGGCTTATGACTACTCAAGAGTATTTTGGCAATCTCTCACCATATCTAAGATACAGACCTGATGCACAGGTAAACTCAGCAGTTCCTCAAGTCAAAGGACTTGGCCTGTACTGTTGGAACTGGGAATACACGTCATTACCTTGCTGACGCATACTCAAGGTCCTCCGTAAGACGGTTTCCGCGAGTCACCTCAGTCAGCTGCTTCCTAGCATGCTGACCCACTAACACTGGTTAGACGACCTTCGTCACCCGTCGATGAAATACAACAGCAGATGCTTAGTGCAAGCCTCAAAGGGAATCCCAGTACCCATTTTTGGGATTCCTTGACTTGGAGATTTCCGGAGTAATTTCATGGACCTACCTTCAAGCGTAGTCCCAGTCCCCGAAATCGTTTCTCAGTCCGTGGGATTTGTTTGCGTAGTGAACAGAAATGTAAATGCAGATAAGTGAACGTAAACAAAGTATTGCCATATGAATTTTCACTTCTTTATTCATAAATGTTTTATCAAATACCAAAGAATTGTCTAGACATAGGTTACATATTCCTGCCAAAATTGGCTTACATGGTCACCTATCTAAATAATCTCCCACTTGACCTTTAAAGCCAATTGCCCATATGCTTAATCCCCATTTTCTCAAGATGTTGCGTATGAGCGCTCTGCGACATAGGCTTTGTCAGCGGGTCTGCTGTATTGTCTGCCGAGTTGACTCGGTCCATCCGGACGTCACCTCTTTCTACCGTTTCTCTAAGAAGATGGTAGCGTCTAAGAATGTGTTTGGAACGGTGATGAGATCTTGGTTCCTTTGCTTGCGCTATAGCGCCGTTGTTATCACAGAAGATGACAACAGGCTCGGCGATGCTAGGCACCACACCCAACTCTTGGATGTAGTTTCTCATCTAAACCGTTTCCTTAGCAGCTTCTGAAGCTGCTATGTATTCAGCCTCTGTGGTGGAGTCAACAATGGTTGCTTGCTTGGAACTTTTCCAAGCTACTACTCCTCCATTGAGTTTGAATACGTACCCCGATTGAGACTTGGCATCATCGTCATCAGACTGGAAGCTAGTGTCGCTAAAGCCTTCCAGAATTAGTTCTCCATTGCCATAGACTAGGAACATTTCCTTAGTCCTCCTTAGGTACTTAAGGATGCCCTTAACAGCATTCCAATGTGCCTCTCCTGCGCAGGACTGATATCTGCTTGTCACGCTCAAAGCGTACGCAATGTCAGGCCTAGTGCAGTGGACCGCATATTGTATGCTACCTACGGCAGAAGCATAGGGGATGACCTTCATCCTTTCAAGTTCCTCATCAGTCTGTGGGGACTGTTTCTTGGATAACTTGATCCCATGCCTCATTGGAATGAATCCTTGTTTGGAGTTGTCCATTCGATATCTCTTTAGGACTTTCTCCATATACGAGTTTTGGGTGAGTCCTAACATCCTTTTAGATCTGTCCCTGACAATCTGGATGCCTAGGATGTAGGAGGCTTCACCCAAGTCCTTCATGGAAAACTGGGTTGACAACCATGCTTTTGTGTTTCCTAACATTCTAACGTCATTACCAATGAGCAGAATGTCATCCACATAAAGCACTAGGAACACTATTGAGCTCCCACTGACCTTCTTGTATACACAAGGGTTGGATTCATTTTTGATGAAGTCATAACCCCGTATTACTTCATCAAAGCGAATGTTCCAACTTCGGGAGACTTGTTCGAGGCCATAGATGGACTTCTGGAGACGACAGACTTTCTGTTCTTCTCCAGTGACCGTGAAACCCTCCGGCTGATCCATATAGATCTCTTCTTCAACGAAACAATTGAGGAAGGCCGTTTTCACGTCCATCTACCATATCTCATAGTCATACCATGCTGCTATGGCGAGCAGGATCCGAATGGACTTAGCCATGGCTACTGGCGAGTAGGTATCCTCAAAATCGACCCCGGGTCGTTGTGTGTATCCCTTAGCTACAAGCCTAGCCTTAAAGGTTGTGACTTCTCCATCAACGCCAAGTTTGCGCTTGTAGACCCACTTACAGCCGACTGGCTTAACACCTTTCGGTGGATCTACAAGACTCCAGACTTGGTTCTCGGTCATGGAGTCCATTTCGGCTTTCATGACCTCAAGCCATTTCCCGGAGTCGATGTCCGACATCGCTTCTCCATAAGTCTTAGGATCGTTATCCAAAATATCGGTCGTACCTAGAAAGCCATATCTCAGTGGAGGTCTGGACTCTCTAGTGGACCTACGGAGAACGGGAACGTTAGTGGTGACTGTGGGCGCTGACTGTATCGGGGCCAGCGGTTCAGGAACCGGGACTGGCTGTTCCTGAGGTTGTCCTTCATGCCTAGCATGTTGGACTTCTCGAGGTTGGTCAGCCCTTCGGCTGTCTGTCCTGAATCCTCTAAGTGAGGGTTCCGCGGCCTCCTCTGATGGCTGGATTCCATCACTTGATTCCTCAAGGATCAGCTCATCATGTTGGATATCCTCCGGGAAGCCTTGCTCCAACAATACTGCATTTCTTGAAACAAACACCTTTTGTTCCAAGGGGTCATAAAAGTAATAACCCGCAGTTTCTTTAGGGTATCCAACGAACCTGCATAAGCTAGACCTAGATTCTAACTTATCTCCCACTAACCTCTTGCGGTATGCGGGGCTACCCCACACTTTCAAGTAGTTGTAGGATACAGGCTTGCCGTGCCATATCTCATATGGCGTTCGGGTCAATGCACTAGTAGGCGCTAAATTCAATAATTTGGCCGCCGTTTCTAGTGCATAGCCCCAAAACGATAAGGGCAATTTGGTAAAACTCATCATGGACCGAGCCATGTCCAACAGGGTTCGATTGCTCCTTTCAGAGACACCATTTAACTGTGGTGTTCCTGGAGGTGTTCATTCTGATATTATACCATGTTCTTTTAGATAATCTAGGAACTCCGTACTAAGGTATTCACCGCCTCGGTCCGACCGTAGGATTTTAATTTTGCAGTTGGTTTGGTTCTCCACTTCAAGTCTGAATTCTTTAAACCTCTCAAAAGCTTCAGACTTGTACCTCATCAGGTAAACATAACCATACCGTGAATGATCATTGGTGAAGGTTATGAAGTAGGAGAACCCACCTCGGGCCTGCGTCCTTAGTGGTCCACATATGTCTGTATGGACCAAGTCCAACAGACCTGTGGCAAGCCTGCTTTGTCCTACAAAGGGCTTCTTGGTCATTTTCCCTCTTAGACAGGACTCACAAGTTGGTAGATCGCTCAAGTTCCCAACCTCTAGGTTCTTTGAGTCTACCAACCTTTTCATCCTATCTTGGGATATGTGACCTAGCCTAGCGTGCCACAGACGTGCATTCCCGTTATTATCTAATTTTCGTTTGTGTTGTGCATTGAGGACGGAATTCGTTTGTTGCAAGATATAGAGTCCGTTATGCAATGTACCAAGTAGATGAGCAATTCCACACGTCATCAAATAAAAGCAATTTTTATTGATTCTAAACTTATAACCACTATTGTCCAACAATGGAATGGAAATGATGTTTTTAATCATACTGGGTACAAAATAAACTTGCTCTAAATCTATGCTAATACTATCACTAATCACTAGAGTGGCGGATCCTACTGCTTCTGCCGAGATAGCCTTGCCATTCCCAAGCTCAGGATCATGTCCCCGCTACCCAGTTTTCTGCTTCTTTTCAAACACCTGCAAGTCATTGCAAATGTGAGCTCCACAGCCGGTATCTAATACCCAAGAGGCCGAACTAGTGACCATATTAACCTCAATCACATATATACCTTGGTTCGAGAAGAGTTTGGGGCACTCTCTCTTCCAATGCCCTTTCTCACGGCAGTTGATACATATGTCATATGCCTTTGACTGTTGCTTGGAGACAACCTTTTCCTTTCCTTTGACTTTCCCCTCTTTGGCAATGGGAACACTCTTAGTGTTCGTAGCTGCTTTGACGGCCTTTCCCTTCCCTTTCTTCTTCTTCCAACGTCCGGCACCTTTGCCTTTCGTACTAGAAGTCGAAGCACCTCCAAACAATACCGAAGGCGTAGACTTCTTAGTCGTTGCCTCGTATTGCACCAACTTATTGATCAACTCATGAATGCCCTTCTCAAGTGCGTTCATGTTGTAGTTGACGATAAATTGGTCAAAGGAGGGTGGGAGTGACTGAAGGATCACATCTATGTACGTTTCATTATCGACACCTGCCTTTAGGTCCTCGAGCTTTTCCACCAAGGTAAGCATTTTAACCCCGTGCTCTTGTACAGAGGATCCTTCTGTCATTTTCGTTCCAAAGAACGCCTTGGTCGCAACATACCTAGTATGCCGGTTCGGGACTGCATAGCAATCCTTAAGGCGAGCTATAATGGAAGGGACATCGTCTAGCCTTTCATATTGCTTCTGAATCTCATTGGTCATCGAAGCAAGTATGATGCTACGGACCTTCTGGTTATCCTTATGCCAAGTCTCGAACGTCTCACGTTCTTCTGGCGTGTATCCTTCCAGTAAGGTCCTAGGGAGAGGCTCGTCCATGACGTAGCCTTGGTTCTCGTAATCTAGGACTATCCTGAGATTGCGCAACCAGTCGTTGTAATTTATTCCATTGAATTTGTTTTGTCTCAAGAATGGTGGAAAGTGGGTTCTTAGACATTTTAAAATCTACATATTAGAAAACAGCGCGCGATCAGCAGAACATAAAAAGACGGTGGATTGATAAAATAATTAAATGCATGGACTTTAGTCATTTAATCCTCCCACTATTTATACGAAAACACGGTACTCTCAAACGTGATTTTCAGGAAATCCTTTCCAAGTGGGCTTGGGATCTGCAGCGATTTTTCCCATACCCCGCTTTTACGATTCGCATGGAAAAGATCCTGTGGGAGGTATTCCATACCATTCTCGTTCCACGAGATTTCCCAAGATTATTGCCCTCACCCTTTCACATGATCCCGAGGACTCCAAGCGAATCATGTTAATTGGGCGTTACACCCAACCCAATCGACCGAGCCACGGACCCACTGGTACCCCCACGACTCGTGAGACAGGTAGCAGCAGCCCGTTTTTCGTTCATGACATAATGCAGCTTTCTTTAAGTACAATAACGTGCCACGACTCGTGAGACCATGCTATTGACCCAAAGCAGCTTCCTCACTATGCCATGGATTGGAAGCAATGGACAAACTCCTAGAGTTCATGTCCACTTTGTCTAGGGTCTAATATTTGACATTGGTCTAACCAATGTGAGAGTAAGGAATGACCGAGATCTCAAATAAATAAATATCTACACATACATCCATAATGCGTAAATAAACCATCCACAGCAGTTATACGATAAATAAACAACCCATTCATCATCATCATAACCACATGCAAAATTAAAGCCTAGCACGCCCCTGTTGGATGATCACGAGCCCGAATCCTATGCGACCCACTGAGCCCGCAGTGGGTCTATGGTCAATCTAGGGTTGGTCCTATACTATTACATTAATAGTAACCCAATCATCATGCTGATGGGCCTTGGTCTCTTTTTCTCTTTCTTCACTTCATGGAAAACTCCAAGGGGCCTCCCGTCTGGGCTCTCCATGTGGTCCTTCCTTCTTCTCCACCAATTACAAAAATAGAAAAACCTCACTCCTAGTCTACTCTCATTACATATTAAAAAAAGAAACCCCAGCGAAAACCCGGGGGGAGTACATAAGGAGGGAGGCAGAATGCCTTATTATTCCAAGGCAACTAGAAAGAGAGAAGGAGAGAGCAGTAAAAGAGGCACACAGGCCCAACAGAAAATAAACCATACATCCAGTCTAGGGCTCGCGATCATTCATTTCCATCCAACACACATAATCACATGATCCAATCATATAATTACAAAATACCAACAACATATGATTTCCAATCATAAATATCCAAAATAATAATGAATATGTGCACAACGTGTGAAAAATAAAACACAAATATTGGTAATATTATTTTTTCGTTTTAGGAAAACCTTTCCTCA
This sequence comes from Sesamum alatum, assembly GCA_034509735.1. Classification (NCBI taxonomy): domain Eukaryota; kingdom Viridiplantae; phylum Streptophyta; class Magnoliopsida; order Lamiales; family Pedaliaceae; genus Sesamum; species Sesamum alatum. Next base: position 15,911,066 of record JACGWO010000002.1, read on the forward strand.
TTATTTTAAGTAAAATAATCCCGGGATTCCAAATCTAATTTATTATACTCCTAAAATAATGTCTTTAGAAAAATAGGCATAATTGAAACCAAAAAATGATTTTTCAGAATTAATTCAAAATTAAAAACTGAAAATAATTAAAAAATAAAAGAAAAACACTGCTAGGGTTTGAAACCCTAGCAGCAGCAGCCGCCGCCGCGGGCAGCGGCCCGCCGGCACGCGCACAGGGCAGCAGGCTCAGCTTGCCACCCCTCTGCCCGCGCAGGCCCCTTGCCTGCGTGCGCGCGCGCCTGGCCGGCAGCGCGGTGGGCGGCTTGGCATTCCGGTAGGCCGCCGCACGCGCAGGCTCCCTTGCCTTGCGCGCGCGCTGGCCTACTGGCTGCCGGTCGTGCCGTGCGCAGTGCGCGCGCAGACGCGCACTGGGCACGCCTGCCGGGCGCGCGCGCGCAGACTCCTCCGTCTGCGTGCGCGCGCGCCCTGGCGGCGCTGCCCAGAGCCCGTCCGCGTGCGGACTCGCAGGCGCGCAGCCTTCCTGGCTGCGCGCTGCCCCTGCGCGACCGGTTGGGCGGGCGGGCGCAGGCCTCCTTGCCTGCGCGTGTCTGCCCTGCCGGCAGCGTGCGGCTGCGCGCGGCCAGCCCTCCGGCTGGCCGGCTGCGTCGTTTCTCGTTTCCGTTCAATTTTCGACCCCGTTTCCCAAGAAAAACAGAAAAAACACCAACATTCAGAGATTCACACGATTTAAAAGCAATAAAATTGACATGCTTAAAATCAAGAAAAATCAAGATTTAAAATAAAACATGCCAATATGATGTTTCATGCTTAGAACACACATTAACCCTAGGCCTATACACCAAACTGGGTTCTGATACCACTGAAAAGAAATCGGTGGATCGTCCGGTAATTGCGCGATATGCGGAAGCGCGATAAAAATAAACATAACGAAAAAATAAAGCATGCTTTTAATTTAAAAGAACACACTCAAGGGGTGTACCCTTGAGGTTTTCCCGGGCGTTCGGTGTATCTCATGATTATAAAGCATGTAAAGAAATTATGGAGGCCATAGAGTTGAAAATTAAAGAGGGACGAAAAAGTAAAACGAGACCTACCCGTTGTCGTTTTCGTCTTCAACGGCTACTCGCGTTGTTCCCCGTTTTGCACCGAGATCTCGTTCTTGAGACCCTCCAAATCGTGACACACGATCCACCCACGTATCTTGCACGTCGTGCTAGCAACGAACAAGTGTATATATTTGGAGTGTATGAATCAACAACACGTTATCAATTAACGGTATTGATTCATCTAAGTTCTAATGTTCCGAGAACAAAAGAACTAAGAAAAAAATATTTTCTTGTTGGAGAAGAGAGAGGGGCGGACGAGAGGTGAGGAGAAGGGGAGAGTGTGTGTGTGTGTGTGTGTTTTCAAGAATCATCATCATTCAATTGTTGGAAGCTAGAGTTTTATATAGAGGAGGAGTTTAATCCTCTTTAAAACTCCAACTCTAAGAACTCTAATTTGACTAGGATTTTGACCTAGTCAAATTCCTAGTCAAACAAATCCTGAGCCTTCCATCTCCCCTTTCCATCTCAACCGTTGATTTTTAATTTAATGGAATATTAAAATCCCATTAAATATTCCCAAAGGCTAAAAGAATAAATATAAATATAATAATAAATTTATTATTTATTCTAAGCCCATTAAAAATCAACCCTTTAAATAAGTCCTATTTATTAACTTAATTCCCTTTATCAAATAGAAGGAATTAATTTCTCCAAGAAAATATAGGACCCGATTAAATCTAATTTAATCATTCCTTTACTCCAATATTTAATTCCAAATTAAATACTAAGTGTTGTGTGTGGATAGTGTGTGACTCTTTAGGTTCACCATTCAGCTAGATTTTGGTCGGATTCCTAGAATCCGCCCGTTACCAGGGTGGCCATCTAGCAACGTCCATGGCACTAGAGACTAGGTGAAATATCGGGGATGAACATTTAGGCTCTAACAGTACACTTGTCCTTCTATCTTCGGTCTCATCACTTAGGGCTAGGGCACGGAAAATGCAGGTACCCATTTTGACCTAAGTGTCGGTCTGTCCTTACTAAACGCCGCAAGGGAAACCTTTCCTTCTGTTCAGTTACTGTGGCCACAGATTTTGGGGACAAGACACAGAGCATACATGAGACTCACCTATCAATACCTTTTGACAGGAGACAGATCCTTTCTTGGAAACTACTGTCACTTTGTACACCCGAGCTGCACTAGACATGGCTTATGACTACTCAAAAGTATTTTGGCAAATGCTCTCACCATTATCTAAGATACAGACCTGATGCACAAGTAAACTCAGCAGTTCCTCAAGTCAAAGGAATTGGCCTGTACTGTTGAAAACCGGGAATACACGTCATACCTTGCTGACCATACTCAAGGTTCTCCGTAAGACGGTTCCCGCGAGTCACCTCAGTCAGCTGCTTCCTAGCATGCTGACCCACTAACACTGCTTAGACGACCTTTGTCACCGGCGATGAAAATACGACAGCAGATGCTTAGTGCAAGTCTCAAAGGGAATCCCAGTACCCATTTTCGGGATTCCTTGACTTGGAGATTTTCGGACTGATTTGATAAGACTGATTTCATGGACCTACCTCAAGCGTAGTCCCAGTCCCCGAAATCGTTTCTCAGTCCGTGGGTTTGTTTGCGTAGTGAACAGAAATGTAAATGCAGATAAGTGAACGTAAACAAAAGTATTGCCATAATGAATTTCACTTCTTTATTCATAAATGTTTTATCAAAATACCAAAAGAATTGTCTAGACATAGATTACATATTCTGCCAAATTGGCTTACATGGTCACCTATTCTAACACCTTCTTCTCCATCAATTACATAAAAGAAAAACCTCACTCCTATTCTACTCTCATTACATATTAAAAATAGAAACCCAGCGAAAACCGGGGGGAGTACATAAGGAGGGAGATAGAATGCCTTATTATTCGAAAGCAAACTAGAAAGAGAGAGGAGAAGCAGTAAAAGAAGGCACATAGGCCCAACATTAAAATTTAACCATACATTCGGTCTAGGGCTCGTGATCATCCGTTTGCATCCAAGCACACATAAATTATATGATCCAATCACATAATAATAATATGCCAATAATACATGATGACCAATCATAATTATCCAAGATAAAACAAATAAATAAATGCGTAGCATGTGAAAATATGGCATAACCGTTGGTAATAATATTTTCTCGTTTTAGGAAAAAAACTTTCCTCATTATTTTTAAGTAAAATATTCTCTCGGGATTCCAAATCCAATATATTTTTACTTCCCAAAATAATGTCTTAGAAAATTAGGCAAAATTGAACAAAAAAGAATTTTCAGAATTAATTAAAAAATTAAAACTGAAAAATAAATAAAAAAAGAAATAAGGTAAGAAACCCTAAGCAGGCACCTGCAGCCGGCCAGCCGCCACCGGCAGCAGCATGCCGGTGTGCGCGCAGGGCGGCAAGGCAGAGCGCAGGCACTGCCTGACCGGGCACACGCGCGGACTCGGCTACGCACATCCGTGCGCTGCGCAGCGCGTGAAAGGACGCGCCTGGAAGCGCCGCCTCTGTGCACGCGCTGCGCGCAGCCACTCTTGCCCGCGCGTCCGGGCGCGTAGGCTTCCAGCACACGGGCCCTGGCGCGCGCGCGGGCTTTGCTGCCCGTTTGCGCGCGCGCCCGGCCAGCGGCCCTGCCTGGGCCGACCGCGCGTCCACCTGGTGGACTGCGCGCAGCCTTGCGCGTCTGGCCGGGCGGCTGCGCGAGGCTTCCCCTGCCTGGGCCGGCCAGCCTCCGACTGGTCGGCGTCGCGGCGTTTCTTCTTTCTTCGTTCAATTTTCACCCCCCGTTTCCAAGAGAACAGAAATACCAACGATGCTATAATCACATGAATTAAAGGCAAAGAAAACGACATCTTTAATAATCAAGAAACCAAGAATTAATTAAAAAACATGTCAAGAACACGTTTCATGCTTAAAAACGCACATTAAACCCTAGGCCTATACACCGAACCGGGCTCTGATACCCACTGAAAGATTGTGGATCGTCCGGGAAAATAGCGCGCGAATGCGGAAGCGCATTATAATTAAAATACGAAACTTAAACATGCTTTAATTAAAATTAAAAGAAACCCGTTCAAGGACTGTACCCTTGAAGTTTCCCGGGCGTTCGGGTATCTCATGAATTAAATAACATAAACAACATCATGGAGGCCATAGGATTTGAAAACTAAACGGGAACGAAAATAATAAATCGGAACCTACCGATTGTCGTTTTCGTCTTCTAACTGCTACTCGTGTTTTTCCCCGATTTGCTCCAAGTCTCGCGTTTGAGACTCTCCAAATAGTAACACGCAATCCACCCGCGTATCTTGCACGTCGTGCTAGCGAACAAACAAGTAATATTTTGGAGATGATGAATTAATAACACGTTATTGATTAACGGTATTAATTCTCCTTAGATCTAATGTTCCAAGAACAAAGAATCAAGAAGTATTTTCTTGCTATGTGATAGAGAGAGAGCGGACGAGTAGGGGAGAGGGAGCCGAGATTTTGTGTGTGTTGTGTGTATGTTGGAATTTCATCACTTCACAAATAGTGAAAGACTAGGACTATATATAGAGGAGGAGTTTAATCCTCTTTAAACTCCAACTCTAAAGAGGTCTATTTTGACTAGGATTTTGACCTAGTCAAAGTCCTAGTCAAAGTAGTATTTGACCTAGTCAAATTAATCCTAGCCATCCATCTCTCCCTTTTGAATCTCAACCATTAATTTAATTTAATGGAATATTTAAATCCTATTAAATATTCCAAAGGCCAAATAAATAAATATAATAAATTATAAATATTTATTCTAGGCCTATTAAAATAATCATCTAATAAATCTAATTTATTAGATTAATTCCTTTTATCAAATAATAGGGAATTAATTCTCCAACCCGATTAAATCCAATTTAATTATTCCTTTTCTCCAATATTTAATTCTAAATTAAATACTTGATGTGTGTGGATTGTGTGTGACTCTTTAGGTTCACCTTTCAGCTAGACTTGATCGGATTCCTAGAATCCGTCCATTACCATGGGTGGCCATTTAGCAACGGTCCATGGCACTAGAGACTAGGTGAAATTTCGGGGATGAACATTTAGGCTCTAATAGTACACTTGTCCTTCTGTCTACGGTCTCAACACTTAGGGTCTAGGGCACGAAAAATGCAGGTACCCATTTTGAACCTAAGTGTCGGTCTGTCCTTACTAAACGCCGCAAGGGAAACCTTCCATTCTGTTTAGTTACTGTGGCCACAGATTTTAGGGACAAGACCCAGAGCATACGTGAGACTCAACTGTCAATGCCTTTTGACAGGAGACAGATCCTTTCTTGAAAACTATTGTCACTCTGTACAGCAGAGCTGCACTAAACATGGCTTATGACTACTCAAGTGCTTCTTGGCAATCTCTCATCATATCTAAGATACAGACCTGATATACAGGTAAACTCAGCAGTTCCTCAAATTAAAGGACTTGGCCTGTACCGTTGGAACCGGGAATACACGTCATACCTTGCTGACCCTACTCAAGGTCCTCCGTAAGATGGTTCCCGCGAGTGACCTCAGTCAGCTGCTCCCTAGCAGGCTAATCCACTAACACTGCTTAGACGACCTTCGTCACCCATTGATGAAATACGACAGCAGATGCTTGAAGGACAAGCGGATCCGCCCGGGAGCGCGAGCGGAAGCGAGAAAGGCGAGAAAGTGCGTAAATTTAAATCAAATTCAAAATACGCGAATCCCAAGGGGTGTACCCTTGGGTGCTCAACCGGGCGTTCGATGTAGGATGTGTAAATATTAAAACATATATTTAAATACATAGGGCATAGATATACAAATGAAATCAAGCAAAGCGTAATAAACCGTTACCTTTGATGTTTATCGTATGCTCCCGGCTACTAGCGTTGTTCCTTCTCCGGAATGCTCACGAAATCCAAACGTATGGATTCTCCAAAGGTGATCCACACCACACCGGAAGAAACACACGTTCTTCTTGCTAGAAAAGAACGGGTTTAGAAAGGAATCGGTTTAAGAGAAGAACACTATGAATTAGTGTTTCTCTTAAACTTACTTTGTTCTTCTTCTTAATTCAAATTCAAGTGAAGAACACAAGTCTAAGAGAGGGAGGGAGCACGAAATTTTGAGAGAGAGGAGAGGATTTTTGTCTTCTCTTTTTCTTAGAAAAAGATGAATAATGAATCACTTATGCTAGGTGTTGTATATTCTAATATATATACATAATTAATGTGATTATTGGAATGTGTCTAGGTTCATCCAAGGATGTCTAGATTCATTCCAATCAATCACCATCAATTCTTCAATCAAGCCTACCAAAATTTATGGTATGATCAAATCATACCAAAAAGGGAAGAGCTTGATTGGAGTTGATTTGTCTCTTTCCAAAAGAGACAAGTCAACATACCACCTAGCATGCAACATGGCTGATTTTGCTTCCTCCAAGGGAGCATGTCGGCTATGTTTAATTAAGGGAAGAAGTCCAACTTCTTCTTATTCCAAATTAGGAATTATTTCTCCTCTCGGATATAATTTAACGGACCGGGTTTTATCGTAATCCAATTACGACGAACCCAATATTAAATCCAATTTAATGTCCACTTAAATTATTTCCCGTTGATCTTTCAATCCAATTAAAAGATCCAACGTCTCAACATCTCAACTTTCCATATTTAATCGAAAATCAATTTACCGATTAAATGAAAGCCCGATACAATAGCGGCCCGTCCATCCAATGGACTTTCCCTTAAGTAATCCAATTACTTATTTTATCCTTCGAGATTGAATCCAAGTCGATCTCTCAACCTCCCTCGGTGATTTGTGTGTGACCCTTTAGGTTCACCCTCAGCTAGACTTGGGCCCGTGTCCCACAAGGGCCCGTTACCATGGGTGGCCGTCTAGCAACGTCCATGGCACTAGAGACTAGGTGAATTGGTGTGAACATTTAGGCGCCGATTCCATACGGGTACGATTCCTTCCGTCTACCGTCTCCCGGCCTTAGTCCACGGTATGAAATTAGGCGTCGGTTCCCATCCTTGACTAGGCATTCTATGCTTAATACTCGAGACCACGTATGCTTCATTGTGTCGACACAGGAAACCATTCCCTGTTCGACCAACCACTGTGGCCACAGCTTCAAACAGCATGAACGTGTCTCCGAGTGCATAGGAGATACCTCTGTCACATACTGACAGGGGACGGATCCTCTTCTTGGAATCCACCGTCCTCGCTTCACATTCTAACTGCACTGGACAAGGCTTATGATAATCATCTTACAGAATGATTACCTCTCGCCAGATCCAAGATACAGCCGTCCTGTGCACGCGACTGCCATGATCCCTCAAGTCTGAGGATTACTCCCGTACTATCGAAACCGGCGAAAACCAATCGTACCGACCAAGCCTCCAAGGCTTCCATATGATGATCCCCGCGAGTCAGTCCAGTCGGCTCGGCCCCAGTCGACCAACCCATCAAGATCGTGTAGGCGTCCCACGCCTGTCGCCGATGAAAACACGGCACTCATCCAATGAACACGACTCTTGACGCAAGTCTCAATAGGACTCTCGATGCCCTGTCTCGAGGTCCTCGCCTTGGAACGTTTCAGACCCAACTCTTAATCAGTTGGTTGCATGACCACCATCCAATGCGTGGCCCAACTGCACGAGTTGTTATCCATGGTCTGTGGGCTTTGTTGCGATATAAGTTAAATACCATTTTAACAAATGTAAGATGAGCACAACAAAGAAGGTACCATTGGTGACGAACACTCATCTTATTCATCACATAATAATATTACATTCACATCAAGTTGTCGGATAGGTTACAAATTGCCAAACCTATTGGCTTTCTGGTCACCTATTCCAACAATGCTTAGTGCAAGTCTCAAGGGGAATCTCGGTACCCATTTTCGAGATTCCTTGACTTGGAGATTTTCGGACTGATTCGGCGGGAGTGATTTCATGGACCTACCTCCAAGCGTAGTCCCAGTCTCCGAAATAGGTTTTCATTTCGTGGGCTTTGTTTGCGTAGTGAACAGATAGATATAAAGCAGTAAAGTGAACGCAAACAAAGTAATGCCAAAATGAATTTCGCTTCTTTATTCATTAATAGTTTATCAAAACACTAACATTGTATAGACATAGGTTACATTTTGCCCGCCAAGATTGGTGTATGGTCACCTATTCTAACAACGTTTAGTGTAGGACAAGCGGACACTTAGGTACAAGATGGGTACCTACGTATCCGTGCCCTAGACACTAAGTGGTGAGACTGTAAACAGAAGGATAGATATACTGTAGAGCCTAAATGTTCAACCCCCCCCCCGCACGCATATTCACCTAGTATCTAGTGTCATGGATCGTTTCTAGACGGCCACCCATGGTGACGGACGGATTCTAGGAATCCGACCAAGTCTAGCTGAAGGTGAACCTAAAGAGTCACACACAATCCGCACACATAACATATTAATTTAGAATTAAATATTTGGAGAGAGATGGAACGATTAAATTAGATTTAATCGGATCTTTCTTATCTTGGAAAAATTAATTCCTTTATTAGATGAAAGGAATTTATCTCATAAATTATATTTATTGGAGTTTAATTTAATGGGCTTAAAATAAATATTAATATTTATTTTATTTATTTCTTGCCCTTTTGATCATTTAAATATTATATTAAATTAACGAATGGTTGGGATTAAATAGGATGGTTAGGATTGGTATGACCAAAAAGCTAGTTTTGACTAGGATTTGAGTAGGTCAAATCCTATTCCAAAATGAGTCTTCCAAAGAGTGGGAATTAGAAGAGGAATAAGATTCCTCCTCTATATATATGCCTAACTCTTCACTTTGGAAGAGATGATGAAATTCAAAATACACACACACACACACCATCACCGCTGCCTCTCTCCCTCTCAGCCACTCCTCTCTCCCTTTCCCAAGATATTCTCTTTTGTTCTTTTGTTCCATACAATTGAACTAAAGGAGGATTGATCTCGTTAATTGATAGCATTTGATCAATCCGTCCTCTACGAATTAGAGGGTCTCAAACACGAGATCTGGGAGCAAAACGGGGAACAACGCGAGTAGCGACTCGAAGACAAAACGACAACCGGGTAGGTTTATTTTGTTTTGTTGATTCCGTCTTTTAACCCTATGGCCTCCCTGAATTTCTTTCATTGTTTTTGTTCATGAGATACACCGAATGCCCGGGAGATTCAAGGGAACACCCCTTGAACGTTTATATTTAATTCTTGTTTATGGCATATTTTAAATTATTACAATTTTATTATATCGCGCTTCCGCATTCGCGTTACTCCCGGGACGATCCACACGCCTTACTCAGGCTTTTAGTGGTATCAAAATCCGGTTCGGTGTATAGGCCTAGGGTTTTACGTGTGTTTAAAGAATGAAAACGTGCATGGCATGATATATGTGTTTCTTGATTTTTTGATTATCAAGCATGTCATTTTCATGTCGTTAAATTATGTATGAGTTCTTGGTATTATTGGTATTTCTTGGTTTTCTTGGAAAACGGTGCAGAAAAATAAAACGGGATGAAAAACGCATGACGTGGCAGCCGGAGGCTGACCGCGCGCGCGCAAGGAAGGGAGCCTACGTGCGGCAGCCCCGCGAGGCACGCACAGCGCGTGCGGGTGCTGAGCGCACTGCCGGACGCGCAGGTCGACGCATGGCTGGGCGCGCGCGCACGCAGGCAAAGGAGCCCGCACGCCAGGCCAGCGCATCAAGGGCGCTCGCGCGGGCGGTGCGCGGCCAGACAGGCTGCACGCGTACGCAAGCAGGCATCGAAGCCTGCGCGTCCGCGCCCGACAGGTGCGCCCGATGCGCGTGTGTGTGCGCAGACCGCGGGCAGGATGCGTGCGCAGGCGGGACGGCAGGGCAGCGCGTGTATGCAGAGGAACCTGCGCAGGGCTGCCCCGCCAGCACGTGCGACACAACACAGCCAGGCGCGCGCGTGAGTAGGCAAGCCAGGCCTGCTGGCCCGTGTGCACTCTCCGGCGGCGGCCGTTCACTATTTTGTGTTTTTCTTATTCTTTATTTTTTTGATAATTTTTGAAAAATTATTTTATTTGATTTTTGCATGTTCTCTTGAAGACATTATGTGGAAAGTTGTTTATGTTGGATTTGGAATCCCGACATTTTAATTCACTTTCAAATAATGAGGAAAGGTTTTCCTAAACAAGAAAGGGGATTGCCTATATAATGCCAAGTTTACATGCATGACTCGTTCTCTCGTTTTTATTATGGATGATGTAATTGGATATGATGGATTATGTACATGTGTTTATGTGGTTGGATATCATGTAATTATGTGCGTTGATTGAGAACGGATGATCACAAGTCCTAGACTGCATGTATGGTTTAAATTTATGTTCGGCCTTTGTGCCTCTTTTACTTTCTCCTCCTTTTCTAGTTGCTTTGGAATAATAAGGCATTCTATCTCCCTCTTGTTGTACTCCCCCCGGGTTTTGCTGGGATATCTTTTTAAATATGTAATGAGAGTAGTATAGGGGTGAGGAATTATTTTATTTTATTTCTATGGTGGAGATGAAGGATGACCCAAATGGAGAGCCCAGAATGATGAATCCAAGGCATTCCATGGAGACCTGAAGGAGAAAGAGACCAAGGCCCATCAATATGTTGATTGAGTTGCTATTATTAAATGTAATAGTATAGGACCAACCCTAGATTGACCATAGATCCACTGCGGGCTCAGTGGATCGCATAGGATTCGGGCTTGTGATCATCCAGCAGGGGCGTGCTAGGCTTCAATTTTGCATGTGGCTCTTATGGTGAATGAATGGTTTATTTATCATACTATTGCTATGGGATGCAAACCTTTATTATGCATTATGTATGTATGTATGTATGTACGGGATCTCAGTCATTTCAACTCTCACTTGGTTGGACCAAGTTAAAAATATTAGACCTATCATAAATGGACTTGGACTCTAGGAGTTCGTCCATGCCTTCCATCCATGGAAAAGTAAGGAAGCTAGTTTAAGTCGGTAGCGTGGTCTCATGAGTCGTGGCACGACTATCGTGCTTAAAAGAAGCTGCACTTTGTCATGAACGAGGAGTACACTGCTGTTACCTGTCTCACGAGTCGTGGAGGTAGCAGTGAGTCTACGAATCGGTTGATTGGGTTGGGTCTAACGCCTTAATAGCATGATTCGCTTGGAGTCCTTGGGATCACGTAAAAGGGTGAGGCAATTATCTTGGGAATCTCGTGGAATGAGAATGGTATGGTATACCTCCCACAGGATTTTTTCCCATGCGAATCGTAAAAGCGGGGTATGCGGGAGATTGCTGTGGATGCCAAGCCCACTAGGAAAGGGATTTCCCGAAAATAACGTTTGAGAGTGTTGTATTTTCATATAAATAGTGGGAGCATTAAATGACTAAAGTCCAAGCATTTAATTTTACTAAAATTTCATTTTTATTCTACTGATCGTAGTTCTGTTCCTTAAATGTAGATTTAAAAAATGTCTAAGAACACATTATCAAGCATACTTGAGACCAACAAGTTTAATAGAACCAATTACAACGACTGGTTGCGCAATCTGAGGATAGTCCTCAATTAGGAGAACAAAGGCTATGTCATGGACGAGCCGTTTCCTAGGACCTTGCCGGAAGGATCCACGCCAAAAGAACGTGAGACGTTCGAGACTTGGCATAAGGATAACCAGAGAGTCCGTAGTATCATACTTGCCTCTATGACGAATGAGATTCAAAAGCAGTATGAAAGGCTAGATGATGTCCCTTCCATTATGGCTCACCTGAAGGATTGCTATGCGGTCCCGGACCGGCATATTAGGTATGTCGCAACGAAGCCGTTCTTTGGAACTTAAATGACCGAAGGGTCCTCTGTACAAGAGCATGGGGTCAAGATGCTTATCTTGTGGAAAAGCTCGAAGACCTCAAAGCAGGGCTCGATAATGAGACGTACATTGATGTGATCCTTCAGTCACTCCCATCCTCCTTCGACCAATTGATTGTTAACTACAACATGAACGCTCTTGAGAAGGGCATCCATGATTTAATTAATATGTTGGTGCAATACGAGCCAACAACCAAAAAGTCTGCACCGTCGGTGTTGTTTAGAGATGCTTCAACTTCGAAAATGAAAGGCAAGGGCGCCGGACGTTGGAGAAGGAAGAAAGGAAAGGGAAAAGCCATCAAAGCGCCTACCAACACTAAGAGTGTTCCCATTGCCAAAGTGGGGAAAGGCAAAGGAAAAAGGAAGGTTGACGCAAAGCAACAGTCGAGGGCAAATAACATATGTATTCATTGCCGTGAGAAAGGGCATTGGAAGAAGGATTGCCCCAAACTCCTCTCCAAGCAAGGTATCTTTGTGATTGAGGTTAATATGGTTACTAACACTGCCTCTTGGGTATTAGATACCGACTGTGGAGCTCACATTTGCAATGATTTGCAGGTGCTGAAAAGAAGCAGAAAACTGAGTAGCGGAGATATGATCCTAAAGCTTGGAAATAGCAGGGCCATCTTGGCAGAAGTAGTAGGATCTGCCACCGTAGTAGTTAGTGATCGTATTAGTATAGAACTAGAGCAAGTTTATTATGTACCTAGCATGATTAGAAACATCATTTCCATTCCGTTGTTAGACAATAGTGGATATGAGTTTATAATCAATAAAATTGCTTTTATTTGATGAAGGGTGGAATTACTCATCTGCTTGGTACGCTCAATAACGGTCTCTATATCTTACAACAAACGAATTTTGTTCTAAACGCTCAACACAAATGTAAAATAGATGATAACGGGAACGTACAACTGTGGCACGCAAGGCTAGGTCGCATCTCCCAAGATAGGATGAAGAAATTGGTAGACTCAGAGAACCTAGAGGTTGGGAACTTTCGTAAACTACCAACTTGTGAATCCTGTCTCAGAGGGAAATTGACCAAGAAGCCCTTTGTAGGACAAAGCAGGCTTGCCACAGGCATGTTGGACTTGGTCCATACAAACGTATGTCGACCACTAAGGACGCAAGCCCGAGGTGGGTTCTCCTACTTCACAACCTTCACCGATGATCATTCACGGTATGGTTATGTATACCTAATGAGGTACAAGTCTGAAGCTCTTGAGAGGTTTAAAGAATTCAGGCTTGAAGTTGAGAACCAGACCGGCTGCAAAATTAAAGTCCTATGGTCAAACCGAGGCGGAGAATACCTTAGTACTGAGTTCCTTAATTATCTTAAAGAAAATGGTATAATATCTGAATGGACACCTCCCAGGACACCACAATTAAATGGGGTCTCTGAAAGGAGGAATTAAACCTTGTTAGACATGGTCCGATCCATGATGAGTTTTATCAAATTGCCCTTGTCTTTTTGGGGCTACGCATTGGAGACCATGGCCAAATTGTTAAACTTCGCGCCAACCAGTGTATTGACCCAAACTTCATATGAGATATGGCACGGCAAGCCTGCGTCCTACCAACTACTTGAAAGTGTTGGGTAGCCTTGCATATGTCAAGAAGTTAGTGGGAGACAAGCTAGAATCAAAGTCTAGTTTGTGCAGGTTCGTTGGATACCCTAGAGAAACTGCAGGTTATTATTTCTATGACCCCTTGGAACGAAAGGTGTTTGTTTCAAATAATGCAGTATTCTTGGAAAAAGGATTTCCAGAAGGTGTCTAACCTGATGAGCTGATCCTTGAGGAGTCAAGTGATGCAAATCAGTCAACAGCAGAAGCCGCGGATACCTCACTAAGAGGTTTCAGGATAAATACCCAGAAGGTTGATAAACCTCGAGAAGTTCAGCATGCCAGGCATGACGAACGGCCTCAGGAAGAGCCAGCCCCGGTACCTGAACCGCCAGCTCCTATTATGTCAACACCCACAGTCACCACTGACGTTCCCGTTCTCCGTGGGTCACCTATAGAGTCTCGCCCTCCCATGAGGTATAGCTTTCTAAACGCGACCAGTCAATTGGATAAGGATCCTAAGACTTACGGGGAAGCGATGTCTGACATCGACTCTGGGAGATGGCTTGAGGCCATGAAAATCGAAATGAAATCCATCGACTCTGGACACTTGTATATGGAGTGTTATAATAGGTGACCATGTAGCCAATCTTGGCAGGTAAAATGTAACCTATGTCTAGATAATTTCAAGGATTTGATAAATTATTAATGAATAAAAAGTGATATTCATTTGGCATTACTTTGTTTGTGATCACTTTATCTTCTTTATATATCTGTTCACTACGCAAACAAAGCCCACAGACTGAAAACGTATTTCGAGGACTGGGACTACGCTTGGAGGTAAGTCCATGAAATCAGTCCTGCTGAATCAGTCCGGAGATCTCTAGGTCAAGGAATCTCGAAAATGGGTATCGAGATTCCCCTTGAGACTTGCACTAAGCATCTGCTGTCGTATTTCATCGACGGCTGACGAAGGTCGTCTAAGCAGCGTTAGTGGGTTAGCCTGCTGAGGAGCAGCTGACTGAGGTGACTCGCAGGAACCGTCTTACGGAGGACCCTGAGTAGGGTCGGCTAGGTATGACGTGTGTTCCCGATTCCAACAGTATAGGTCAAGTCCTTTGACTTGAGGAACTGCTGAGTTTACCTGTATATCAGGGTTGTATCTTAGATATGGTGAGAGATTGTCAAGAAGCACTTGAGTAGTCATAAGCCTTGTCTAGTGTAGCTCTGGTGTACAGAGTGATAGTAGTTTCCAAGAAAGGATCTGTCTCCTGTCAAAAGGCAATGATAGTTGAGTCTCACAAATGCTCTGTGTCTTGTCCCTAAAATCTGTGGCCACAGTAACTGAACAGAAGGGAATGTTTCCCTTGCGGCGTTTAGTAAGGACAGACCGACACTTAGGTCCAAAATGGGTACCTGCATTTTCCGTGCCCTAGACCCTAAGTGGTGAGACCGTAGACGGAAGGACAAGTGTACTGTTAGAACCTAAATGTTCATCCCCGAATATTCACCTAGTCTCTAGTGCCATGGACCGTTGCTAGATGGCCACCCATGGTAACGGGCGGATTCTAGGAATTCGCCTAAGTCTAGCTAAAAGGTGAACCTAAAGAGTCACACACAATCCACACACATTAAGTATTTAATTTAGAATTAAATATTTGGAGAAATGGAATGATTAAATTTGATTTAATCGGGTCTTTTATTTTTTTGGAGAGAATTAATTCCTTTTATTAGATAAAAGGGATTAATCTAATAAATTAGATTTATTAGAAAATTAATTTAATGGGCCTAGAATAAATATTTATATTTATTTATTTATTGCCCTTTGGAATATTTAAATAGGTTTTAAATATTCCATTAAATTAAATTAATGGTTGAGATTAAAATGAGAGATGGATGGCTAGGATTAATTTGACTAGGTCAAATTACCACTTTGACTAGGACTTTGACTAGGTCAAAATCCTAGTCAAAATAGTCTTCTTTAGAGTTGGAGTTTGAAGAGGATTAAACTCCTCCTCTATATATAGTTCTAGCCCCTCACCATAAGAGAGATGATGAAACTCCAACACAAACACACACTCTCTCTCTCTCGTGCTCTCTCTCCTCTCGTCCGCCCTCTCTCTCTCTCTCTCAAGAATATTATTTTCTTGTTCTTTTGTTCTTGATCAATTGAACATAGGAGGATTAATCCCGTTAAATTAATAACGTGTGATTGATCCATCCTCTCCAATATACTTGTTCGTTCGCTAGCACGACGTGCAAGATACGTGGGTGGATTGTGTGTCACAATTTGGAGAATCTCATATACGAGATTTGGTTCAAATCGGGGAACAACGCGAATACTTAGAAGACGAAAACGACAATCAGTAGGTCCCGATTTACTTTTCGTCCCTCTTTTATTTTTAATCCTATGGCCTCCATGATTGTTTCTATGCTTTTAATTCATGAGATACACCGAATACCAGGGAACTTCAAGGGTAAACCCCTTGAACGTGTTCTTTATTTTACGTAAAAGCATGTTTAAATTTTTGTTATTTAATTTTATATCGCGCTTCCGCATTCGCACTATTTCATGGGACGATCCACAATCTTTCAATTTTTACGTTTTTTAGTTTCCTTTTTCTTTTCAAATCCTATGGCCTCCATGATTACTTGTATGATTTTAATTCATGAGATACACCGAACACACGGGAACTTCAAGAGCACACCCCTTGAACGTGTTTTTATTTTACATATAAAGCTTGTTTAAATTCTGTAATTTAAATTTATACCGCGCTTCTGCATTCTCGCTATTTCCTGGGACGATCCACACGCCTATCCCAGGCTTTCAGTGGTATCAGAGCCCGGTTCGGTGTATAGGCCTAGGGTTTTATGTGCGTTTTAATAATGAAAACGTGTTTTGGCATGTTTTAATTATTTCTTGATATTTTTATCATTAAAGCATGTCGTTTTTTCTTGCTTTCAATTCATATGATTTTTGGTATGCTTGGATTTTTTCTGTTTTTCTTGGGAAACGAGGGCAAGAATCAAATGAAACGGAGAAACGTAACACGCGGCCAGCCGGTGGACGCACAAAATCACACGAGGCGGACGTGCGCAGGCAGGGGAGCCTGCGCGTGGCCATCTGCGCCAGGCGCGCATGCCTGCACGCAGTCAGGCCAGCCGGGTGGCGCGGCCGGGCGACAGGCGCTGGCCTGTGGCCGGGCGCGCGCGCAAGTGGGCAGGGAAGCCCGCGCGTGCGCACCAGGCCAACAGGCTAGGGCTCCTGCGCGCCCGAAGGCACGCTCACGCAGACGGAGGAGTCTGCACGCGCGTGCTCGGCAGGCGTGCCCTATGCGCGCGCACGCGACTACATGCTGGAAGTGCCGCATGTACGATGCGGCGCCGCCAGACTGGCGCGCGCAAGCAGAGGCACCTGTGCGCACGGTAGCTTGCCGGCACGCGGACCTGCAGGAAACTGCCGACCACGCAGGCAGGGGCCTGTGCGGGCGCGCCCGGTCAGGTAGAGCCAGCCTGCTGCCCCTGCGCGCGCCGGCTGACTGCTGCCGGTGGCGGCAACCGATTGCAGTCATCGTGTTTTTCTCGTTATTTTCAGTTTTTAATTTTTAATTAATTCTAAAAAATTCGTTCTGTTTAATTTTGCTTATTTTTCTAAAAAAGATTATTTTGGGAGGTTAAGTTTATTGGGTTTGGAATCTCGGGGATAACTTACCTCGAAATAATGAGGAAGGGTCTTCCTAAAATGGGAAAAATATTATTGCCAACGGTTGTACCATAATTTTCATACGTGACGCATTTATTTTATCATGGATTGATGTGATTGGTAATCATGGTATTTTAGCATATATTTATGTGATTGGATCATATGATTTTGTGCGTTGAATGGAAATGGATGATCACGAGCCCTAAACCGAATGTATGGTTTAATTTTATGTTGGGTCTGTGTGCCTCTTTTTTCGCTTTCTCCTTCTCCCCTTCTAGTTGCCTTGGAATAATAAGGCATTCTTTCTCCCTCCTTATGTACTCCCCCCGGATTTTCGCTGGGGTTTCTTTTTTACATATGTAGTGATAGTAGAATAGGAGTGAGGATTTATTTTTTTGGTGGAGAAGAAGGAAGGTCCACATGGAGAGCCCAGAATGGAGGATCCAAGGCGTTCTTTAAAGATGAAAGAGAAAAGAGATCAAGGCCCATCAGAATGATGATTGGGTTACTATTAATGTAACAGTGTAGGTCCAACGCTAGATTGACCATAGATCCACTGCGGGCTCAGTGGGTCGCATAGGATTCGGGCTCGTGATCATCCAACAGGAGCATGCTAGGCTTTAATTTTGCATGTGGCTTTTATGATGACGAATGAATTTTATTTATCATATAACTGCTATGGGATGCAATTTATTTATTTATTTACGCATTGTGGATGAATGTGTTAATATTTATCTATGAGATCTCGGTCATTTACTATTCTCACATTGGTTGGACCAATGTCCAAATATTAGACCCTAGACAAAGTGGACATGGACTCTAGGAGTTTGTCCATGCCTTCCAGTCCATGGCATAGTGAGGAAGGTGATTTAGGTCGATAGCATGGTCTCACGAGTCGTGGCACGACTATCGTACTTAAAAGAAGCTGCACTATGTCATGAACGAAAAGTAGACCACTGTTACCTGTCTCACAAGTCGTGGAGGTAGCAGCGGGTCTATGGCTCGGTTGATTGGGTCGGGTCTAACGTCCGATTAGCATGATTCGCTTGGAGTCCTCGGGATCATGTGAATGGGTGAGGCAATAATCTTTGGAATCTCGTGGAACGAGAATGGTATGGTATACCTCCCACAGGATTTTTTCCATGCGAATTGTAAAAGCGGGGTATGGAAAAATTCGTTGTGGATCCCAAGCCTACTAGGAAAGGGTTTCCCGAAAATAATGTTTGAGAGTATCGTGTTTTCGTATAAATAGTGGGAGAATAAAATGACTAAATACCAAGCATGTAATTATTTATCAAACCTCCGTCTTTTAAATTCTGCTGATCTCGCACTCTGTTTTTAAATGTAGATTTAAAATGTCTAAGAACCCTTTATTAACCATACTTGAGACCAACAAATTCAATGGAACCAATTACAACGACTGGTTGTGCAATCTCAAGATAGTCTTGGATTACGAGAACCAAGGCTACGTCATGGACGAGCCTCTCCCCAGGACCTTATCGGAAGGATCCACGCCAGAAGAACGTGAGACGTTCGAGACTTGGCATAAGGATAACCGGAAGGTCCGTAGCGTCATACTTGCTTCAATGACGAATGAGATTCAAAAGCAATATAAAAGGCTAGACGATGTCCCTTCCATTATGGCTCGCCTTAAGGATCGCTATGCAGTCCCGGACCGACATACTAGGTATGTCGCGGCTAAGTCGTTCTTTGGAACCAAAATGACAGAAGGATCCTCTGTACAAGAGCACGGGATTAAAATGCTTACCCTGGTGGAAAAGCTCGAGGACCTAAAGGCAGGCCTCGATAATGAAACGTACATAGATGTGATCCTTCAGTCTCTCCCACCCTCCTTCCACCAATTTATTGTCAACTACAACATGAACGCACTTGAAAAGGGCATTCATGAGTTGATCAATATGTTGGTGCAATACGAGGCAACGATCAAAAAGTCCATCCCTTCGGTATTGTTTGGAGGTGCTTCAACTTCTAAAATGAAAGGCAAGGGTACCGAACGTTGGAAAAGGAAGAAGAGGAAGGGAAAAACCGTCAAAGCAGCTACGAACACTAAGAGTGTTCCCATTGCCAAAAAGGGGAAAGGCAAAGGAAAGGGAAAGGTTGTCTCCAAGCAAAAGTCGAGGGCATATGACATATGTATCAATTGTCGTGAGAAAGGGCATTGGAAAAAGGGAGTGCCCCAAACGCCTCTGGAACCAAGGTATATTTGTGATTGGGGTTAATATGGTCACTAATTCTGCCTCTTGGGTATTAGATACCGGCTGTGGAGCTCACATTTGCAATGATTTGCAGGTGCTGAAAAGAAGTAGAAAACTGGGTAGCGGGAATTTGATCCTGAAGCTTGGGAATGGCAAGGCCATCTCGGCAGAAGCAGTAGGATCTGCCACTCTAGTAGTTAGTGATAATATTAGTATAGAATTAGAGCAAGTTTATTATGTACCTAGTATGATTAAAAACATCATTTTCATTCCATTGTTAGACAATAGTGGTTATGAGTTTATGATCAATAAAAAATTGCTTTTATTTGATGAGGTGTGGCATTGCTCATCTACTTGGTACACTTAATAACGGGCTCTATATCTTGCAACAAACGAACTTCGTTCTTAAAACTCAACACAAACGTAAAATAGATAATAACGGGAACGCACAACTGTGGCACGCTAGGCTAGGTCACATATCCCAAGATAGGATGAAAAGATTGGTAGACTCAAAGAACCTAGAGATAGGGGACTTGAGTAAGGTACCAACTTGTGAGTCCTGCCTAAGAGGGAAAATGACCAAGAAGCCCTTTATAGGACAAAGCAAGCTGGCCACAGGTCTTTTGGACTTGGTCCATACAGACGTATGTGGACCACTAAGGACGCAGGCCTGAGGTGGGTTCTCCTACTTGATAACCTTCACCGATGATCATTCACGGTATGGTTATGTTTACCTAATGAGGTACAAGTCTGAAAGCTCTTGAGAGGTTTAAAGAATTCAGACTTGAAGTGGAGAACCAAACCAACTGCAAAATTAAAGTCCTACGGTCAGACCGAGGCGGAGAATACCTTAGTACCGAGTTCCTTAATTATCTAAAACAAAATGGTGTAATATCTGAATGGACACCTCCCAGGACACCACAGTTGAATGGTGTCTCAGAAAGGAGAAATCGAACCCTGTTGGACATGGTTCTATCCATGATGAGTTTTACCAAATTGCCCTTGTCCTTTTGGGGCTATGCATTGGAAACGGTGGCCAAGTTGTTAAATTTGGTGCCAACCAGTGTATTGACCCAAACGCCATATGAAATATGGCACGGCAAGCTTGCGTCCTACAACTACTTGAAAGTGTGGGGTAGCCCCGCATACGTCAAGAGGTTAGTGGGAGATAACCTAGAATCCAGGTCTAGCTTATGCAGGTTCGTTGGATACCCTAGAGAAATTGTAGGTTATTACTTTTATGACCCTTTGGAACAAAAGGTATTTGTTTCAAGGAATGCAGTATTCTTGGAACAAGGCTTTCCAGAGGATATCCAACCTGATGAACTGATCCTTGAGGAATCAAGTGGTGGAAACCAGTCATCAGAGGTAGTCGCGGATTCCTCACTTAGAGAATTTAGGATAGATACCCGAAGGGCTGATCGACCTCGAGAAGTCCAGCATGCTAGGCATGAAGGACAACCTCGGGGAAGAGCCAGTCCTGGTACCTGAACCGCCAGCTCCAGTACAGTCAGCGCCCACAGTCACCACTGACGTTCCCGTTCTCCGTAGGTGAACTAGAGAGTCCAGATCTCCAGTGAGATATGGCTTTCTAAATACGACCGGTCTACTGGATAACGATCCTAAGACATACGGAGAAGCGATGTCTAACATCGACTCCGGAAAATGGCTTGTGGCCATGAAAACCGAAATGTGTTAGAATAGGGTGACCGGAAAGCCAATGAGATTGGTCTTGATGTAATCTATTTCTGACAATGTCATTGTAATTGTAATAATCTTATATGAATAAAGTGAGTATTCATGTTTGGCAGTTCCATTTGTTGTGCTTGCTATTTATGTTTATTCCATTTAACATCACAACAAAGCCCACAGGCCAAACGAACAACCCATGTAGTTGGGCTGCGCATTGGATGGCAGCTATGAAACTAACTTCTAAGGGTTCGGTCTGAAACGTTCCAAATCGAGGACCTTGAGACAGGGCATCAAGAGTCCTATACAGACTTGCACTAATGATTGCATTCATTAGATGAGTGTCGTGTTTCATCGGCGACAGACGTTGGATGTCTATGCAATATTAGTGGGTTAGTTGACAAGGATGTCAACTGACTGAACTGACTCGCGGGAATCTTCATATGGAAGCCTTGGAGGCCTGGTCGGTATGACTGGCATTCCCGGCTCCGATAGTACGAGATTAGTCCTCGGACTTGAGGAATCATGGCAGTCACATGCATATGATGGCTGTATCTAGCATCTGGCAAGAGATGTCAGTATCTGGGATACGTTCATCTTAAGCCTTATACAGTGCAGTCGGAATATGTATTGAGGACGGTGGATTCCAAGATAGGATCCGTCACCTGTCAGTATATGACAGTTGAGTCTCCTATGCGCTCTGAGACAGTTTAAACTCTTATAAGTCTGTGGCCACAGCGATTGGTCGAGTAGGGAATGGTTTCCTACGTCGATCGATAGAGTAAACGTGTCTCGAGTTATTGAGCATAGTTGTCTAGTCCAGGATGGGAACCGACGCTCAATTCCATACCCTAGACTTAGACCGGGAGACGGATGATGGAAAGACCGTACTCGTATGTGTTGGAATAGGTGACCAGAAAGCCAATAGGTTTGGCAATTTGTAACCTATCCGACAACTTGATGTGAATGTAATATTATTATGTGATGAATAAGATGAGTGTTCGCCACCAATGGTACCTTCTTTGTTGCGCTCATCTTACATTTGTTAAAATGGTGTTTAACTTATATCGCAACAAAGCCCACAGACCATGGATAACAACTCGTGTAGTTGGGCCACGCATTGGATGGTGGTCATGAAACCAACTGATTAAGAGTTGGGTCTGAAACGTTCCAAGTCGAGGACCTCGAGACAGGGCATCGAGAGTCCTATTGAGACTTGCATCAAGAGTCGTGTTCATTGGATGAGTGCCGTGTTTCATCGGCGACAGGCGTGGGACGCCTACACGGTCTTGATGGGTTGGTCGACTGGGGTCGAGCCGACTGGACTGACTCGCGGGGATCATCATATGGAAGCCTTGGAGGCTTGGTCGGTATGATTGGATTCCCCGGTTCCGATAGTACGGGAGTAATCCTCAGACTTGAGGAATCATGGCAGTCACGTGCACAGGACGGCTGTATCTTGGATCTGGCGAGAGGTGATCATTCTGTAAGATGATCATTATAAGCCTTGTCCAGTGCAGTCGGAATGTGTAGCGAGGACGGTGGATTCCAAGAAGAGGATCCGTCCCCTGTCAGTATGTGACAGAGGTATCTCCTATGCACTCGGAGACACGTTCATGCTGTTTGAAGCTGTGGCCACAGTGGTTGGTCGAACAGGGAATGGTTTCCTGTGTCGACGCAATGAAGCATACGTGGTCTCGAGTATTAAGCATAGATGCCTAGTCAAGGATGGGAACCGACGCCCAATTCCATACCCTAGACTAAGGCCGGGAGAAGGTAGACGGAAGGATCGTACCCGTACGGAATCGGCGCCTAAATGTTCACGCCAATTCACCTAGTCTCTAGTGCCATGGACCGTTGCTAGACGGCCACCCATGGTAACGGGGCCTTGTGGGACACGGGCCCAAGTCTAGCTGAGGGTGAACCTAAAGGGTCACACACACAAATCACCGAGGAGGTTGAGAGATCGACTTGGAGTCAATCTCGAAGGATAAAATAAGTAATTGGATTACTTAAGGGAAAGTCCATTGGATGGACGGGCCGATATTGTATCGGGCTTTCATTTAATCGGTAAATTAGATTTTCGATTAAATATGGAAAGTTGAGATGTTGAGACGTTGGATCTTTTAATTGGATTAAAAGATCAACGGGAATAATTTAAGTGGACATTAAATTGGATTTAATATTGGGTTCGTCGTAATTGGATTACGATAAAACCCGGTCCGTTAAATTATACCCGAGAGGAGAAATAATTCCTAATTTGGAATAGGAAGAAGTTGGACTTCTTCCCTTAATTAAACATAGCCGACATGCTCCCTTGGAGGAAGCAAAATCAGCCATGTTGCATGCTAGGTGGTATGTTGACTTGTCTCTTTTGGAAAGAGACAAATCAACTCCAATCAAGCTCTTCCCTTTTGGTATGATTTGATCATACCATAAATTTTGGTAGGCTTGATTGAAGAATTGATGGTGATTGATTGGAATGAATCTAGACATCCTTGGATGAACCTAGACACATTCCAATAATCACATTAATTATGTATATATATTAGAATATACAACACCTAGCATAAGTGATTCATTATTCATCTTTTCTAGGAAAAAGAGAAGACAAAAATCCTCTCCTCTCTCTCAATTTTCGTGCTCCCTCCCTCTCTTACACTTGTGTTCTTCACTTGATTTTGAATCAAGAAGAAGAACAAAGTAAGTTTTAAGAGAACACTAATTCATAGTGTTCTTCTCTTAAACCGATTCCTTCCTAAACCCGTTCTTTTCTAGCAAGAAGAACGTGTGTTTCTTCCGGTGTGGTGTGGATCACCTTTGGAGAATCCATACGTTTGGATTTCGTGAGCATTCCGGAGAAGGAACAACGCTAGTAGCCGGGAGCATACGCTAAACAATCAAAGGTAACGGTTTATTACGCTTTGATTGATTACATTTATATATCTATGCCCTATGTGTTTAAATATATGTTTTAATATTTACACATCCTACATCGAACGCCCGGTTGAGCACCCAAGGGTACACCCCTTGGGATTCGCGTATTTTGAATTTTATTTAAATTTACGCACTTTCCACGCTTTCTCGCTTCCGCTCGCGCTCCCGGGCGGATCCACTTGTCCTTCAGTATGGAACTCGGGAGCTTAAATGTTCACGCCAACATTCACCTAGTCTCTAGTGCCATGGACCGTTGCTAGACGGCCACCCATGATGACGAGCGTTTTTTCTGATTAATGGTTAATTGGACAAACAATTAATTAAATTAGATTTAATTGATCAATTGTGTTGAACACAAGCCCAAGTCTAGCTGAGGGTGAACCTAATGAGTCACACACAAATCACTTTGGATTTGGCGGAGTTAATTTGGAATTAATTCTAGAAGAAGCGAATAAATTTAATCGGATTAAATTTATTCAAGAGAGAAAAATAAATGATTGGATCATTTGTTTAGAAATCCATTTGATGGATGGTCCAAGAATTAATTAATTGGATTAGTTAATTTTTTGGACTAAGGATCTTTAAATTAATTGGATTAATTTATTGGGTTTTGGCTAGAATAGTTGATTGATCAATTATTCTTAATTTGGACTTATGTTTATTTAATTGGATTAAATAAATAATTGGGATTCAATTGGATTGAAATTAATTAGATTAATTAATGCCCAATGGATACATGTTTGGACTTTATTTAATTTAATTAAATACAAGTCCAAAAAACCATGAAGGTCCAAGTCCATTTTTCCATGCAACTTGAAGCTAGTTAAGGAGGAGTTTCAACTCTTCCACATATGAACATGATGAGCACGAAAATTTGCTGATTTGTGGGTGGTTTTCTCTTGCTATCATGTGTAGTGGATGTGCTAGAAGTGTGTGTATGTGGAAGTTGCCTTGGAGGTTACTTATGTAGGTGGTTTTTTGAACACTACATTCTACATACACAAAAACTACTTTGCTAGACACAATTCACTTAACTTGCTTCATTTTCTGCTGGAGTTTTTTAGCCAAATACTCTCTGAAAATTCTCTCTTTTAGTGTTCATACTTCTTATAGAAGATTGAACAAAAAACATTCCAAGGTACACTAATCGATAGTGCTTTCTTTGGAATTATTTCTTCTTCTTTGTTTCTAATTTCTATCTAGCAATAGAGTAGAAATAAATCCATAGTGTGGTGTGGAACGCATTAGAGGAGTTCTACGTTGAGCTCTCAAGTGGACGAACGAAGAAAGAAAAGAAAGGAACAACGCACGAACCCGTTCTACATAAACGAACAAAGGTTGGTTTCCTTTTTACATTTTTGTATAACTTTCTTCTTCTCCTTTTTAAGCCACATGTCCAGCATATTTTATTTTGTTGTTTATGCTTTGACAAACACCGAACGCCTGGGAACTTCAAAGGGAACACCCCTTTGAATCCGGTTTAAATTATGTCTTAAATTTACGTTTTTTTCGCTTCCGTTGCGTTCCCGGGCCGTACCCGATTCTTTCAAAATGGACTCCATAAGCGAGAACCAAGTTTGGAGACTTGTAGACCCACCGAAAGGTGTTAAGCCAGTTGGCTGTAAGTGGGTCTACAAGCGCAAACTTGGCGTTGATGGAGAAGTAACAACTTTTAAGGCTAGGCTAGTAGCTAAAGGGTACACTCAACGACCCAGGGTCGATTTTGAGGACACCTACTCGCCGGTAGCCATGGCTAAGTGAAGGACAAGCGGATCTGCCCGGGAGCACGAGCGGAAGCGAGAAAGCGAGAAATAGCGCGTAAATTTAAATCAAATTTAAATAAACGAATCCCGCGGGGTGTACCCTTAAGTGCTCAACCAGGCGTTCGATGTAGGATGTTTAAATATTGAAAACATATATTTAAACACATAGGGCATAGATATATACAATAAATCAATCAAAGCGTAAGGTGACTGTTACCTTCGATTGTTTAGCGTATGCTCCTGACTACTTGCGTTGTTCCTTCTCTGGAATGCTCACCAAATCCAAACGTATGGATTCTCCAAAGGTGATCCACACCACACCGGAAGAAACATACATTCTTCTTGCTAGAAAAGAACGGGTTTAAGAAGGCATCAGTTTAAGAGAAGAACACTATGAATTAGTGCTCTCTTAAACTTACTTTGTTCTTCTTCTTGATTCAAAATCAAGTGAAGAACACAAGTGTAAGAGAGGGAGAGAAGCCAAGAGTTGAGAGAGAGGAGAGAGGATCCGAAAATTGTCTTATCTTTTCCTAGAAAAAGATGAATAATGAATCACTTATGCTTGGTGTTGTATATTCTAATATATATATATATACATAATTAATGTGGTTATTGGAATGTGTCTAGGTTCATCCAAGGATGTCTAGATTCATTCCAATCAATCACCATCAATCAATCAAGCCTACCAAAATTTATGGTATGATCAAATCATACCAAAAGGGAAGAGCTTGATTAGAGTTGATTTGTCTCTTTCCAAAAGAGATAAGTGAACATACCACCTAGCATGAAACATGACTGATTTTGCTTCCTCCAAGGGAGAATGTCGGCCATGTTTAAATAAGGGAAGAAGTCCAACTTCTTCTTATTCCAAAATAGGAATTATTTCTCCTCTCGAGTAAATTTAACGGACCAGATTTTATCGTAATCCAATTATGACGAACCCAACATTAAATCCAATTTAATGTCCATTTAAATTATTCTCGTTGATCTTTTAATCCAATTAAAAGATCCAACGTCTCAACGTCTCAACTTTCCATATTTAATCGATAATCCAATTTACCAATTAAATGAAAGCCCGATACAATATCGGCCCGTCCATCCAATGGACTTTCCCTTAAGTAATCCAATTACTTATTTATCCTTCGAGATAGACTCCAAGTCGATCTCTCAACCTCCACGGTGATTTGTGTGTGACCCTTTAGGTTCACCCTCAGTTAGACTTGGGCCCGTGTCCCACAAGGGCCCGTTACCATGGGTGGCCATCTAGCAACGGTACATGGCACTAGAGACTAGGTGAATTGGCGTGAACATTTAGGCGCCGATTCCATACGGGTATGATCCTTCCATCTACCGTCTCCCGGCCTTGGTCTAGGGTATGGAATTGGGCGTCGGTTCCCATCCTTGACTAGGCATCTATGCTTAATACTCGAGACCACGTATGTTTAATTGTGTCGACACGGGAAACCATTCCCTGTTCGACCAACCACTGTGGCCACACCTTCAAACAGCATAAACGTGTCTCCGAGCGCGTAGGAGATACCTCTGTCATATACTGACAGGGGACGGATCATCTTCTTGGAATCCACCGTCCTCGCTACACATTCTGACTGCAGTGGACAAGGTTTATGATGATCATCTTACAGAATGATCACCTCTCGCCAGATCCAAGATACAACCGTCATGTGCACGCGACTGCCATGATCTTTCAAGTCTGAGGATTACTCCCGTACTATCGGAACTGGGGAAAACCAATCATACCGACCAAGCCTCTAAGGCTTCCATATGATGATCCCCGCGAGTCAGTCCAGTCGGCTCGACCCCAGTCGACTAACCCATCAAGATCGTGTAGGCGTCCCACGCCTGTCGTCGATGAAACACGGCACTCATCCAATGAACACGACTCTTGACGCAAGTCTCAATAGGACTCTTGATGCCCTGTCTCGAGGTCCTCGACTTGGAACGTTTCAGACCCAACTCTTAATCAGTTGGTTTCATGACCACCATCCAATGCGTGGCCTACTGCACGAGTTGTTAACCATGGTCTGTGGGCTTTGTTGCGATATAAGTTAAACACCGTTTTATCAATTGTGAAATGAGCGCAACAAAGTAAACACCAGAAGAGACGAATACTCATTTTATTCATCACATAATAATATTACATTTACATCAAGTTTTCAGATAGGTTACAAATCCGCCAAACCTATTGGCTTTCTGGTCACCTATTCTAACAATCTCCCACTTGATCTAAAGCCAATCACCCATTGACCTCAAACCTCTTATCCAGATGGTGAGTATGGGCAACTTGCGACATGGGCTTAGCAAGTGGATCTGCTATGTTTTCTGCAGAGCTAACTCGGTCCAACCGAACGTCACTCCTGCTATCCATCTCTCTAGGCAGATGGTAGTGTCTAAGAATACTCTTGGATCGTGATGAGATCTCGGTTCCTTTGCTACCGCTATCCCTCCGCTGTTATCGTAGAAGATAACTGCAGGTTTAGCAGTGCTAGGTACTACACCCAACCCTTGGATGTAGCTCATCAACCAAACTGTCCTTAGCAGCTTCCAAAGCCGCTATATATTCAGAATTCTATGGTGGAGTCTGCCGTGGTAGCCTGCTTGGAACCCTTCTAAGTAACCACGCCACCATTTAGTCTAAATACAAAACCATACTGAGACTCAGCATCATCGTCATCTGACTGGATGCTAACGCCGCTATAGCCTTCCAGTATCAACTCTCCACCGCCGTAGATCAAGAACATGTCCTTAGTCCTTTTCAAGTACTTCAGGATAGTCTTGACTGCACTCCAGTGTACCTCCCCGACACACGACTGATATAGACTAGTTACACTCAAAGCGAAAGCCACATCAGGTCTAGTCAGACTGCCTCTTAGATAACTTAATTTCATGTCTCATAGGAAGGAATCCTCATTTTGAGTTCTCCATCTTGAATCTCTTCAAGATTTTCTCAATATACGAGGACTGGGCCATTCCAACATCCTTCTAGATCTATCCCTGTAGATCTTGATGCCAAGGATGTAGGATGCCTAGCCCATATCCTTCATGGAGAATTGTGTTGACAACCAAGCTTCCGGGTGATCCATATAGATCTCTTCCTCTACAAAATCGTTGAGGAAGGGCGTTTTCACGTCCATTTGCCATATTTCATAGTCATACCATGCTGCTATGGCAAGGAGTATCCAAATGGACTTGGCCATTGCTACGGGCGAGTAGGTTTCCTCAAAATCGACCCCGGGTCACTGAGTGTAACCTTTCGCCACAAGCCTAGCTTTGAAGGTTGTAACCTCCCCGTCAGCTCCAAGCTTACGTTTGTACACCCATTTACACCGTACGGGTTTTACCCCTTTGGGTGGGTCTACTAGGGTCCAAACCTTGTTTGTACCCATCGAGTCCATCTCGAATTTCACGGCCTCAAGCCACTTGTCCGAATCGATGTCCGACATCGCTTCTCCGTATGTCTTTGGATCATTATCCAACTGACCGATCAGGCCCAGAAATCCATACCTATCAGGTGCATGGGATACTCTGGCCAACCTACTAGCTCAGATGTCACTGCCGCCTCATTGGGTGCCTCACTTGATTCCTCAAGGAGCACCTCATCGCGTCGACTATTCGATGGAAAACCCTTTTCCAAGAACACTGCGTTTCGCGAGACAAAATCTTTTGCTCGGAGGGATCATAGAAATAATACCCTACAGTTTCTTTCGGATAGCCAATGAACCTGCATAAACTAGACCTTGAGTCCAGTTTATCTCCCACTAATCTCTTGACATATGCGGGGCAACCCCACACTTTCAAGTATTTGTAGGAGGCACGCTTGCCATGCCATATCTCATATGGCGTCTGGGATACCTTTTTAGATGGCGCCAAGTTCAAAACTTTGGCTACCGTCTCAAGAGCGTATCCCCAGAAGGAAAGGGGGAGTTCGGTAAAACTCATCATGGATCAAACCATGTCCAACAAGGTCCAATTCTTCCTTTCAGTCACACCATTAAGCTGTGGTGTTCCAGAAGGGGTCCACTGAGAGAGAATCCCAGTCTCTTTTAGATAATCAGTAAACTCACCAATTAAATACTCTCCACCTCGGTCCGACCGAATGGCTTTGATCTTTCGACTAGTTTGGTTCTCTACCTCAAGTCTGTATTCCTTAAACCTTCCAAAGGCTTCAGACTTATACCTCATCAGGTAAACATAACCATACCGTGAGTGATTATCGGTGAAGGTTATGAAGTACGAGTACCCACCTCTAGCCTGAGTATTTAGTGGGCCACAGACATCCGTATGGATCAAATCCAACAGACCACTGGCTAGCGTACTTTGTCCAACAAAGGGTTTCTTGGTCATCTTTCCCTTCAGACAGGATTCGCAGGTCGGTAGGTTGTCCAAATCGTCTATGTCTAGACTCTTTGAGTCCACCAACCTTGTTATCCTATCTTTAGAGATATGACCTAACCTCGCATGCCATATCTGTGTGTTATTATGATCATCACGTTTTCATTTTTGTTTCGCGGTCATAATCCAATTATACCGTTGAATACAAACATACTTAGATTGGAGAGGAGTTGTGGGAACTCCCTCTTCAAATGTCCCTTTCCTTGGCAATTCATGCCGACATCATTTGCCTTGGACCGCTGAGAACCATGGGCCTTCCCTTTCCCTTTGCTTGGTCCAACCGGAGCAATAGGGACGCCCAAAGCGCGAGTAGGGGCCGCAACCGTCTTCCCCTTTGCCCTTCTTCCTCTTTCAGCATCCGGCCCTCTTGCCATTCGCCTTGGAGGTCGAAGCCTCTCCTATTAATACCGCCAGCGCCGACTTGTGGGTCGTTGCCTCGTATTGGACCAGCATGTTGATCAACTCATGAATAGACTTCTCAAGTCCATTCATGTTGTAGTTTACAACCAATGGGTCATAGGTTGGAGGAAGCGACTGGAGGATCACATCAATGTACGTGTCATTGTTAAGCCCAACTTTAAGGTCTTCGAGTTTCTCCACTAAGGAGAGCAGCTTGACCCCATAACTTTGTACAGACGTTCCTTCAGCAAACTTGGTGACAAAGAATGCTTTCGTGGTGGCATATCTAATAAGCCTATCCGGAACCGCATAAACCTCGTTCATGCGGAGCATTATGGCGGAGACATTGTCCAGCCTCTCATACTACTTCTGGATGTCGTTAGACATTGAATCCAGTATGATACTGCGTACTTTCCGGTTGTCGTCATGCCATTTCTCGAACGTCAAACGTTTTTCAGGCGTGGACGCCTCCGGTAAGTCGCTCGGTGGCGGCTCGTCCAAGACATAGCCTTGGTTCTCGAAACTGAGGACAATCCTCAGGTTTCTCAGCCAGTCCGAGTAGTTCGTTCTGTTGAATTTGTTAGTCTCGAGAATCATGGTTAATGGGTTCTTAGACATATCTACATTAATGAAAATGTAAAGCAGAAATTAGCAGATGATGGTAATATTATTGTTCAAGTTGAAGACTTGGTCTTTTAGTCTTTAACCCTCCCTATTTATATGAAAGTCCGCCACTCTGAAGCGGAGTTTCGAGAAACCATTTCCTAGTGGGCTTGGGATCCACAAGCGTAATCTCCATGCCCCGCTTTTACGATTCACATGAAGAAGACCTCGTGGGAGATATCCAATATCATTCTCATCCAATGAGATTCCCAAGATATTTTGCCTCACCTATTCACATGGTTCCGAGGACTCCAAGCGAACCATGTTACTCAGTGTTGGGCTCGACCCATCAACCAAATCATGCCTCAAATTGTTGCCCCCACGACTCGTGAGACAGGGAAATAGCGAAAGCAGTCTTTTTGTTCACAATAATGGTGCAGCTTTCCCCTAGTCCAAGTGTGCTACGACTCGTGAGACCACACTTGGGTAGTGGTAGCTTCCTCACCACATTGCCGTAGATGGAAGGCTCAGACATATCAAAAATACCATTTTGATCCAAGTCCGCTCTGAGCCTAATATTTAATTTGGTCCAACCAAATGAGAGTTTGAGTGTGACCGAGACCTCATCACTTTATGGTGTTTTAGCATGCATAAATATCCAATATTTAAAGTGATAAATAAATACGTCGCATGCATAAAACATAGCATGCCCCTGTTAGGATTATCACAAGCCCAACCTATGCGATCCACTGAGCCGCAGTGAGTCTATGGTCTGTCTAGGGTGGTCCTAAAATATTGCAATTATAATATACCCGTTGTCATTCCAATTGGTCTTGAAGTGCTTCTTGTTTCACGCCTTGGTGCTTTTCCTTGGGGTCTCCGACTCCAATTGCTTGTTAAAATTAAAATCTCACCAATCCTATCTACTCTCGTTACAACTGAAAATAATACATTGGTAATAAAGAAAGCAAGCCTTAACATCATTAGGCTAAAAATACAGGAGATGATAGTCCCAAAACAAGAGGCATGCAGGCTCCACCCAACAGAAAATAAATGATCATACATTCATCCATGCAATGGTCTAGGGCTCTTGTGATCATCCCATGTTGATTCCATCAACACACATAACATAATTATTCCAAATAATCATGCATAAATACGAATGGATATTCCAAATACCCAAGTGATGTCCAACATCACAAAAGCAAAAGCATATAAATAATATGCAAAATTCAAATTTCAAATTTAATGGACATTTTAAACAATGAATCCAATGCATGTATTAATCCAAAATTAATTAAGCAAATTTAATTGAAGGAATAATCCAATTATTCCAAAATAAAAAATGCAAAATTAACATATTTTCAGAATATTGTGCAGAAAATGCAGAAAATCAAATTTTTCGGAAAACGTCGAAAAAACGGCACAAAACGGCCAGCCGTTTGTGCCGGCCGGCCACCCGTGCGCTGCGTCACCGCGCAACGTCCGCGCGCACAGGCACCCGCCTGCGCGCGGCCGCTACCGTCTGAACCATTTTTTTTTTTTTTGATTTTTTAATACTGTTTCAGCACTATAACAGTAACATTCATCTGAAAATAAGCATGCAATATTTAGATCCAATCTAACAAAATTAAGCATGCCAAAAGTCCATTTAAATCCAAAAAATTGAATCATCATATTATTCATATATTTATATAATCTAACATGCCAATAAAGCCATTAAAAGCAAGTAGATCATGCCAAACACATAGATCTATGCCACTTACATCGAACCGGGCTCTGATACCACTTGAAGGACAAGCGGATCCGCCCGGGAGCGCGAGCGGAAGCGAGGAAGCGAGAAATAGCGCGTAAATTTAAATCAAATTTAAATAAACGAATCCCAAGGGGTGTACCCTTGAGTGCTCAACCGGGCGTTCGATGTAGGATGTGTAAATATTGGAAACATATATTTAAACACATAGGGCATAGATATATACAATAAATCATTAAAGCGTAAGGAGACCATTACCTTTGATTGTTTAGCCTATGCTCCCAGCTACTTTCGTTGTTCCTTCTCCGGAATGCTCACCAAATCCAAACGTATGGATTCTCCAAAGGTGATCCACACCACACCGGAAGAAATACACGTTCTTTTTGCTAGAAAAGAACGGGTTAAAGAAGGAATCGGTTTAAGAGAAGAACACTATGAATTAGTGCTCTCTTAAACTTACTTTTTTCTTCTTCTTGATTCAAAATCAAGTGAACAACACAAGTGTAAGAGAGGGAGAGAAGCCGAGAGTTGAGAGAGAGGAGAGAGGATCCTAAAATTTCTTCTCTTTTTTCCTAGAAAAAGATTAATAATGAATCACTTATGCTTGGTGTTGTATATTCTAATATATATATATATACATAATTAATGTGGTTATTGGAATGTGTCTAGGTTCATCCAAGGATGTCTAGATTCATTCCAATCAATCACCATCAATTCTTCAATCAAGCCTACCAAAATTTATGGTATGATCAAATCATACCAAAAGGGAAGAGCTTGATTGGAGTTGATTTGTCTCTTTCCAAAAGAGATAAGTCAACATACCACCTAGCATGAAACTGATTTTGCTTCCTCCAAGGGAAAATGTCGGCCATGTTTAAATAAGGGAAGAAGTCCAACTTCTTCCTATCCCAAAATAGGAATTATTTCTCCTCTCGAGTAAATTTAACGGACCGGGTTTTATCGTAATCCAATTATGACGAACCCAACATTAAATCAAATTTAATGTCCATTTAAATTATTCTCGTTGATCTTTTAATCCAATTAAAAGATCCAACGTCTCAATGTCTCAACTTTCCATATTTAATCGATAATCCAATTTACCAATTAAATGAAAGCCCGATACAATATCGGCCCGTCCATCCAATGGACTTTTCCTTAAGTAATCCAATTACTTATTTATCCTTCGAGATAGACTCCAAGTCGATCTCTCAACCTCCTCGGTGATTTGTGTGTGACCCTTTAGGTTCACCCTCAGCTAGACTTGGGCCCGTGTCCTACAAGGGCCCATTACCATGGGTGGCCGTCCAGCAACGGTCCATGGCACTAGAGACTGGGTGAATTGGAGTGAACATTTAGGCGCCGATTCCATACGGGTACGATCCTTCCGTCTATCGTCTCCCGGCCTTAGTCTAAGGTATGGAATTGAGCGTCGGTTCCCATCCTTGATTAGGAATCTATGCTTAATACTCGAGACCACGTATACTTCATTGTGTCGATACGGGAAACCATTCCCTATTCGACCAACCACTTTGGCCACAGCTTCAAACAGCATGAACGTGTCTCCGAGCGCATAGGAGATACCTCTGTCACATACTGACAGGGGACGGATCCTCTTCTTGGAATCCACCGTCCTCGCTACACATTCCGACTGCACTAGACAAGGCTTATGATGATCATCTTATAGAATGATCACCTCTCATCAGATCCAAGATACAGTCGTCATGTGCACGCGACTGCCATGATCCCTCAAGTCTGAGGATTACTCCCATACTATAGGAACTGGGGAAAACCAATCATACCGACCAAGCCTCTAAGGCTTCCATATGATGATCCCCGCGAGTCAGTCCAGTCGGCTCGACCCCAGTCGACTAACCCATCAAGATCGTGTAGGCGTCCCACGCCTGTCGTCGATGAAACACGGCACTCATCCAATGAACACGACTCTTGACGCAAGTCTCAATAGGACTCTTTGATGCCCTGTCTCGAGGTCCTCGACTTGGAACGTTTCAGACCCAACTCTTAATCAGTTGGTTTCATGACCACCATCCAATGCGTGGCCTACTGCACGAGTTGTTAACCATGGTCTGTGGGCTTTGTTGCGATATAAGTTAAACACCGTTTTATCAATTGTGAAATGAGCGCAACAAAGTAAACACCAGAAGAGACGAATACTCATTTTATTCATCACATAATAATATTACATTTACATCAAGTTTTCAGATAGGTTACAAATCCGCCAAACCTATTGGCTTTCTGGTCACCTATTCTAACACTAAGTCCGTTCGGTTCTTGCTTGCCATAGCAGCATGGTAAGACTATGAGATATGGCAGATGGACGTGAAAATGGAGGGATACACAGCCGGCGGAGAAGAGCAGAAAGTCTGCCGTCTCCAGAAGTCTATCTATGGCCTCAAACAAGCATCCCGAAGCTGAAACATTCACTTTGATGAAGTCATACGGGGCTATTATTTCATCAAAAATGAATCAGAACCTTGTGTATACAAGAAGGTCAGTGGGAGCTCTATAGTGTTCCTAGTGCTTTATGTGGATGACATTCTACTTATAGGTAATGACGTCAGAATGTTGGATAACACAAAAGCATGGTTATCAACTAAGTTTTCCATGAAGGATTTGGGTGAAACCTCCTACATTCTTGACATCCAGATTGTTAGGGACAGATCTAGAAAAATGTTGGGACTGACCCAAAACTCGTATATGGAGTGTTAGAATAGGTGACCATGTAGCCAATCTTGGCAGGCAAAATGTAACCTATGTCTAAACAATTTCAAGGATTTGATAAATTATTAATGAATAAAAAGTGAGATTCATTTGGCATTACTTTGTTTGTGATCACTTTATCTGCTTTATATATCTGTTCACTACGCAAATAAATCCTACGAACTGAAAACGTATTTCAGGGACTGAGACTACGCTTGGAGGTAGGTCCATGAAATCAATCCTGCCGAATCAGTCCGGAAATCTCCAAGTCAAGGAATCTCAAAAATGGGTACCGAGATTCCCCTTGAGACTTGCATTAAGCATCTGCTGTCGTATTTCATCGACGGGTGACAAAGGTCGTCTAAGCAGTGTTAGTGGGTTAGCCTGCTGGGGAGCAACTGACTGAGGTGACTCGCAGGAACCGTCTTACGGAGGACCTTGAGTAGGGTCGACTAGGTATGACATGTGTTCCCGGTTCCAACAGTACAGGTCAAGTCCTTTGACTTGAGGAACTGCTGAGTTTACCTATATATCAGGGCTGTATCTTAGATATGGTGAGAGATTGCCAAAAAGCACTTGAGTAGTCATAAGCCATGTCTAGTGCAGCTCCGGTGTACAGAGTGACAGTAGTTTCCAAGAAAGTGTCTGTCTCCTGTGAAAAAGGCAATGATAGTTGAGTCTCACAAATGCTCTGTGTCTTGTCCCTAAAATCTGTGGCCACAGTAACTGAACAAGAAGGGCAGGTTTCCCTTGCGGCATTTAGTAAGGACAAACCGACACTTAGGTCCAAAATGGGTACCTGCATTTTCCGTGCCCTAGACCCTAAGTGGTGAGACCGTAGACGGAAGGACAAGTGTACTGTTAGAGCCTAAATGTTCATCTCCGTAATTTCACCTAGTCTCTAGTGCCATGGACCGTTGCTAGATGGCCAGCCATGGTAACGGGCGGATTCTAGGAATCCGACCAATTCTAGCTGAAATGTGAACCTAAAGAGTCACACACAATCCGCACACATTAAGTATTTAATTTAGAATTAAATATTTGGAGAAATGGAATGATTAAATTGGATTTAATCGGGTCCTTAATTTTCTTGGAAAGAATTAATTCCTTTTATTAGATAAAAGGGATTTATCTAATAAACTAGATTTATTAGAAAATTTATTTAATGGGCTTAGAATAAATATTTATATTTATTATATTTATTTATTGCCCTTGGAATATTTAAATAGGTTTTAAATATTCCATTAAATTAAATTAATGGTTGAGATTAAAAAGAGAGATGGATGGCTAAGATTAATTTGACTAGTCAAATTAGTCTTCTAGAGTTGGAGTTTGAAGAGGATTAAACTCCTCCTCTATATATAGTCCTAGACCCTCACCATAAGAGAGATGATGAAACTCCAACACACACACACAACACACAGTCTCGTCTCCCTCTCCTCTCGTCCGCCACTCTCTCCTCTCACTCTCCAAGATTATTCTTTGTTCTTTTGTATTAACAATTGAACAAAAGGAGGATTAATCCCGTTGAGTAATAACGTGTGATTGATCCGTCCTCTCCAAATAAAATACACTTGTTCGTTCGGTAGCACGACATACAAGATACGTAGGTGGATTGCGTGTCACGATTTAGAGGATCTCACATGCGAGATTTTGGTGCAAATCGGGCAACAATGCGAGTACCGGTTAGAAGACGAAAACGACGAATTGGTAGGTCTCCTTTTTACATTTTTTTCGTCTCTTTTTTTCTTTTCAAATCCTATGGCCTCCATAATTGCTTGTATGATTTTAATTCATGAGATACCCCGAACACCCGGGAACTTCAAGGGCACACCCCTTGAATGTGTTTTTATTTTACGTATAAAACATGTTTAAATTCTGTAATTTAAATTTATACCGCGCTTCCGCATTCGCGCTATTTCCCGGGACGATCCACACGCCTATCCCAAGCTTTCATGGAGAAAGTCCTGAAAAGATTTCGCATGGACAACTCCAAACGAGGTTTCCTTCCCATGAGACATGTGATCAAGTTGTCCAAGAAACACTTGTTAGAATAGGTGACCAGAAAGCCAATAGGTTTGGCGATTTGTAACCTATCTGACAACTTGATGTTAATGTAATATTATTATGTGATGAATAAGATGAGTATTCGTCACCAATGGTACCTTCTTTGTTGCGCTCATCTCACATAAGCTAAAACGGTGTTTTACTTATATCGCAACAAAGCCCACAGACCACAGTTAACAACTCGTGCAGTGGGGCCACGCATTGGATGGTGGTCATGAAACCAACTGATTTAGAGTTAGGTCTGAAACGTTCCAAGTCGAGGATCTCGAGACAGGGCATCGAGAGTCCTATTGAGACTTGCATCAAGAGTCGTGTTCATTGGATGAGTGTCATGTTTCATCGGCGACAAGCGTGGGACGCCTACACGATCTTGATGGGTTGGTCGACTGGGATCGAGCCGACTGGACTGACTCGCGGGGATCATCATATGGAAGCCTTGGAGGCTTGGTCGGTATGATTGGTTTTCCCCGGTTCCGATAGTACGGGAGTAATCCTCAGACTTGAGGAATCATGGCAGTCGCGTGCACAGGACGGTTGTATCTTGGATCTGGCGAGAGGTAATCATTCTGTAATATGATTATCATATGCCTTGTCCAGTGCAGTCGGAATGTGTAGCGAGGACGGTGGATTCCAAGAAGAGGATCCGTCCCCTGTCAGTATGTGACGGAGGTATCTCCTATGCACTCGGAGACACGTTCATGCTGTTTAAAGCTGTGGCCACAGTGGTTGGTCGAACAGGGAATGGTAAGCATAGATGCCTAGTCAAGGATGGGAACCGTCGCCCAATTCCATACCCTAGACTAAGGCCGGGAGACGGTTGACGGAAGGATCGTACCCGTACGGAATCGGCGCTTAAATGTTCACGCCAATTTAGCTAGTCTCTAGTGCCATGGACCGTTGCTAGACGACCACCCATGGTAACGGGCCCTTGTGGGACACGGGCCCAAGTCTAGCTGAGGGTGAACCTAAAGGGTCACACACAAATCACCGAGGAGGTTGAGAGATCGACTTGGAGTCAATCTCGAAGGATAAAATAAGTAATTGGATTACTTAAGGGAAAGTCCATTTGATGGACCGGCCGATATTGTATCGGGCTTCCGTTTAATCGGTAAATTGGATTTTCGATTAAATATGGAAAGTTGAGACGTTGAGACGTTGGATCTTTTAATTGGATTAAAAGATCAATAGGAATAATTTAAATGGACATTAAATTGGATTTAATGTTGGGTTTGTCGTAATTGGATTACGATAAAACCCGGTCCGTTAAATTATACCCGAGAGGAGAAATAATTCCTATTTTGGAATAGGAAGAAGATGGACTTCTTCCCTTAATTAAACATGGCCGACATGCTCCCTTGGAGGAAGCAAAATCAGCCATGTTTCATGCTAGTGGTATGTTGACTTATCTCTTTTGGAAAAAGACAAATCAACTCCAATCAAGCTATTCCCTTTTGGTATGATTTGATCATACCATAAATTTTGGTAGGCTTGATTGAAGAATTAATGGTGATTGATTGGAATGAATCTAGACATCATTGGATGAACCTAAACACATTCCAATAATCACATTAATTATGTATATATATTAGAATATACAACACCAAGCATAAGTGATTCATTATTCATCTTTTTCTAGGAAAAAGAGAAGACAAAAATCCTCTCATCTCTCTCAATTTTCGTGCTCTCTCCCTCTCTTACACTTGTGTTCTTCACTTGATTTTGTATCAAGAAGAAGAACAAAGTAAGTTTAAGAGAACACTAATTCATAGTGTTCTTCTCTCAAACCGATTCCTTCCTAAACCCGTTCTTTTCTAGCAAGAAGAACGTGTGTTTCTTCCGGTGTGGTGTGGATCACCTTTGGAGAATCCATACATTTGGATTTCGTGAGCATTCCGTAGAAGGAATAACGCAAGTAGCCGGGAGCATACGCTAAGCAATCAAAGGTAACGGTTTATTACGCTTTGATTGATTTCATTTATATATCTATGCCATATGTGTTTAAATATATATTTTCAATATTTACACATCCTACATCGAACGCCCGGTTGAGCACCCAAGGGTACACCCCTTGGAATTCGTGTATTTTGAATTTGATTTAGATTTACGCACAATATCTCGCTTTCTCGCTTCCGCTCGCGCTCCCGGGCGGATCCGCTTGTCCTTCAAGTGGTATCAGAGCCCGGTTCAATATAAGGGGCATAGATATATGTATTTGGCATGATCTACTTGCTTTTAAATGGCTTTATTGGCATGTTAGATTACATAAATATATGAATAATATGATGATTCATTTGTTTGGATTTAATGGACTTTTGGCATGCTTAATTTTGTTAGATTGGATCTAAAATTGCATGCTTATTTTCAGAATAATATTACTGTTATTGTGCTGAAACAGTTTTGAAAAACAAAAAAAACAAAAAAAAATTTTTTTTGACTTTTTTCGGAAAATTTGATTTTCTGTATTTTCTGCACAATATTCTGAAAATATATTAATTTTGCATACTTGATTTTGGAATAATTGGATTATTCCTTGAATTAAACTTGCTTACTAAATTGGGATTAATACATGCATTGGATGCATTATTTAAAATGTCCATTAAATTTAAAATTTGAATTTTGCATATTATTTGTATATTTGGACATCACTTGGGTATTTGGAATATCCATTGGTTATTTATGCATGATTATTTGGAATAATTATGTTATGTGAGTTGATGGAATCAACATGGGATGATCACAAGAGCCCTAGACCTTATGTATGGATGAATGTATGATCATTTATTTTCTGTTGGGTGGGGCCTGCGTGCCTCTTGTTTCTTGGACTATCATCTCTCGTATTTTCAGCCTCATGATGTTAAGGCTTGTTTTCTTTATTACCAATGTATTACTTTCAGTTGTAATGGGAGTAGATAGGATTGGTGAGGTTTCAATTTTAACAAGCAATTGGAGTCGGAGACCCCAAGGAGAAGCATCAAGGCGTGAAACAAGAAGCACTTGAAGGCCCATTGGAATGACAATCAGTTTATTATTATTATTATAATTTAGGACCACCCTAGATAGACCATAGACTCACTGCGGCTCAGTGGGTCGCATAGGTTGGGCTTGTGATCATCCTAAACAGGGGTATGCTATGTTTTCTGCATGCGGCGTATTTATTTATCGCTTTAAATATTGGATATTTATGCATGCTAAGACACAATAATGTGATGAGGTCACGGTCATACACAAACTCTCATTTGGTTGGACCAAATTAAATATTAGGCCGAGAACGGACTTGGATCAAAATGGTATTTTGGTCTGTCCGAGCCTTCCATCCACAAACAATGTGGTGAGGAAGCTACCACTACCCAAGTGTGGTCTCACGAGTCGTGGCACACTTGTCCTAAGGGAAAGCTGCACCATTGTTGTGAACAAAAAGACTGCGCTCGCTGTTTCCCTGTCTCACGAGTCGTGGGGGGCGACAGTTTGAGGCATGATTTGGTTGATGGGTCGGGCCCAACACTGAGTAACATGGTTCGCTTGGAGTCCTCGGGACCATGTGAATAGGTGAGGCAAAATATCTTGGGAATCTCATTGGATAAGAATGATATTGGATATCTCCCACAAGGTCTTCTTCATGTGAATCGTAAAAGCGGGGCATGGAGATTACGCTTGTGGATCCCAAGCCCACTAGGAAATGGTTTCCCGAAACTCCGCTTGAGAGTGGCGGACTTTCGTATAAATTGTAGGAGGGTTAAAGACTAAAAGACCAAGTCTTCAACTTGAACAATAATATTACCATCATCTGCTAATTTCTGCTTTACATTTTTTAATAATGTAGATATGTCTAAGAACCCGTTAACCATGATTCTTGAGACTAACAAATTCAACGGAATGAACAACTCGGACTGGCTGAGAAACCTGAGGATTGTTCTCGGTTTCGAGAACCAAGGCTACGTCTTGGACGAGCCGCCACCGAGCGACTTACCGGAGGGGTCCACGCCTGAAGAATGTTTGACGTTCGAGAAGTGGCATGAGGACAACCGGAAAGTACGCAGTATCATACTGGCTTCGATGTCTAACGACATCCATAAGCAGTATGAGAGGCTGGACAACGTCTCCGCCATAATGCTCCGCATGAACGAGGTTTATGCGGTTCCGGATAGGCATATTATATATGCCGCCACAAAAGCATTCTTTGGCACCAAGCTTGCTGAAGGAGTGTCTGTACAAAGTCATGGGGTCAAGATGCTCTCCCTAGTGGAGAAACTCGAGAACCTTAAAGTTGGGCTTGATAATGACACGTACATTGACGTGATCCTCCAGACGCTTCCTCCATCCTATGACCCGTTTGTTGTAAACTACAACATGAACGGACTTGAGAAGTCTATTCATGAGTTGATCAACATGCTG
Organism: Sesamum alatum; assembly: GCA_034509735.1. Lineage (NCBI taxonomy): Eukaryota > Viridiplantae > Streptophyta > Magnoliopsida > Lamiales > Pedaliaceae > Sesamum > Sesamum alatum. Next base: position 15,953,278 of record JACGWO010000002.1, read on the forward strand.
GTCCAATACGAGGCAACGACCTACAAGTCGGCGCCGGCGGTATTGATAGGAGAGGCTTCGACCTCCAAGGCGAATGGCAAGAGGGCCGGACGCTGGAAGAGGAAGAAGGGCAAAGGGAATACGGTTGCAGCCCCTGCTCGCGCTCCAGGCACCCCTATTGCTCCGGTTCGACCAAGCAAAGGGAAGGGAAGGCCCGTGGTTCTCAGCGGTCTAAGGCAAATGATGTCTGCATGCATTGCCAAGGGAAAGGGCATTGGAAGAGGGAGTGTCCACAACTCCTCTCCAACCCAGGTATGTTTGTGGTTGAAGTAAATATGATTACTAATTCTGCTTCATGGGTATTGGATACCGGGTGTGGTGCTCACATCTGCAATGATTTGCAGGCACTGCAAAAAGCAGAAGGCTAACCAAGGATGAGATGATCCTGAGACTAGGCGATGGCAAGGCTGTTGCCGCGGAGGCCGTAGGATCACTAGAGTTAGCCATTAGTAGTCATGTTAGGATTGTACTGAACGACTGTTTCTATGTACCTAGCATGATTAAAAACATTATTTCCATCCCGATCCTTGATAAGGAGGGATATGAATTTACCATCAATAAAAATGGTTTTTTCATTATCAAAGATGGTATTTCTCATCTGGTTGGTAGATTGGTCAACGGACTGTACATACTTCAACAGTCTAATTGGATTATGACTGCAGAACACAAATAAAAACATGATGATCATAATAACGCACAGATATGGCATGCGAGGTTAGGGCATATCTCTAAAGATAGGATAAGAAGGTTGGTGGACTCAAAGAGTCTAGAAATAGATGAATTGGACAACCTACCGACCTGCGAATTCTGTCTAACGGGAAAGATGACCAAGAAACCCTTTGTTGGAGAAAGTACGCTAGCCAGTGGTCTGTTGGATTTGATCCGTACAGATGTCTGTGGTCCACTAAATACTCAGGCTAGAGGTGGGTACTCGTACTTCATAACCTTTACCGATGATCACTCACGGTATGGTTATGTTTGCCTGATGAGGTACAAGTCTGAAGCCTTTGGAAGGTTTAAGAAATACAAACTTGAAGTAGAGAACCAAACCGATCGAAAGATCAAAGCCCTTCGGTCGGACCGAGGTGGAGAGTATTTGAGTGGTGAGTTTACTGATTATCTAAAAGAGAATGGGATTCCCTCTCAGTGGACCCCTCCCGGAACTGCGCAGCTTAATGGTGCGTCTGAAAGGAGGAATCGGACTTTGTTGAACATGGTTTGATCCATGATGAGTTTTACCGAACTACCCCTTTCCTTCTGGGGATACGCTCTTGAGACGGCGGCCAAAGTTTTGAACTTGGCGCCATCTAAAAAGGTATCCCAGACGCCATATGAGATATGGCATGGCAAGCCTGCCTCCTACAAATACTTGAAAGTGTGGGGTTGCCCCGCATATGTCAAGAGATTAGTGGGAGATAAACTGGACTCGAGGTCTAGTTTATGCAGGTTCATCGGCTATCCAAAAGAAACTGCGGGGTATTATTTCTATGATCCCTCCGAGCAAAAGGTTTTTGTCTCGCGAAACGCAGTTTTCTTGGAAAAGGGTTTTTCCATCGGATACTCGACGCGATGAGGTACTCCTTGAGGAATCAAGTGAAGTACCCCATGAAGCGGCAGTGACATCTGAGCCAGTAGTTCCCACTGATATTGTTCCAGTCCTTGGTAGGTCGGCCAGAGTATCCCATGCACCTGATAGGTATGGATTTCTGGGCCTGACCGGTCAGTTGGATAATGATCCAAAGACATACGGAGAAGCGATGTCGGACATCGATTCGTATAAGTGGCTTGAGGCCATGAAATCCGAGATGGACTCGATGGGTACAAACCAGGTTTGGACCCTAGTAGATGAAAGAAATCGGTGGATCGTCCCGGGAATTGCGCGAATGCGGAAGCGCGATAAAAATAAATTTACAAAATTAAAAGGCATGCTTTTAATTGAAAAGAACACGCTCAAGGGGTGTGCCCTTGAGGTTCCCGGGCGTTCGGTGTATCTCATGATCATAAAACAAATAAAGAAATCATGGAGGCCATAGAGTTGAAAATTAAAGAGGGACGAAAATCTTAAAACGAGACCTACCCGTTGTCGTTTTCGTCTTCAACGGCTACTCGCGTTGTTCCCCATTTTGCACCAATACCTCGTTCTTGAGATCCTCCAAATCGTGACACACGATCCACCCACGTATTCTTGCACGTCGTGCTAGCAACGAACAAGTATTATTTTGGAGAGGATAGATCAACCACGCGTTATGAATTAACGGGATCGATCTTCCTTAGTTCAATTGTTCCAAGAACAAAAGAACAAGAAAAATAATATTCTCTTGGTGAGAGAGAGAGAGGGGCGGACGAGAGAGGAGAGGAGAGAGTGTGTGTTATGTGTGTGTTTTCAAGAATCATCATCCTACAAATGTTGGAAGCTAGAGGTTTATATAGAAGAAGAGTTTAATCCTCTTTAAACTCAAACTCTAAGTAACCTAATTTGACTAGGATTTTGACCTAGTCAAAGTCCTAGTCAAACTAGTGTTTGACCTAGTCAAACGAATCCTAGCCTTCCATCTCCCATTTCCATCTCAACCGCTGATTTTAATTTAATGGAATAGTTAATCCTATTAAATATTCCAAAAGGCTAAAAGAATAAATATAAATAAATATTATTATTTATTCTAAGCCCATTAAATCAACCCTTTTAATAAATCCTATTCATTAATTTAATTCCCTTTATCAAATAGAAGGAATTAATTTCTCCAACAAAATATAGGACCCGATTAAATTTAATTTAATCATTCCTTTACTCCAATATTTAATTCCCAATTAAATACTAAGTGTATGTGGATAGTGTGTGACTCTTTAGGTTCACCATTCAGCTAGACTTGGTCGGATTCCTAGAATTCGTCCGTTACCATGGGTGGCCATCTAACAACGGTCCATGGCACTAGAGACTAGGTGAAATATTCGGGGATGAACATTTAGGCTCTAACAGTACACTTGTCCTTCTGTCTTCGGTCTCATCACTTAGAGTCTTGGGCACGGAAAAAGCAGGTACCCATTTTGGACCTAAGTGTCGATCTGTCCTTACTAAACGCCGCAAGGGAAACCTTTCCCCTCTGTTCAGTCACTGTGGCCACAAATTTCAGGGACAAGACACAGAGCATACATGAGACTCAACTGTCAATACCTTTTGACAGGAGACAGATCCTTTCTTGGAAACTACTGTCACTTTGTGCACCCGAGCTGCACTAGACATGGCTTATGACTACTCAAGAGTATTTTGGCAATCTCTCACCATATCTAAGATACAGACCTGACGCACAGGTGAACTCAGCAGTTCCTCAAGTCAAAGGACTTGGCCTGTATCGTTGGAACCGGGAATACACGTCATACCTTGCTGACCATACTCGAGGTCCTCCGTAAGACGGTTCCCGTGAGTCACCTCAGTCAGCTGCTTCCTAGCATGCTAACCCACTAACACTGCTTAGACGACCTTCGTCACCCGTCGATGAAACACGACAGCAGATGCTTAGTGCAAGTCTCAAAGGGAATCCCGGTACCCCTTTTCGGGATTCCTTGACTTGGAGATTTCCGGACTGATTCGGTGAGACTGATTTCATGGACCTACCTCCAAGCGTAGTCCCAGTCCCCGAAATCGTTACTCAGTCCGTGGGCTTTGTTTGCGTAGTGAACAGAAATGTAAATGCAGATATATAAGTGAACGTAAACAAAGTATTGCCATATGAATTTTCACTTCTTTATTCATAAATGTTTTATCAAATACCAAAGAATTGTCTAGACATAGCTTACATATTCCTGCCAAAATGGGCTTACATGGTCACCTATTCTAACAATCTCCCACTTGACCTTTAAAGCCAATTGCCCATATGCTTAATCCCCATCTTGTCAAGATGTTGCGTATGAGCGCTCTGCGACATAGGTTTTGTAGTGGGTCTGCTGCATTGTCTGCCGAGTTGACTCGGTCCATCCGGACGTCACCTCTTCCTACCATTTCTCTAAGAAGATGGTAGCGTCTAAGAATATGTTTGGAACGGTGATGAGATCTCGGTTCCTTTGCTTGCGCTATAGCACCGTTGTTATCACAGAAGATGACAACGGGCTCGGCGATGCTAGGCACCACACCCAACTCTTGGATGTAGTTTCTCATCCAAACCGCTTCCTTAGCAGCTTCTGAAGCTGCTATGTATTCAGCCTCTGTGGTGGAGTCAGCAATGGTTGCTTGCTTGGAACTTTTCCAAGCTACTACTCCTCCATTGGGTTTGAATACGTACCCCGATTGAGACTTGGCATCATCGTCATCTGACTGGAAGCTAGCGTCGCTAAAGCCTTCCAGGATCAGCTCTCCATTGCCATAGACTATGAACATCTCCTTAGTCCTCCTTAGGTACTTAAGGATGCCCTTAACAGCATTCCAATGTGCTTCTCCTGCGCAGGACTGATATTTGCTTGTCACGCTCAAAGCGTATGCAATGTCAGGTCTAGTGCAGTGGATCGCACATTGGATGCTACCTACGACAGAAGCATAGGGGATGATTTTCATCCTTTCAAGTTCCTCATCAGTCTGTGGGGACTGTTTCTTGGATAACTTGATCCCATGCCTCATTGAAACGAATCCTCGTTTGGAGTTGTCCACTCGATATCTCTTTAGGACTTTCTCCATATACGAGTTTTGGGTGAGTCCTAACATCCTTTTAGATCTGTCCCTGACGATCTGGATGCCTAGGATGTAGGAGGCTTCACCCAAGTCCTTCATGGAAAACTGGGTTGACAACCATGCTTTTGTGTTTCCTAACATTCTAACGTCATTACCAATGAGCAGAATGTCATCCACATAAAGCACTAGGAACACTATTGAGCTCCCACTGACCTTCTTGTATACACAAGGGTCGGCTTCGTTTTTGATGAAGTCATAACCCCGTATTACTTCATCAAAGCAAATGTTCCAACTTCGGGAGGCTTGTTTGAGGCCATAGATGGACTTCTGGAGACGACAGACTTTCTGTTCTTCTCCAGTGACCGTGAAACCCTGCGGCTGATCCATATAGATCTCTTCTTCAACGAAACCGTTGAGGAAGGCCGTTTTCACGTCCATCTGCCATATCTCATAGTCATACCATGTTGCTATGGCGAGAAGAATCCGAATGGACTTAGCCATGGCTACTGGCGAGTAGGTATCCTCAAAATCGACCCCGGGTCGTTGAGTGTATCCCTTAGCTACAAGCCTAGCCTTAAAGGTTGTGACTTCTCCATCAACGCCAAGTTTGCGCTTGTAGACCCACTTACAGCCCACTGGCTTAACACCTTTCGGTGGATCTACGAGACTCCAAACTTGGTTCTCGCTCATGGAGTCCATTTCGGCTTTCATGGCCTCAAGCCATTTCCCGGAGTCGATGTCAGACATCGCTTCTCCATACGTCTTAGGATCGTTATCCAAAAGATCGGTCGCACCTAGAAAGCCATATCTCACTGGAGGTCTGGACTCTCTAGTGGACCTACGGAGAACGGGAACGTCAGTGGTGATTGTGGGCGTTGACTGTATCGGAGCCGGTGGTTCAGGAACCGGGGCTGGCTGTTCCTGAGGCTGTCCTTCATGCCTAGCATGTTGGACTTCTCGAGGTTGGTCAGCCCTTCGGCTATCTATCCTGAATCCTCTAAGTGAGGGTTCCACGGCCTCCTCTGATGGCTGGATTCCATCACTTGATTCTTCAAGGATCAGCTCATCAGGTTGGATATCCTCCGGGAAGCCTTGCTCCAAGAATACTGCATTTCTTGAAACAAACACCTTTTGTTCCAAGGGGTCATAAAAGTAATAACCCGCAGTTTCTTTAGGGTATCCAACGAACCTGCATAAGCTAGATCTAGATTCTAACTTATCTCCCACTAACCTCTTGACATATGCGGGGCTACCCCACACTTTCAAGTAGTTGTAGGATGCAGGCTTGCCGTGCCATATCTCATATGGCGTTTGGGTCAATGTACTAGTAGGCGCTAAATTCAATAATTTGGCCGCTGTCTCTAGTGCATAGCCCCAAAACGATAAGGGCAATTTGGTAAAACTCATCATGGATCGAACCATGTCCAACAGGTTTCGATTCCTCCTTTCAAAGACACCATTTAACTGTGGTGTTCCTGGAGGTGTCCATTCTGATATTATACCATGTTCTTTTAGATAATCTAGGCACTCCGTACTAAGGTATTCACCGCCTCGGTCCGACCGTAGGATTTTAATTTTGCAGTTGGTTTGGTTCTCCACTTCAAGTCTGAATTCTTTAAACCTCTCAAGAGCTTCAGACTTGTACCTCATCAGGTAAACATAACCATACCGTGAATGATCATCGATGAAGGTTATGAAGTAGGAGAACCCACCTCGGGCCTGCGTCCTTAGTGGTCCACATACGTCTGTATGGACCAAGTCCAACAGACCTGTGGCAAGCCTGCTTTGTCCTACAAAGGGCTTCTTGGTCATTTTCCCTCTTAGACAGGACTCACAAGTTGGTAGATCGCTCAAGTCCCCAACCTCTAGGTTCTTCGAGTCTATCAACCTTTTCATCCTATCTTGGGATATGTGACCTAGCCTAGCGTGCCACAGACGTGCGTTCCTGTTATTATCTAATTTTCGTTTGTGTTGTGCATTGAGGACGAAATTTGTTTGTTGCAAGATATAGAGTCCGTTATGCAATGTACCAAGTAGATGAGCAATTCCACACCTCATCAAATAAAAGCAATTTTTATTGATTCTAAACTCATAACCACTATTGTCCAACAATGGAATGGAAATGATGTTTTTAATCATACTGGGTACAAAATAAACTTGTTCTAAATCTATGCTAATATTATCACTAATCACTAGAGTGGCGGATCCTACTGCTTCTGCCGAGATGGCCTTGCCATTCCCAAGCTTCAGGATCATGTCCCCGCTACCCAGTTTTCTGCTTCTTTTCAACACCTGCAAGTCATTGCAAATGTGAGCTCCACAGCCGGTATCTAATACCCAAGAGGCAGAACTAGTGACCATATTAACCTCAATCACATATATACCTTGGTTCAAAAAGAGTTTGGGGCACTCTCTCTTCCAATGCCCTTTCTCACGGCAGTTGATACATATGTCGTATGCCTTTGACTGTTGCTTGGAGACAACCTTTCCCTTTCCTTTGCCTTTCCCCTCTTTGGAAATGGGAACACTCTTAGTGTTCGTAGCTGCTTTGACGGCCTTTCCCTTCCCTTTCTTCTTCTTCCAACGTTCGGCACCCTTGCCTTTCGTATTAGAAGTCGAAGCACCTCCAAACAATACCGAAGGCGTGGACTTCTTAGTCGTTGCCTCGTATTGCACCAACATATTGATCAACTCATGAATGCCCTTCTCAAGTGCGTTCATGTTGTAGTGGACGATAAATTGGTCAAAGGAGGGTGGGAGTGACTGAAGGATCACATCTATGTACGTTTCATTATCGAGACCTGCCTTTAGGTCCTCGAGCTTTTCCACCAGGGTAAGCATTTTAAACCCGTGCTCTTGTACAGAGGATCCTTCTGTCATTTTAGTTCCAAAGAACGCCTTGGTCGCGACATACTTAGTATGCCGGTCCGGGAATGCACAGCAATCCTTAAGGCGAGCCATGATGGAAGGGACATCGTCTAGCCTTTCATATTGCTTCTGAATCTCATTGGTCATCGAAGCAATTATGATGCTACGGACCTTCCGGTTATCCTTATGCCAAGTCTCGAACGTCTCACGTTCTTCTGGCGTGGATCCATCCGGTAAGGTCCTAGGGAGAGGCTCGTCCATGACGTAGCCTTGGTTCTCGTAATCTAGGACTATCCTGAGATTGCGCAACCAGTCGTTGTAGTTTGTTCCATTGAATTTGTTTGTCTCAAGAATGGTGGAAAGTGGGTTCTTAGACATTTTAAAATCTACATTTTAGAAAACAGCGCGCGATCAGCAGAAAATAAAAGACGGTGGTTTGATAAAATAATTAAATGCATGGACTTTAGTCATTTAATCCTCCCACTATTTGTACAAAAACACGGTACTCTCAAACGTGGTTTTCGGGAAATCCTTTCCAAGTGGGCTTGGGATCCACAGCGATTTTTTCCATACCCCGCTTTTACGATTCGCATGGAAAAGATCCTGTGGGAGGTATTCCATACCATTCTCGTTCCACGAGATTCCCAAGATTATTGCCTCACCCTTTCACATGATCCCGAGGACTCCAAGCGAATCATGTTAATTGGGCGTTAGACCCAACCCAATCGACCGAGCCACGGACCCACTGGTACCCCACGACTCGTGAGACAGGTAGCAGCAGCCCGCTTTTCGTTCATGACATAATGCAGCTTCCTTTAAGTACAATGACGTGCCACGACTCGTGAGACCACGCTATTGACCTAAAGCAGCTTCCTCACTATGCCATGGATTGGAAGGCATGGACAAACTCCTAGAGTTCATGTCCACTTTGTCTAGGGTCTAATATTTTGACATTGGTCCAACCAATGTGAGAGTAAGTAATGACCGAGATCTCAAATAAATAAATATCTACACATACATTCATAATGCGTAAATAAACCATTCATAGCAGTTATATGATAAATAAACAACCCATTCATCCATCACCATAACCACATGCAAAATTAAAGCCTAGCACGTCCCTGTTGGATGATCACGAGCCCGAATCCTATGCGATCCACTGAGCCCGCAGTGGATCTATGGTCAATCTAGGGTTGGTCCTATACTATTACATTAATAGTAACCCAATCATCATGCTGATGGGCCTTGGTGTCTTTTTCTCTTTCTTCACTTCATGGAAAACTCCAAGGGACCTCCCGTCTGGGCTCTCCATGTGGTCCTTCCTTCTTCTCCACCAATTACAAAAATAGAAACCTCACTCCTAGTCTACTCTCATTACATATTAAAGATAGAAACCTCAGCGAAAACCCGGGGGGAGTACATAAGGAGGGAGGTAGAATGCCTTATTATTCCAAGGCAACTAGAAAGAGAGAAGGAGAAAGCAGTAAAAGAGGCACACAGGCCCAACAGAAAATAAATCATACATTCGGTCTAGGGCTCGCGATCATCCATTTCCATTCAACACACATAATCACATGATCCAATCATATAATTACAAAATACCAATAACATATGATTTCCAATCATAAATATCCAAAAAATAATAAATGAATATGTGCACAACGTGTGAAAAAATAAAACACAAATATTGGTAATATTATTTTTCTCGTTTTAGGAAAACCTTTCCTCATTATTTTAAGTAAAATAACCTCGGGATTCCAAATCCAATTTATTTTACTCCTAAAATAATGTCTTTTAGAAAATAGGCATAATTGAACCAAAATTCTAATTTAGAATTAATTCAAAATTAAAACTGAAAATAATTAAAAAATTAAAAGAAAAAATACTGCTAGGGTTTTGAAACCCTAGCAGCAGCAGCTGCCAACGCCGCCGCCGCCGGCGGCCCGCCGGCACGCGCGCAGGCAGTGCCTGGCCGGGCGCGCGCGCGCAGGCCCCTTGCCTGCATGCGCGCGCGCCTGGCCGGCAACGAGCTGCGCGGCCTGGCATGCCGGCAGGCCGCCGCGCGCGCAGGCTCCCTTGCCTTGCGCGCGCGCTGGCCTGCTGGCTGCCGGCCGTGCCGTGCGCAGTGCGCGCGCGCGCAGACTCCTCCGTCTGCGTGCGCGCGCGCCTGGCGGCGCTGCCCAGAGCCCGTCCGCGCGCGGACTCGCAGGTGCGCGGCCTTAGACCCTACGTATCCAAGATAGGTACCTACGTATCCGTGCCCTAGACCCTAAGTGGTGAGACTGTAGACAGAAGGATATATGTACTGTAGAGCGTAAATGTTCACCCCCCACGCATATTCACCTAGTCTCTAGTGCCATGGACCGTTGCTAGACGGCCACCCATGATGACGGATGAATTCTAGGAATTCGACTAAGTCTAGCTGAAGGTGAACCTAAAGAGTCACACACAATCCACACATATAACGTATTTAATTTAGAATTAAATATTTGGAGAGAGATGGAACGATTAAATTAGATTTAATCGGATCTTTCTTATCTTGGGAAAAATTAATTCCTTTATTAGATGAAAGGAATTTATCTAATAAATTAGATTTATTGGAGTTTAATTTAATGAGCTTAAAATAAATATTAATAATTATTTTATTTATTTCTTGCCCTTTGGATCATTTAAATTAGATTTAAATATTCCATTAAATTAATGAATGGTTGAGATTAAAGAGGGGAAATGGATGGCTAGGATTGGTTTGACCAAAAAGCTAGTTTTGACTAGAATTTGTCTAGGTCAAATCCTATTCCAAAAGGAGTCTTCCAAAGAGTGGGAATTAGAAGAGGAATAGGATTCCTCCTCTATATATATGCCTAACTCTTCACTTTGGAAGATGATGAAATTCAAAACACACACACACACACACCATCACCGCCGCCTCTCTCCCTCTCGGCCGCTCTTCTCTCCCTTCCCCAAGATATTCTCTTTTGTTCTTTTGTTCCATACAATTGAACTAAAGGAGGATTGATCTCGTTAATTGATAGAATTTGATCAATCCGTCCTATCCAAATAAAATACACTTCGTTTTTCGCTAGCACGAGGATCAAGATACGTGGGCGGATTGCGTGTATGAATTAGAGGGTCTCAACACGAGATCTTGGAGCAAAACGGGGAACAACGCGAGTAGCGGCTCGAAGACAAAACGACAAACCGGGTAGGTTTATTTCGTTTTGTTGATTCTGTATTTTAACCCTATGGCCTCCATGAATTTTTTTCATTGTTTTTGTTTATGAGATACGCCGAATGCCCGGGAGATTCAAGGGAACACCCCTTGAACGTTTATTCTTGTTTATGGCATGTTTTAAATTATTGCAATTTTATTATATCGCGCTTCCGCATTCGCATTACTCCTGGGACGATCCACACACCTTTCCCAGGCTTTTATAATGCTCCGCATGAAAGACATTTATGCGGTACCGGACCAGCATATTAGATATGTTGCGATAAAGGCATTTTTTTGGAGATAAGATGACATAAGGGTCGTATGTACACCAGCATGGAGTGATGATGCTATCCCTAGTAGAGAAGCTCAAAACCTCCGAGCTGATTATGGAAAAGAGACGTACATCGACGTGATCCTTCAGTCTCTTCCACCCTCTTTTGACCCATTTATCGTTAACTATAAAATGAATGGGCTTGAAAAAGACCTTCATGAGTTGATAAACATGTTGGTCCAATACGAGGCAATGATTGAAAAGTCTGCGCCGTCTGTATTGGTGGGGGAGGCTTTGACCTCAAAAGCAAAAGGCAAAGGGTCCAGATGCTGGAGGAGGAAGAAGGGTAAGACAAAATCAGCCACTGCAAGCGCTCAGAGCACTCCTGTTGCCTAGCTGGGCATGGGCAAAGGAAAGAGGAAGACGATTCGGCAGTCAAGGATTGCAAAAAATATTTGCATATATTGCTGTGAAAAAGGGGCATTGGAAGATGGAGTTTCCTAAACTCAATTAGAATAGGTGACCAGAAAGCTAATAGGTTTGGCGTTTTGTAACCTATTTGACAAATTGATGTAATGTAATATTATGTAATCATTAAAATGAGTATTCTCTACCTTTGGTACTTTCTTTGTTGCGCTCATTTTCCATATGCTAAAATGGTATTTTACATATATCGCAACAAAGCCCACAGAACACGATTAACAACTCATGTAGTTGGGTCACGCATTGGATGGTGGTCATGAAACCAACTGATAAAGAGTTGGGTCTGAAACGTGAAAGCCTAGGAAAGGCGTGTGGATCGTCCCGGGAGGAGCGTGAATGTGGAAGCGTGGTATAATAAAAGAACAAGAATTGAAAACGTCCCATAAACAAGAATTAAATATAAATGTTCAAGGGGTATTCCCTTGAACCTCCCGGGCATTCAGTGTATCTCATGAACAAAGCAAAGAAAGAAAATCATGGAGGCCATAGGGTTGAAAAACCGGCACCAATGAAACGAGAAAAACCTACCCGGTTGTCGTTTTGTCTTCGAGCCGGTATTTGCGTTGTTCCCAGTTTTGCTCCAAGATCTCATATTGAGACCCTCTAAATCGTACACGTAATCCGCCCACATATCTTGATCCTCGTGCTAGCGAAAAACCAAGTGTATATTATTTGGAGAGGACAGATCGATCAAACGCTATGAGTTAACGTTATCAACCCTCCTTAAGTTCAATTGTATGAAACAAAAGAACTAAGAATATTTCTTGGGAAAGAGGGAGAGTGGCCGAGAGGGAGAGGAGAGACGTAGGGTGTGTGTGTGTGTGTGTGTGTGTGTTATTCTTGAATTTCATCATCTTTCCACGAGTGAAGGACTAGGAGTATATATAGAGGAGGAATCCATTCCTCTTCAAACTCCAACTCTTGGAAGACTATTTTGACTAGGATTTTGACCTAGTCAAAGTCCTAGTCAAAGTAGCTCTTTGATTGGTCAAAACAATCCTAGCCATCCATCTATCCTTTTAATCTCAACCATCCATTTATTTTAGAGAATATTTAAATATTATTTAAATAATCCATAGGGCAAAAATAAATAGTAATATTTATTTTAAACCCATTTCAATAAATTTCAATAAATCCAATTCATTGGTAAAATTCCTTTTCATCCAATTAAAGGAATTAATTTTCCCAAGAAAAGAAAGTCCGATTAAATCTAATTTAATCGTCCCATCTCTCTCTAAATATTTAGTTGTAAATTAAATACGTTATGCGTGCGGATTGTGTGTGACTCTTTGGGGTCCACTTCAGCTGGATTTGGTCGAATTCCTAGAATCCGTCTGTTACCATGGGTGGCCGTCTAGCAACGGTCCATGGCACTAGAGACTAGGTGAATATGCGTGGGGGTGAACATTTAGGCTCTGCAGTACATTTACCTTCTGCGTACGGTCTCACCACTTAGGGTCTAGGGCACGAAAACAAAGGTACCCATCTTGGACCTAAGTGTTGGCTTGTCCTACATTAAACGCCACAGGAAATCCTTCCCTTCTGTTCATCAACTGTGGCCACAGATTTAGGGACAAGACTCAGCACAGTGAGACGCTACTGTCAGCGCTCTGACAGGAGACAGATCCTTTCTTGGAAACTACTGTCACGTTGCACATCATGACTGCACTAGATATGGCTTATGACTACTCAGTAACTATGACTTGGTAATCTCTCACCATACCTAAAGTCCAAGGATTAACCTGTACCGTTGGAACCCGAAACTCAATTCATACCTATCTAACCTTACTCAAGGTCCTGTGTAAGGCGGTTCCCGCGAGTCACCTCAACCAGCTGCTTTTTAGCAAGTTGACCCACTAACACTGCATAGACGAACCTCGTCACCCGTCGATGAAACATGACAACAGATGCTTAGTGCAAGCCTCAAGTGGATTCTCGATACCCATTTTCCAAGATTCCTTGACTTGGAGATTTTCAGACTTATTTGGCGAAACTAATTTCTTGAACCTACCTCCAAGCGTAGTTCCAGTTCCCGAAATGTGATCTCAATCTGTGGGCTTTGTTTGTGCAGTAAACAGTTATAAAGCAGTAAAGTGAACACAAACAAAGTATGAGCCAGATGAACATCACTTTCTTATTCATCAAAGTTTTTGAAAACTCTGAAATTGTTCAGACATAAGTTACAATTCACTTCATAAAGTTGGCTTCATGGTCACCTATTCTAAACAATGTCCCACTTGACCTTTAAAGCCAATCACCCATATATCTAATACCCATCTTCTCAAAATGTTACGTATGAGCATTTTGCGACATAGGCTTTGTCAGCTGATCTGCTGTGTTGTCTGCTCAGCTGACTCGGTCCATGCAGACGTCACCTCTTCCTACCATTTCCCTCAGAAGGTGGTAGCGTCTAAGAATGTGCTTGGATCGGTGATGAGATCTCGGTTCCTTTGCTTGCGCTATGGCTCCGTTGTTATCGCAGAAGATAACCACGGGTTTCGTAATGCTAGGCGCCACACCCAACTCTTGGATGTAATTTCTCATCCAAACCACTTCTTTGGCAGCTTCTGAAGCTGCTATGTATTCGGCCTCAGTGGTGGAATCAGCTGTATTTGCTTGCTTAGAACTTTTACATGCTACCACACCTACATTGAGCCTGAATACATAACCTGACTGAGACTTGGCATCATCGTCATCCGCCTGGAAGCTAGTATCGCTAAGGCCTTCCAGGATCAGTTCCCCGTTGCCATAGACCAAGAACATTTTCTTAGTCCTCCTCAGGTACTTAAGGATGCTCTTGACTGCATTACAATTTGCCTCTTCTGCACAAGACCGATATCTGCTCGTTACACTTAAGGCGTAAGCGATGTCAGTCTCGTGCAGTGGACGGCATATTGGATGCTTCTTACGACAGAAGCATAAGGGATGCCTTTCATCCTCTCAAGTTCCCATCAGTCTTAGGATACTGTTTCTTGGACAACTTGATCCCATGCCTCATGGGGAGGAAGCCTCTTTTTGAGTTGTCCATGCGAAATCTTTCCAGGACTTTCTCCAAATACGAGTTTTGGGTTAGTCCCAACATTCTTCTAGATCTGTCCCTGACGATCTGGATGCCAAGAATGTAGGAGGCTTCACCCAAATCCTTCATAAAAAACTGAGTGGATAACCATGCTTTTGTGTTGCCCAACATTCTAAAGTCATTACCTATGAGTAGAATGTCATCAACATAAAGAACTAGGAACACTATGGAGATCCTACTGACTTTCTTGTATACACAAGGGTCGGATTCGTTCTTGATGAAATCATAACCCCGTATAACTTCATCAAAGCGAATGTTCCGGCTTCAGGATGCTTGTTTGAGGCCATAGATGGACTTCTGGAGATGGCAGACTTTCTGCTCTTCTCCGGCGACTGTGAATCCCTCCGGCTGATCCATGTAGATCTCTTCCTCAACGAAACCATTGAGAAAAGCTATTGTCACATCTATCTGCCATATTTCATAGTCATACCATGCTGCTACGGCAAGCAAGATCCGAATGGACTTAGCCATGGCTACGGGCGAATAGGTATCCTCAAAGTCGATCCCGGGTCGTTGAGTGTACTGTTTGGCCACTAGCCTAGTCTTGAAGGTTGTAACTTCTCCATCAATGCCAAGTTTGCGCTTATATACCCATTTACAGCCAACCGGCTTAACCCCTTCGGGTGGGTTTACAAGTGTCCAGAATTGGTTCTCATTCATAGAGTCCATTTCAGTTTTCATGGCCTCAAGCCATCTTCCCGAGTCGATGTCAGACATCGCCTCTCCGTAAGTCTTGGGATCCTTGTCCAATTGACTGGTCGTGCTTAGAAATCCATACCTCATGGGAGGGCAAGACTCTCTAGCTGACCTACGGAGAACAGGAACGTCAGTGGTAACTGTGGGTGTTGACATAACAAGAGCTGGCGGTTCTGGTACTGGGGCTGGCTCTTCCTGAGGTCGTTCGTCATGCCTGGCATGCTGAACTTCTCGAGGTTGCTCAGCCTTCTAGGTATTTATCCTGAAACGTCTGAGTAAGGTATCCGCGGCTACTGGTGATGACTGATTTGCCTCACTTGACTCCTCAAGGATCAGTTCATTAGGTTGGACACCTTCTGGAAACCCTTGTTCCAAGAATACTGCATTCCTTGAAACGAACACTTTTTGTTCCACGGGGTCATAGAAAATAATAACCCGCGGTTTCTTTAGGGTATCCAACGAACCTTCACAAACTAGACTTTGATTCTAGTTTGTCTCCCACTAGCATCTTAATGTATGCAGGGCTACCCCACACTTTCAAGTAGTTGTAGGACGCAGGCTTGCCGTGGTATATCTCATATGGTGCTTGGGTCAATGCACTGGTTGGCGCCAAGTTTAATAACTTGGTCGCCGTCTCCAATGCGTATCCCCAAAAAGACAAGGGCAGTTTGGTAAAACTCATCATGGATCGGACCATGTCTCGGTCTGACCGTAGGACTTTAATTATGTAGCCGGTCTGGTTCTCAACTTCAAGCCTGAATTCTTTAAAACTCTCAAGAGCTTCAGATTTGTACCTCATTAGGTATACATAACCATTTGTACCGAGAATGATCATCGGTGAAGGTTATGAAGTAGGAGAACCCACCTCGGGCTTGCGTCCTTAGTGGTCCACATACGTCTGTATAAACCAAGTCCAATAGACTTATGGCAAGCCTGCTTTGTCCTACAAAGAGCTTCTTGGTCATTTTCCCTCTGAGACAGGATTGACAAGTTGGTAGTTTACTCAAGTCCCCAACCTCTAGGTTCTTTGAGTCTACCAATTTCTTCATCCTATCTTGGGAGATATGTCCTAGCCTTGCATGCCACAGTTGTGCGTTCCCGTTATTTTCTATTTTACGTTTGTGTTGAGTGTTTAGAACGAAATTCGTTTGTTGTAAGACATAAAGACCGTTATTGAGCGTACCAAGAAGATGAGTAATTCCACCCTTCATCAAATAAAAGCATTTTTTATTATTGTAAACTCATAACCACTATTGTCTAACAATGGAATGAAAATGAAGTTTGTTTAATTCTATACTAATACGATCACTAACTACTAAGGTGGTGGATCCTATTGCTTCTGCCGAGATGGCCTTGCCATTTCCAAGCTTTAAGATCATCTCTCTGCTACTCAGTTTTCTGTTTCTTTTCAGCACCGTCAAATCATTGCAAATGTGAGCTCCACAACTGGTATCTAATATCCAAAAGGCAGTGTTAGTAACCATATTAACCTCAATCACAAAGATACCTTGCTTGGACAGGAGTTTGGGGCAATCCCTCTTCCAATGCCCTTTCTCACGGCAATGAATACATATGTCATTTGCCCTCGACTGTTGCTTTGAGTCAACCTTCCTTTCGTCTTTGCCTTTCCCCACTTTGGCGATGGGAACACTCTTAGTGTTGGTAGCTGCTTTGACGGCTTTTCCCTTTCCCTTCTTCCTTTTCCAACGTCCAGCACCCTTGCCTTTCATTTTGGAAGTCGAAGCATCTCCAAACAACACCGATGGCGCAAACTTGTTGGTCGTTGCCTCGTTTTGCACCAACATATTAATTAACTCATGGATACCCTTCTCAAGAGCATTCATGTTGTAGTTAAAAATAAATTGGTCGAAGGAGGGTGGGAGTGACTAAAGGATCAATCAATGTACGTCTCGTTATCGAGCCCTGCTTTGAGGTCTTTGAGCTTTTCCACCAAGGTAAGCATCTTAACCCCATGCTCTTGTACAGAGGACCCTTCGGTCATTTTAGTTCCAAAGAACGCCTTCGTTGCGACATACCTAGTATGTCGGTCCGGGACCGCGTAGCAATCCTTTAGGCGAGCCATAATAGAAGGGACATCGTCTAGCCTTTCATACTGCGTCTGAATCTCATTCGTCATAGAGGCAAGTATGATGCTACGGACTTTCCGGTTATGCTTATGCCAAGTCTTGAACATCTCACGTTCCTCTAGCGTGGATCCCTCCGGCAAGGTCCTAGGAAGTGGCTCGTCCATGATGTAGCCTTGGTTCTCGTAATTGAGGATTATCCTTAGATTGCGCAATCAGTCGTTGTAATTAGTTCCATTAAACTTGTTTGTCTCAAGTATAATTGATAGTAGGTTCTTAGACATTTTAAATCTACATTTAAAGAACAGAACTACAATCAGCGAGAATTGAAATTGAAAGTTTTAATAAAATTAAACGCTTGGGCTTTAGTCATTTAATACTCCCACTATTTATACGAAAACACGACACTCTCAAACGTTGTTTTCAGCAAACTCTTTTCCTAGTGGGCTTGGGATCCACAGCGATATCCCCCATACCCCGCTTTTACGATTCGCATGGGAAACAACCTGTGGGGGGTATGTCATACCATTCTCGTTCTACGAGATTTCCAAGATAACTGCCTCACCCTTTTACGTGATCCCGAGGACTCCAAGCGAATCACATTATTCGGGCGTTAGACCCGACCCAATCAACTGATTCACAGACTCACTGCTACCTCCACGACTCGTGAGATAGGTAACAGCAGTGTACTCCTCGTGATAGAATAGGTGACCAGAAAGCCAATAGGCTTGACCACAGGACGGCTGTATCTTGGATCTGACGAGAGGTAATCATTCTGTAAGATGATTTATCATAAGCCTTGTCCAGTGCAGTCGGAATGTGTAGCGAGGACTGTGGATTCCAAGAAGAGGATCCGTCCCCTGTCAGTATGTGACAGAGGTATCTCCTATGCACTCGGAGATACGTTCATGCTGTTTGAAGCTGTGGCCACAGTGGTTGGTCGAACAGGGAATAGTTTCCTGTGTCGATGCAATGAAGCATACGTGGTCTCGAGTATTAAGCATAGATGCCTAGTCAAGGATGGGAACCGACGCCCAATTCCATACCCTAGACTAAGGCCGAGAGACGGTAGACGGAAGGATCGTACCCGTACGGAATCGGCGCCTAAATGTTCACGCCAATTCACCTAGTCTCTAGTGCCATGGACCGTTGCTAGACAGCCACCCATGGTAACGGGCCCTTGTGGGACACGGGCCAAAGTCTAGCTGAGGGTGAACCTAAAGGGTCACACACAAATCACCGAGGAGGTTGAGAGATTGACTTGGAGTCAATCTCGAAGGATAAAATAAGTAATTGGATTACTTAAGGGAAAGTCCATTGGATGGACGGGCCGATATTGTATCGGGCTTTCGTTTGATTGGTAAATTGAATTTTCGATTAAATATGGAAAGTTGAGACGTTGGATCTTTTAATTGGATTAAAAGATCAACGGGAATAATTTAAATGGACATTAAATTGGATTTAATGTTGGGTTCGTCGTAATTGGATTACAATAAAACTCGGTCCGTTAAATTATACCCGAGAGGAGAAATAATTCCTATTTTGGAATAGGAAGAAGTTGGAATTCTTCCCTTAATTAAACATGGCCGACATGTGTTAGAATAGGTGACCACGTAAGCCAATTTTGGCAGGAATATGTAACCTATGTCTAGACAATTCTTTGGTATTTGATAAAACAATTATGAATAAAGAAGTGAAAATTCATATGGCAATACTTTGTTTACGTTCACTTATCTGCATTTACATTTTGTTCACTACGCAAACAAAACCCACGGACTGAGAAACGATTTCGGGGACTGGGACTACGCTTGGAGGTAGGTCCATGAAATCAGTCTTACCGAATCAGTCCGGAAATCTCCAAGTCAAGGAATCCCGAAAATGGGTACCGGGATTCCCTTTGAGACTTGCACTAAGCATCTGCTATCGTATTTCATCGACGGGTGACGAAGGTCGTCTAAGCAGTGTTAGTGGGTCAGCATGCTAGGAAGCAGCTGACTGAGGTGACTCGCGGGAACCGTCTTACGGAGGACCTTGAGTATGGTCAGCAAGGTATGACGTGTATTCCCGGTTCCAACAGTACAGGCCAAGTCCTTTGACTTAAGGAACTGCTGAGTTTACCTGTGCATCAGGTCTGTATCTTAGATATGGTGAGAGATTGCCAAAATACTCTTGAGTAGTCATAAGCCATGTCTAGTGCAGCTCGGGTGTACAAAGTGACAGTAGTTTCCAAGAAAAGATCTGTCTCCTGTCAAAAGGTATTGACAGTTGAGTCTCATGTATGCTCTGTGTCTTGTCCCTGAAATCTGTGGCCACAGTAACTGAACAGAAGGGAAAGGTTTCCCTTGCGGCGTTTAGTAAGGACAGACCGACACTTAGGTCCGAAATGGGTACCTGCTTTTTCCGTGCCCTAGACTCTAAGTGATGAGACCGAAGACAGAAGGACAAGTGTACTGTTAGAACCTAAATGTTCTTCCCCAATTATTTCACCTAGTCTCTAGTGCCATGGACCGTTGCAAGATGGCCACCCATGGTAACGGGCGGATTCTAGGAATCCGACCAAGTCTAGCTGAATGGTGAACCTAAAGAGTCACACACTATCCACACACACTTAATATTTAATGTTGGGTTCGTTAAAACCCGGTCCGTTAAATTTTACTCGAGAGGAGAAATAATTCCTATTTTGAAATAGGAAGAAGTTGGACTTCTTCCCTTAATTAAACATGGCCGAGATGCTCCCTTGAAGGAAGCAAAATCAGCCATGTTTCATGCTAGGTGGTATATTGACTTATCTCTTTTGGAAAGAGACAAATCAACTCTAATCAAGCTCTTCCCTTTTGGTATGATTTGATTATACCATAAATTTTGGTAGGCTTGATTGAAGAATTAATGGTGATTGATTGGAATGAATCTAGACATCATTGGATGAACCTAGACACATTCCAATAATCACATTAATTATGTATATATATTAGAATATACAACACCAAGCATAAGTGATTCATTATTCATCTTTTTCTAGGAAAAAGAGAAGACAAAAATCCCTCTCCTCTCTCTCAAATTTCGTTCTCTCTCCCTCTCCCACACATGTGTTCTTCACTTGATTTTGAATCAAGAAGAAGAACAAAGTAAGTTTAAGAGAACACTAATTCATAGTGTTCTTCTCTTAAACCGATTCCTTCTAAACCCGTTCTTTTCTAGCAAGAAGAAAGTGTGTTTTTTCCGGTGTGGTGTGGATCCCCTTTGGAGAATCCATACGTTTGGATTTCATGAGCATTCCGGAGAAGGAACAACGCTAGTAGCCGGGAGCATACGCTAAACAATCAAAGGTAATGGTTTATTACGCTTTGATTGATTTCATTTATATATCTATGCCCTATGTGCTTAAATATATGTTTTAATATTTACACATCCTACATCGAACGCCCGGTTGAGCACCCAAGGGTACACCCCTTGGGATTCGTGTATTTTGAATTTGATTTAAATTTACGCACTTTTCTCGCTTTCTCGCTTCCGCTCGCGCTCCCGGGCGGATCGGCTTGTCCTTCAAGTGGTATCAGAGCCCGGTTCGATGTAAGGGGCATAGATCTATGTATTTGGCATGATCTATTTGCTTTTAAATAGCTTTTTTTGGCATGTTAGATTACATAAATATATGAATAATATGATGATTCAATTGTTTGGATTTAATGAACTTTTGGAATGCTTAATTTTGCTTTTAAATGCTTAATTTTGTTAGATTGGATTTAATGGACTTTTGGAATAGCTTTTCAGAATAATATTACTGTTATTGTGCTGAAACAGTTTTGAAAAACAAAAAAAAAAATTTGATCAAGCCGGCAGTGGCCGCGCCCAAGCGGGCGCCTGCCCAGCGCGCGCGCTGTGCGCAGCCGGCCGCTGCTGGCCGAGGCCGCGCGCGCGTGCGCGGCCGGCCTGCCAGCACAGCGGCTGGGACGTTTTGTGCCGTTTTTCGACTTTTTCCGGAAAATTTGATTTTCTGTATTTTCTGCACAATATTCTGAAAATATATTCATTTTGCGTATTTGATTTTGGAATAATTGGATTATTCCTTGAATTAAATTTGCTTAATTAATTTGGGATTAATACATGCAATGGATGCATTGTTTAAAATGTCCATTAAATTTAAAATTTGAATTTTGAATTTTGCATATTATTTGTATGTTTATACTTTTGTGATGTTGGACATCACTTGGGTATTTGGAATATCCATTGGTTATTTATGCATGATTATTTGAAATAATTATGTTATGTGAGTTGATGGAATCAACATGGGATGATCACAAGAGCCCTAGACCTTATGTATGGATGAATGTATGATAATTTATTTTCTGTTTGGTGGGGCCTGCGTGCCTCTTGTTTTTGGGACTATCATCTCCCGTATTTTCAGCCTCATGATGTTAAGGCTTGTTTTCTTTATTACCGATGTATTACTTTCAGTTGTAATGAGAGTAGATAGGATTGGTGAGGTTTCAATTTTAACAAGCAATTGGAGTCGGAGACCCCAAGGAGGAGCATCAAGGCGGGAAACAAAAAGCACTTCAAGGCCCATTGGAATGACAATGGGTTTATTATTATTTTAATAATTTAGGACCACCCTAGACAGACCATAGACTCACTGCGGGCTCAGTGGGTCGCATAGGTTGGGCTTGTGATCATCCTAAAACAGGGGTATGCTATGTTTTCTGCATGCGGCGTATTTATTTATCGCTTTAAATATTGGATATTTATGCATGCTATAACACAATAATGTGATGAGGTCTCGGTCATACACAAACTCTCATTTGGTTGGACCAAATTAAATATTAGGCCCAAAACGGACTTGGATCAAAATTGTTATTTTAGTCTGTCCGAGCCTTCCATCCACAGCAATGTGGTGAGGAAGCTACCACTACCTAAGTGTGGTCTCACGAGTCGTGGCACACTTGGACTAGGTGAAAGCTGCACTATTGTTGTGAACAAAAAGACTGCGCTCGCTGTTTCCCTGTCTCACGAGTCGTGGGGGGCGACAGTTTGAGGCATGATTTGGTTGATGGGTCGGGCCCAACACTGAGTAACATGGTTCGCTTGGAGTCCTCGGGACCATGTGAATAAGTGAGGCAAAATATCTTGGGAATCTCATTGGATGAGAATCATATTGGATATCTCCCACAAGGTCTTCTTCATGTGAATCGTAAAAGCGGGGCATGGAGATTACGCTTGTGGATCCCAAGCCCAATAGGAAATGGTTTCCCGAAACTCCGCTTGAGAGTGGCGGACTTTCCTATAAATAGTGGGAGGGTTAAAGACTAAAAGACCAAGTCTTCAACTTGAACAATAATATTACCATCATCTGCTAATATCCGCTTTACATTTTCATTAATGTAGATATGTCTCAGAACCCGTTAACCATGATTCTTGAGACTAACAAATTTAACGGAACGAACTACTCGGACTGGCTGAGAAACCTGAGGATTGTCCTCGGTTTCGAGAACCAAGGCTACGTCTTGGACGAGCCGCCTGTTAGAATAAGTGACCAGAAAGTCAATTGGATTGGTTGTTCTGGGAACTATTCGTCGATCTTTATCAAAGTAATATTATACTCATGGATAAAGTAAGTATTCATCATTGGCAAAATGTATTTGTTGTGCTTACTACTTACATTTGAATGGTGTTTCAATGTCACAACAAATGCCCATAGACCGATTGGTAAAACCCATTGAGTTGAGCTGCGCATAGGTTGGCGGCTATGAAACCAACTCCTTGAGGGTCGGTCTGAAACGTTCCAAGTCGAGGACCTCGAGACTGGGCCTCGAGTGTCCTATAGAGACTTTCACTAAGTATTCCATTCACTGGGTGAGTGCCGAGTTTCATCGGTACCAGACGTAGGTCGTCTATGCAATTTTAGTGGGTTAGTTTGGCAAAGTAGTCGACTGACTGAACTGACTCGCGGGAATCGTTATATGGAAGCCTTGGAGGCTTGGTCGGTATGACTGGAATTCCCAGTCCCGATAGTACGGGATTAGTCCTCGGACTTGAGGAATCATGGCAGTCGCTTGCATGTGAAGGTTGTATCTTGGATTTGGCGAGAGGTGACCGTGTCTTTGATATGGTCATTATAAGCCTTGTCCAGGGCAGTCGGAGTATGTAGTGAGGACGGTGGATTCCAAGATAGAATCTGTCCCCTGTCAGTATTTGACAGCTATGTCTCCTATGCGCTCTGAGAAGGTTTCGACTCATTAAGTCTACGGCCGTAGCGATTGGTCGAGTAGGGAATGGTTCCCTAGGTCGATCAATAGAGTAAACGCGTCTCGAGTTTGTAGCATAGTTGCCTAGTCCAGGATGGGAACCGACACCCAATTCCATGCCCTAGTCTAAGGCCGGGAGATGGTTGACAAAGAACTGTACCTGTATGGAATTCGGAGCCTAAATGTTCACGCCAACATTCACCTAGTCTCTAGTGCCATGGACCGTTGCTAGATGGCCACCCATGGTAACGGGCATTTCTGATTAATGGTTAATCAGAAATAATTAATTAAATTGGATTTAATTAATTAATTGTGTTGGACACAAGCCTAAGTCTAGCTGAGGGTGAACCTAAAGAGTCACACACAAATCACTATGGAAGTAGTGGAATTAATTTGGAATTAATTCTGGAAGAAGTGAATTAATTTAATTGGATTAAATTAATTCAAGGAGAATATAAATGATGGGATCATTTATTGGAAAAATCCATTGTATGGATGGCCCAAGAATTAATTAATTGGATTAATTAATTTTGGGCTCAATACCTTTAAATTAATTGGATTAATTTATTGGGTTTCGTTTAATTAATTGATTGGATCAATTAATTAGTGTTTGAGCTTATGTTTATTTAATTGAATTAAATGAACTTTTGGATTTCAATAAGGTTTAAAATTAATTGGATTAATTTAAAATCCATGGATCACTTGATTTAATTTGATTAAATCAAGACCGGTCAAAATCGATCCATGACTTGAAATCAAAGCTCAAAGGTTTGATGCAAGTTTAAGAGGAGTTGAAAATCCTCCATGTAAGCAATGATGTGGCTCCATGTAAGCAATGATGTGGCTTGCCATAATGGCTAGGTGGTCCACATATTGTGCTAACATGGTTGGAGGTTGAGCATAAGTTGTGCATTAGTGTGTAGGTGGTTTTGGAAACTACCTACAACTACACAACACATGTATACACTTTTCATCTTCCTAACTTGCTCTCCCTAGCACACAAGCCACGAAAATTTCCAGCCTTTTCTCCTTCTTTTGAGTTCTCTTTGAATTGGTTTCAAAATGAGAACATGAGAAATACGTATACACTAATCAATAGTGTAATACGTTTCTCGTTTCTTCCTTGATCTAGCTTCTACCTAGTAGTAGATCTAGATTTACTTCCATTGCTGTGGTGTGGACAAATTAGAGGGGTTCTAATTTGAATCCTAAGGTGAACAGAAAGGAACGAAAAGAGAATCAAAGCTTGTTGCCATTGTACATGTGAAACAAAAAAGGTATGTTTCTATTTAAATTATTGTACCTTTTTGTTTCCTCCTCTAGCCACATGTTCAAGCATATTTTTATGTATGTTATTATGCTTTTGAATACACCGAACGCCCGGGAATTCAAAGGGAACACCCCTTTGAAATCGTTTTAAATTTCTTTTATTTTACGCTTCCGCCGCGTTCCCGGGCCGTACCGATTCTTTCAGTGGTATCAGAGCCCGGTTTGGTGCTGTGGCTTTAGGAATAACATGTTTTTTATGTGAAGAGCATGTTCAACATGTTTAATTTGCTTTTGGAAAGCATGTTTTACGGTTTTAAGCATGATTATATGTTTAGAAGAATATGTGTTAATTTTACTTTTAATTATGGATATCCATGCATTTTTTGAAAATTGGATTTTCTGTAAATGCATGTTTTAGTTTTAGTTTTAATGCAGATATTTTAAAAAAAAAAATTGGGTTGAAAAAACCTGCAGCACAGTAGCTGCCGGCCGGCAGGGAGCCTGGCGCGTGCAGGCACGCCCAGCGCGCAGGCGGGCATGCAGGGCGCGCGCGCGCTGCGCTGTGGCCGGTCGCGCGCGTGCTGGCGCCGCGCGCGGGCATGCGCGCGCGCGCGCGGCCGGCAGGCCGGTTTCGAACGGCTGGGCCGTTTTTGCTATTTTTACCCGGAAAATTGGATTTTCCACATTTCTGCATACTTTCTGAAATGATTAATTTTGGCTAATTTTAATTTTAGTTAAATTGGATTTTTCTAAAATTTAATTGTGCCTTAGATTAATTTGGAAATGGTTTCCAAACAAAAAAATATTTTTTGGTTACATTGGATGTATGATACTTGATATCCATTTTTAATTGCATTATTAATATATATATATATTTCTGCATATAATTATGTTGTTGTTTATGATATTGGATATCATTTTTATAAATGCATTGGATGTATTTATTTAATGGGCATATCTATATTTGATATAAATGTGTATTAAATGTTTATTGGATAAACAATGGGGATGATCACAAAGCCCATGGCCCTTATGTATGGTTTAATTTTTGTTGGGTGAGGCCTGCGTGCCTCTTTGTTTTATTATTCTCTTTCTCTCTCTCGTTTTTAGCCTTGAAATAATAAGGCTTGCTTTCTTCCTCCTTTTGTACTCCCCCCAACTTCTGATTGGGGTTTCTTATTTTAAGTTGTAATGAGTGTAGTTAGGTTGGTGATGATTTATTTTTTGTAATAAATTGTAAGGAAGCATTTCCGTGGTCATGGAGGCCCAAGAAGAGGCCCGTTGGACGGAGCCCACGATGGAGAGTCCAAAAGAATGAAGAGGCGTTACAAGGCCCATTAGAATGATAATGGGTTATAATTTTGTAATAGTGTAGGCCACCCTAGATTGACCACAGATCCACTGCGGGCTCAGTGGATCACATAGGATTGGGCTTGTGATCATCCAACAGGGGCGTGCTAGGCTTATTTTGCATGTGGTGTATGTTTTAATATTTGATGTATGATGTGTTTTGAATGCATCCTTTATATTCAATGTTAAAACTGGAGCATGCAAAACTTTCTTAATGATGAGGTCTCGGTCACTAATAAACTTAACTCTCACTTGGATGGTCCAAGTAAATATTAGGCCCATTAATGGATTAAAAAGTCAAATGGTTTGATTTAAATCCAAGCTTTCCATCCATAACAATATAGTGAGGAAGCTACTTTCACCCATTCGTGGTCTCACGAGTCGTGGCACGTTTGGGATGGAAGAAAGCTGTGCTATTGTTATGAACAAAGGAATATGCTCCTATTTCCCTGTCTCACGAGTCGTGGGGGGCGATAGTTGAGATATTCATTTGGTTGATGGGTCGGGCCTAACGCTGAGTAATATGATTCGCTTGGAGTCCTCGGGATCATGTGAAGAGGCGAGGCAAAATAACTTGGGGATCTCATTGGATGAGAATGGTATAGGTTACCTCCCACAAAGCTTTTTTCCGTGTGAATCGTAAAAGCGGGGCATGGAGAATTGCGTTTGGACCTCAAGCCCACTAGGAAATGGTTTCTCGAAACCTCATTTGAGAGTGATGGGCTTTCGCAAAAATAGTGGGAGGGGTTAATGACTAAAGACCAAGTCTTAACTTGAACATAATATTACTATAATCTACTTAATGTTTTTCTGTTTACATTTTGAATGTATATGTCTAAGAATCCACTAACGCCAATACTAGAGGCTAATATGTTTAATGGAACAAACTACAACGACTGGCTGTGAAATCTTAAGATAGTCTTAGATTTCGAGAACCAGACTTACATTCTGAATAAGGATCTTCCTTAGGCCTTGCCGGATGGGTTAATGCCTCAAGAACGCTTCGCGTTCGAGAAGATGCATGTTGACCATCGGTAGGTCCGCAGCATCGTACTGGCCTCGATGACTAACGAGATCCAGTAGCAGTACGATAGGCTAGATGATATTGGCTCGATTATGCTTCATTTGCAAGATATCTATGCGGTCTCGGACCAGCAAGTTAGATACGCTGCAACGAAGGCATTCTTCGAAGCTAAGATGACAGAAGGGTCGTCTGTACGAGAGCATGGAGTGATGATGCTATCCCTTGTGGAGAAGCTCAAAGACCTCCAAGCTAATCTTGTAAAAGAGACGTACATCGACGTGATCCTTCAGTCTCTTTCTACCTCCTTCGACCAATTTATTGTCGACTTGATAAATATGTTGGTCCGGTACGAGGCAATGATTGAAAAATCTGCGCCGGCGGTACTAGTGGGAGAGTCTTTGACCTCAGAAGCGAAAGGCAAGGGTGCCGGACGCTGGAAGAGGAAGAAAGCTAAGACAACATCAGCCGCTGCTAGCACTTCGAGTGATCTTGTTACACCGCTTGGCGGAGGTAAAGGAAAGAGGAAGAGGGTTCGGTAGTCAAAGTCATAGATTCCAAACGATATGTGCATTAACTGCCGCAAAAAGGGACATTGGAAGAGGGAGTGTCCCAAGCTCCTCTCAAATGAAGGTACATTTGAATTGAGTACCAACATGATTATTGTTCTACTCTTTGGTATTGGATACCAGTTAATCATAATCTGCGAATAGTTTACAGATGGTTATGAGTAGAAAGCCTAGACAGGTCCTAAGGCTTAGCGATGGCAGGGCCATTGCTGCAAAGACTAGGGACTAGTTAGGCATATCATAGCAGTGATCATGTTAGGATAGAGTTTGAAAGGAAATATGTAACCTAGCATGATCGAAGTATGTTTTTATATACTGTTGGATAGATTTTAATTACATACGTTTGATCAATAAAATTACTTTATTTGACAAAGAATGACTATTCTTGTCTGCTAGGTGGGATACATAATTATCCTTAAACATTATCCCATAATTGGATTATGAGTACTCAAATCAAATGATTAAAATGGATAATCAAGATAAACTTACGAATTTGGCATCCATAGGCTAGGATGGTTTTTCCTTTAGTTAAGGACGAGGAAGTTGGAGGATTCAAAGAGTCTAGCGATAGACAATTTGAGTTGACTAGCTTACAAGTCCTCTCTGAGATGGAAAGACTGTAAGGCTTCTTTGTTGGACAAAGTGGGCTTGCCAAAAGTCTATCGGATTGGATCCATTTAGACATTCGTAGGTTACTGAGTACACAGCACCAGAAGAGGGTTCACAAGTCTAAGGACCTTGGATAGGTTCGGGGAATTAGACTTGGAGTGGTGAACCAAGCTAATTGCAAAATTAAACCTCTCGATTAGATTGAAGGGGCGTGTCTTCAGTACGAGTTCTTGAATATCCAGATGAGAATGGAATTCTCACTCAGTGGAATTCCTCTTGTAAGGACCATGGTTGAACGGTCTCTGATAAGGGAGAAATCAAACCTTGTTAGACTTGGTTCGATCGGGGGTTTCACTGGATTACCTTAAACCTTCTAGACATGGGCTTGAAAGGTTGCCAGGTTGAGAAACATGGCATTTTCTAATAGTCATGATCTAGTTGCCATATAGGTTATGGTTTGGCAAGCCTGCATCCTACAAAGTTCTTGAGTACATGGGATGGTCCCACATACGTCAAGGGACTAGTGGGAGACAAATTAGACTAGGTGTCTGATTTGTGCAGATTTAATGCAGAATAATACAAACATCATTTGTAATTATATTATTCCACTGACTATATTCCAGTCCTCCTAGGGAGAACCAGAATACCTTAGTTACTTGAGAGGTAAAGGTTTCTAGGCCTGTTCGGTCAATTGGATTATCATCCAAAAGATACAAGGAGAAGCGATGTTGGACATCGGGTTTGGATCAATGGCTTAGAGCTATTGGATCCATCATGAAAATTCAAACTGGGTTTGAAATTTTGTATAACTGGAATATTCGTTTTGACGAGTTCATACGGAGTATGAATCGATCAGTAACAGGCTTTTAGGGTCAGTGGGAGGATAGTTTTTATTCCAAGTGTTTAGTGTGTAACGTCTTATTCATTTGGAATGAATTTAAGATGTTAGAAAACACTAAAACACGAGCGTTGTTCACGCAATTCTCCATGATAGGAATTGGATTCCTTTATACAGGGTTAAGCTGTTCAAGAATCAGTCACGCTAGACTGATGAGAAAGCTTAGATGTTTGACATCCCCTACGTCTTTGCTTTAGGCAGCATGAATGTTGTTCGTGCATTGGGCCTGATGTTGTGTATGCTTTGTGCATAACAATGGTTATTGGGCTTGTGCCGAGAAGGCAGTAGACAACTGTTGAGACTATCTTTAATACCTGAATAAGGATTAAAGAAGTGTTCTTGATGCACATTTTGTGGAGGGTTGATTCTAGAAGGCTATAGCGATACTAGCTTCCAGAATCATGTGAATAATGTTTACTCTCAATATGTATATACATTTGGACTTAATGGTGAGTGTGGTAGCTTGGAAAGGTTTCAAGCAGGATACCATGACATGTCATTATGAAAGTCGAATGTATGGCGACTTTGGAAGTCGTTTCTGGAAAGTGGTTTGGATTGAAAACCGCATCCATAGGATGGATGTGGTGCCTAGCACGGCCGAGCCAGTAGTTTTCCTTGGAGGCCAACAACTAGGCTTTGGCAAAAGCTTTTGGGCTTGAGATCTCATCACAGATCCATGGAAAATTCTTAGACAACCACCATTTACAGGCAGCAATGGTAGGAAGCGCTGACACGGTTGGACCGTGTCACTTCGGCAGAGAAATATAGTAGACCCACGAAATCGAGCCGGTATCGTAGATTGCTCATGCTCAGAAGGCTCTGAGCAACATGGGTAATTGGCTTTGTGGTCAAGTGGGAGATTGTTAGAATAAGTGACCAGAAAGTCAATTGGATTGGTTGTTCTGGGAACTATTCGTCGATCTTTATCAAAGTAATATTATACTGATGGATAAAGTAAGTATTCATCATTGGCAAAATGTGTTTGTTGTGCTTACTACTTACATTTGAATGGTGTTTCAATGTCACCTAAATGTTCACGCCAACATTCACCTAGTCTCTAGTGCCATGGACCGTTGCTAGACGGCCACCCATGGTAACGGGCATTTCTGATTAATGGTTAATCAGAAATAATTAATTAAATTGGATTTAATTAATCAATTGTGTTGGACACAAGCCTAAGTCTAGCTGAGGGTGAACCTAAAGAGTCACACACAAATCACTATGGAAGTAGTGGAATTAATTTGGAATTAATTCTGGAAGAAGTGAATTAATTTAATTGGATTAAATTAATTCAAGGAGAATATAAATGATGGGATCATTTATTGGAAAAATCCATTGTATGGATGGCCCAAGAATTAATTAATTGAATTAATTAATTTTGGGCTCAATACCTTTAAATTAATTGGATTAATTTATTGGGTTTCGTTTAATTAATTGATTGGATCAATTAATTAGTGTTTGAGCTTATGTTTATTTAATTGGATTAAATGAACTTTTGGATTTCAATAAGGTTTAAAATTAATTGGATTAATTTAAAATCCATGGATCACTTGATTTAATTTGATTAAATCAAGACCGGTCAAAATCGATCCATGACTTGAAATCAAAGCTCAAAGGTTTGATGCAAGTTTAAGAGGAGTTGAAAATCCTCCATGTAAGCAATGATGTGGCTCCATGTAAGCAATGATGTGGCTTGCCATAATGGCTAGGTGGTCCACATATTGTGCTAACATGGTTGGAGGTTGAGCATAAGTTGTGCATTAGTGTGTAGGTGGTTTTGGAAACTACCTACAACTACACAACACATGTATACACTTTTCATCTTCCTAACTTGCTCTCCCTAGCACACAAGCCACGAAAATTTCCAGCCTTTTCTCCTTCTTTTGAGTTCTCTTTGAATTGGTTTCAAAATGAGAACATGAGAAATACGTATACACTAATCAATAGTGTAATACATTTTTCGTTTCTTCCTTGATCTAGCTTTTACCTAGTAGTAGATCTAGATTTACTTCCATTGCTGTGGTGTGGACAAATTAGAGGGGCTCTAATTTGAATCCTAAGGTGAACGGAAAGGAACGAAAAGAGAATCAAAGCTTGTTGCCATTGTACATGTGAAACGAAAAAGGTATGTTTCTATTTAAATTATTGTACCTTTTTGTTTCCTCCTCTAGCCACATGTTCAAGCATATTTTTATGTATGTTATTATGCTTTTGAATACACCGAACGCCCGGGAATTCAAAGGGAACACCCCTTTGAAATCGTTTTAAATTTCTTTTATTTTACGCTTCCGCCGCGTTACCGGGCCGTACAGATTCTTTCACCGCCACCGAGCAACTTACCGGAGGGGTCCACGCCTGAAGAACGTTTGACGTTCGAGAAATGGCATGAGGACAACCGGAAAGTACGCAGTATCATACTGGCTTCGATGTCTAACGACATCCAGAAGCAGTATAAGAGGCTGGACAACATCTCCGCCATAATGCTCCGCATGAACGAGGTTTATGTTGTTCCGGATAGGCATATTAGATATGCCGCCACAAAAGCATTCTTTGGCACCAAGCTCGCTGAAGGAACGTCTGTACAGAGTCACTGGGTCAAGATGCTCTCCCTAGTAGAGAAACTCGAGGACCTTAAAGCTGGGCTTAACAATGACACGTACAATGACGTGATCCTCCAGTCGCTTCCTCCATCCTATGACCCGTTTGTTGTAAACTACAACATGAATGGACTTGAGAAGTCTATTCATGAGTTGATCAACATGCTGGTCCAATACGAGGCAACGACCCACAAGTCGGCGCCGGCGGTATTGATAGGAGAGGCTTCGACCTCCAAGGCGAATGGCAAGAGGGCCGGACGCTGGAAGAGGAAGAAGGGCCAAGGGAAGACGGTTGCGGCACCCTGCTCGCACTCCGGGCGTCCCTGTTGCTCAGGTTGGACCGAGCAAAGGGAAAAGGAAGGCCCGTGGTTCTCAGCAGTCCAAGGCAAATGATGTCTGCATGCATTGCCAAGGGAAAGAGCATTGGAAGAGGGAGTGCCCACAACTCCTCTCCAACCCAGGTGTGTTTGTGGTTGAAGTTAATATGATTACTAATTCTGCTTCATGGGTATTGGATACCGGGTGTGGTGCTCACATCTGCAATGATTTGCAGGCACTGCAAAGAAGCAGAAGGCTAACCAAGGATGAGATGATCCTGAGGCTAGGCGATGGCAAGGCCGTTGCTGCGGAGGCCGTAGGATCACTAGAGTTAGCCATTAGTAGTCATGTTAAGGATTGTACTTAATGACTGTTTCTATGTACCTAGCATGATTAAAAGCATTGTTTCCATCCCGGTCGTTGATCAGGAGGGATATGAATTACCATCAATAAAAACAGTTTTTTCATTATCAAAGATGGTATTTCTCATATGCTTGGTACATTGGTCAACGGTCTGTACATACTTCAACAGTCTAATTGGATTATGACTGCAGAACACAAACGAAAACGTGATGATCATAATAACGCACAGATATGGCATGCGAGGTTAGGTCATATCTCTAAAGATAGGATAAGAAGGTTGGTGGACTCAAAGAGTCTAGAAATAGATGATTTGGACAACCTACCGACCTGCGAATCCTGTCTAAAGGGAAAGATGACCAAGAAACCCTTTGTTGGACAAAGTACACTAGCCAGTGGTCTGTTGGATTTGATCCATACAGATGTCTGTGCTCCACTAAATACTCAGGCTAGAGGTGGGTACTCGTACTTCATAACCTTTACCGATGATCACTCACGGTATTGTTATGTTTACCTGATGAGGTACAAGTCTGAAGCCTTTGGAAGGTTTAAGGAATACAGACTTGAAGTAGAGAACCAAACCGGTCGAAAGATCAAAGCCCTTCGGTCGTACCGAGGTGGAGAGTATTTGAGTGGTGAGTTTACTGATTATCTAAAAGAAAATGGGATTCTCTCAGTGGACCCCTCCTGGAACACCGCAGCTTAATTGTGTGTCTGAAAGGAGGAATTGGACCTTGTTGGACATGGTTCGATCCATGATGAGTTTTACCGAACTACCCCTTTCCTTCTGTGGATACGCTCTGAGACGGCGGCCAAAATTTTGAACTTGGCGCCATCTAAAAAGGTATCCCAGACGCCATATGAGATATGGCATGGCAAGCCTGCCTCCTACAAATACTTGAAAGTGTGGGGTTGCCCCGCATATGTCAAGAGATTAGTGGGAGATAAGCTGGACTCGAGGTCTAGTTTATGCAGGTTCATCGGTTATCCGAAAGAAACCGCAGGGTATTATTTCTATGATCCCTCCGAGCAAAAAGTTTTTTGTCTCGCGAAACGAAGTGTTCTTGGAAAAAGGTTTTCTGTCGGATAGTCGACGCGATGAGGTGCTCCTTGAGGAATCAAGTGAGGCACCCCAAGAGGCAGCAGTGACATCTGAGCCAGAAGTTCCCACTGATATTATTCCAGTCCTCCGTAGGTCAGCCAGAGTATCCCATGCACCTGATAGGTATGGATTTCTGGGCCTGATGATCCAACATCGATTCAGACAAGTGGCTTGAGGACATGAAATCCGAGATGGACTCGATGGGTACAAACAAGGTTTGAACCCTAGTAGATCTACCCAAAGGGATTAAACCCGTAGGATGTAAATGGGTCTACAAACGTAAGCTTGGATCTGACGGGGAGGTTACAACCTTCAAAGCCAGGCTTTGTGGCGAAAGGTTACACTCAACGACCCGGGGTCGATTTTGAGGAAACCTACTCGCCCGTAGCAATGGCCAAGTCCATTCGGATACTGCTTGCCATAGCAGCATGGTATGACTATGAAATATGGCAGATGGACGTGAAAACGGCCTTCCCCAACGATTTCGTAGAGGAAGAGATCTATATGGATCAGCCGTAAGGTTTCACAACTGTTGGAGAAGAGCAGAAGGTCTGTCGTCTCCAAAGGCCCATCTATGGCCTCAAACAAGCTTCCTGAAGCTGGAACATACGTTTTGATGAAGTCATACGGGGATATGATTTCATCAAGAACGAGTCCGATCCTTGTGTATACAAGAAGATCAGTGGGAGCTCAGTTGCGTTTCTGGTGCTTTACGTGGATGACATCTTGCTCATTGGGAATGATGCTAAGATGTTGGGTACCACTAAAGCTTGGATGTCAATGCAATTCTCCATGAAGGATATGGGCGTGGCATCCTACATCCTTGGCATCAAGATCTACAGGGATAGATCCAAAAGGATGTTAGGAATGGCCCAGTCCTCGTACATTGAGAAAGTCTTGAAGAGATTCAAGATGGAGAACTCAAAACGAGGATTCCTTCCAATGAGGCATGGAATTAAGTTATCCAAGAAGCAGTCTCCTAAGACTGATGAGGAGTTTAAACGGATGTTGGACATCCCCTATGCTTCAGCCGTAGGCAGCATACAGTATGATGTTCAGTGTACTAGGCCTGATGTGGCTTTCGCTTTGAGCGTAACTAGCCGATATCAGTCGTGTGCCGGGGAGGCACACTGGAGTGCAGTCAAGACTATCCTGAAGTACCTGAAAAGGACTAAGGACATGCTCTTGATCTACGGCGGTGGAGAGTTGATACTGGAAGGCTATAGCGACGCTAGCTTCCAGTGGATGACGATGATGCCAAGTCTCAGTTTGGTTTTATATTTAGACTAAATGGTGGCGTCGTTACTTGGAAGGGTTCCAAGCAGGCTACCACGGCGGACTCCACCATAGAGTTTTTCAATACATAGCGGCTTTGGAAGCTGCTAAGGAGTGGTTTGGTTGATGAGCTACATCCAAGGGTTGGATGTGGTACCTAGCATTGCTAAGCCTGTAATTATCTTTTATGATAACAACGGGGCGATAGCGCTAGCAAAGGAACCGAGATCTCATCACGATCCAAGCATATTCTTAGACGCAACCATCTACGTAGAGAGATGGATAGCAGGAGTGATGTTTGGTTGGACCGAGTCAGCTCCGCAGAAAACATAGCAGATCCACTTGCTAAGCCCATGTCGCAAGTTGCCCATACTCACCATCTGAATAAGAGGTTCGAGGTCAATGGGTGATTGGCTTTAGGTCAAGTGGGAGATTGTTGGAATAGGTGACCAGAAAGCCAATAGGTTTGACAATTTGTAACCTATCCGACAACTTGATGTGAATGTAATATTATTATGTGATGAATAAGATGAGTGTTCGTCACCAATGGTACCTTCTTTGTTGCGCTCATCTTACATTTGTTAAAACGGTGTTTAACTTATATCGCAACAAAGCCCACAGACCATGGATAACAACTCGTGCAGTTGGCCACGCATTGGATGGTGGTCATGAAACCAACTGATTAAGAGTTGGGTCTGAAACGTTCCAAGTCGAGGACCTCGAGACAGGGCACTAAGAGTCCTATTGAGACTTGCGTTAAGAGTCGTGTTCATTGGATGAGTGCCGTGTTTCATCGGCGACAGGGGTGGGACGCCTACACGATCTTGATGGGTTGGTCGACTGGGGTCGAGCCGACTAGACTGACTCGCGGGGATCATCATATGGAAGCCTTAGAGGCTTGGTCGGTATGATTGGTTTTCCCCGGTTCCGATAGTACGGGAGTAATCCTCAGACTTGAGGGATCATGGCAGTCGCGTGCACAGGACGGCTGTATCTTGGATCTGGCGAGAGGTAATCATTCTGTAAGATAATTATCATAAGCCTTGTCCCGTGCAGTCAGAATGTGTAGCCAGGACGGTGGATTCCAAGAAGAGGATCCGTCCCCTGTCAGTATGTGACAGAGGTATCTCCTATGCACTCGGAGACACGTTCATGCTGTTTGAAGCTGTGGCCACAGTGGTTTGTCGAACAGGGAATGGTTTCCTGTGTCGACGCAATGAAGCATACGTGGTCTCGAGTATTAAGCATAGATGCCTAGTCAAGGATGGGAACCGACGCCCAATTCCATACCCTAGACTAAGGCCGGGAGACGGTAGACGGATGGATCGTACCTGTACGGAATCGGCGCCTAAATGTTCACGCCAATTCACCTAGTCTCTAGTGCCATGGACCGTTGCTAGACGGCCACCCATGGTAACGGGCCCTTGTGGGACACGGGCCCAAGTCTAGCTGAGGGTGAACCTAAAGGGTCACACACAAATCACCGAGGAGGTTGAGAGATCGACTTGGAGTCAATCTCGAAGGATAAAATAAGTAATTGGATTACTTAAGGGAAAGTCCATTGGATGGACGGGTCGATATTGTATCGGGCTTTCATTTAATCAGTAAATTGGATTTTCGATTAAATATGGAAAGTTGAGATGTTGAGACGTTGGATCTTTTAATTGGATTAAAAGATCAACGGGAATAATTTAAGTTGAAATTAAATTGGATTTAATATTGGGTTCGTCGCAATTGGATTACGATAAAACCCGGTCCGTTAAATTATACCCGAGAGGAGAAATAATTTCTAATTTGGAATGGGAAGAAGTTGGACTTCTTTCCTTAATCAAACATGGCCGACACGCTCCCTTGGAGGAAGCAAAATTAGCCATGTTTCATGCTAGGTGGTATGCTGACTTGTCTCTTTTGGAAAGAGACAAATCAACTCCAATCAAGCTCTTCCCTTTTGGTATGATTTGATCATACCATAAATTTTGGTAGGCTTGATTGAAGAACTGATGGTGATTGATTGGAATGAATCTAGACATCCTTGGATGAACCTAGACACATTCCAATAATCCCATTAATTATGTATGTATATTAGAATATACTACACCAAGCATAAGTGATTCATTATTCATCTTTTTTCTAGGAAAAAGAGAAGACAAAAATCCTCTCCTCTCTCTCAAAATTTCGTGCTCCCTCCCTCTCCCACACTTGTGTTCTTCACTTGATTTTGAATCAAGAAGAAGAACAAAGTAAGTTTAAGAGAACACTAATTCATAGTGTTCTTCTCTTAAACCGATTCCTTCTAAACCCGTTCTTTTCTAGCAAGAAGAACGTGTGTTTCTTCCGGTGTGGTGTGGATCACCTTTGGAGAATCCATACGTTTGGATTTTGTGAGCATTCCGGAGAAGGAACAACGCTAATAGTCGGGAGCATACGCTAAACAATCAAAGGTAATGGTTTATTACGCTTTGATTGATTTCATTTATATCTCTATGCCCTATGTGCTTAAATATATGTTTTAATATTTACACATCCTACATCGAACGCCCGGTTGAGCACCCAAGGGTACACCCCTTGGGATTCGCGTATTTTGAATTTGATTTAAATTTACGCACTTTTCTCGCTTTCTCGCTTTCTCGCTTCCGCTCGCGCTCCCGAGCGGATCCGCTTGTCCTTCACCTCGTTCATGACAAAGTGCAGCTTCTTTTGAGTACGATAGTCGTGCCTCGACTCGTGAGACCACGCTATCAACTGAAACTAGCTTTCTCATTTTGCCATGGATGGAAGGCATGGACGAACTCCTAGAGTCCAAGTCTATTTATGAAGGGTCTTATATTTTAACTTGGTCTAACCAAGTGAGAGTTGTAATGACCGATATCCCACACATACATACATACATACATCCATAATGCATTATAAAGGGTTTGCATGCCATAGCAATAGTGCGATAAATAAACTATTCATTCACCATAAGAGCTACATGCAAAAATAAAGCCTAGCACGCCCCTGTTGGATGATCACAAGCCCGAATCCTATGCGACCCACTGAGCCTGCAGTGGATCTCTGGTCAATTCAGGGTTGGTCCTATACTATTACATTTAACAATAGCAACCCAACAACATGTTGATGGACCTTGGTCTCTTTCTCCTTCGGGTCTCCATGGAACGCCTTGGATTCATCATTCTGGGCTCTCCGTCTGGGCTATCCTTCATCTCCACCATGGAAATAAAATAAAATAATTCCTCACCACTATACTACTCTCATTACAAATTTAAAAAGAAACCCCAGCGAAATCCAGGGGGGAGTACAATTGGAGGGAGATAGAATACCTTATTATTCCAAGGCAACTAGAAGAGAGGAGGAGAAAATAAAAGAGGCACACAGGCCTAACATAAATTTAAACCATACATGCGGTCTAGGGCTTGTG
Source organism: Sesamum alatum (assembly GCA_034509735.1). NCBI lineage: Eukaryota > Viridiplantae > Streptophyta > Magnoliopsida > Lamiales > Pedaliaceae > Sesamum > Sesamum alatum. Next base: position 15,991,697 of record JACGWO010000002.1, read on the forward strand.
ATCATGCATTCTCAATCAACGCACATAATTACATGATATCCAATCATATAAACACATGTACATAATCCATGATATCCAATCACATCATCCATAAAATAAACGAGAGAACGAGTCATGCATGTAAACTTGGCATAATATTGGTAATCCCCTTTCTTGTTTCGAAAAACCTTTCCTCATTATTTGAAAGTAAATAAAATATTGAGATTCTGAATCTAACATAATAAAATAACTTTCCCAATAATGTCTTCAAGAAAACATACAAAAAAAATTAAATAATTTTTCAGAAAATATTCCAAAAAATTAAAGAACAAGAAAAAAGCACAAAAACGGCAGACGGCCGCTGTGTTAGAATAGATGACTAGAAAGTCAATTGTATTGGTTGTTCTGAGAACCGTTCGTCAATCTGTGAACAAGTAATATTATGTTAATGAATGTAGTAAGCATTCATAGGCATGAGTTTGTTGTACTTACTGCTTCTCACAATAAACGCCCATAGACTGAAATAACATTTCGGGAAATTAGAACTACGCTTGGAGGTAGGTTCATGAAATTAGTTTCGCCGAATCGGTTTGAAATACTGCAAGTCAAAGGAATCTCGAGACAGGGCATCGAGAATCCATTTGAGACTTGCACTAAGCATCTGCAGTCGCATTTCATCGACAAGTGATGAGGCTCGTCCATGCAGTGTTAGTGGGTCAGCCAGCTAGGTGGCTGCTGACTGAGGTGACTAACGGGAATCATCATATGGAAGCCACTCAGGCTTGGTCGGTATGACTGGTATTCCTGGTTCCGATAGTACGAGATTAGTCCTCGGACTTGAGGATCATGGCAGTCCCCTACATACTAAGGCTGTATCTTGGATCTAGTGAAATTTGACCGGTTATCACATGGTCATCATAAGCCTTGTCCAGTGCAGTCGGAGTATGTAAGAACAATGTATTCCAAGATAAGATCTGTCCCCTGTCAAATGATATGACAGCGAGATCTCCTATGCGCTCGGACAAGGTTTAGACTCACAAAGTCTATGGTCGTAGCACTTGATGTAGTGGGAAAGGATTTCCTACGTCGAGTTAAACCTATCTCGAGCATTATGCATAGTTGCCTAGTCAAGGATGGGAATCGACGTCCAATTCCATGCCCTAGACTAAAGGCCGGGAGACAAGCGACAGTAGGACCGTACCCGTACGTATCGAGAGACGGTAGGACCGTACCTGCATGTAACTTGGAGCCTAAATGTTCACACCACATATTCACCTAGTCTCTAGTGCCATGGACCGTTGTTAGATGGCCACCCATGGTAACTGACTACTTTGGTTATGAAATAACAAGAAGTAGGTCTAAGTGTAGCTGAAAGGTGAACCTAAAGAGTCACACACGCTACACCAAATGAAAGGGAATTAATTTGGAATTAATTCCGGGAGAAGGTTTAATTTAATGGAATTAAATTATACTTCTTGGAGATTCAAGCCTCAATCAATTATTTGGAATAATTGGGCTTGAGTTCATAAATTAGATTTATGAATTTTATAAAGCATGGGCTTCCCCTTTTAATTAGATTAAAAGGATGAATTAATTAATGGGCTTGGTATATTACATGGGATTTAATATAAAGTTCACGAGACTATTTAATTGGGAATTAAATGAAGTCCATTTTATTAATTAATTAATGGGCTTAATATATTAAATAGGATTTAATATAAAGTCCATGGGATTATTTAATTTAGAATTAAATAAAGCCCATTCCATAAAGCCCATCAAAATGGATGGACAAGATTTAATCAAAGGGATTGATGAGATGAAGGGCAATGATTAATTTGACTTAATCAAAGCCTAGTTTGACTAGGATTTGACTAGGTCAAAATCCTAGTCAAAGTGTGTCTCTTTAGAAGAGTTTGAGAAGGAAAAGGAAATTCCATCTTCTATAAATACTCAAAAAAAAACACACACACACACCTACTAATCTCTACAACTCTCATCTCCCAAAATTCTCCCAAGAATTTTCGTCCACCCCGTCTTCTTTTCTCCAAGAATTCTACTTTGTTCTTCTTGATTTATTCAAGTTAGAACATAAGAGACATTGATTGCGTTAATTGATAGCGTGTATCGATATCTCTTCTCCCTAAATAATTTCTTGCTAGCACAAGGATTCTTTGCTTTCCGGCGTAGCGAGTGTCATGATTTAGAGGGTCTCTTTCTTGAGATCTTGGTGCAAAACGGGGAACAATGCATGTAGCCGAACGAAGACAAAACTACAACCGGGTAGGTTCTTTAATTATGTTTTTTCGGTTTAAATTCTATGGCCTCGATGTTGTGTTTTATTGAACATGAGATACACCGAACGCCCGGGAGAATCAAGGGCACACCCCTTAATCCGGCTATGTATGTGATGCATGCTTTAAATTCCATTTAATTATGTTTTGCAATTTTATTATGCAATCTTTCGCGCTTCCGCTATTCGCGTTCATCTCCCGGGACGATCCACATATCCTTTCAGTGGTATCAGAACCCGGTTCGGTGTATAGGCCTACAATTCTATGTGCTATGTGCGTTTAAGCATGATAAATGTGTTTTAATTTACGTTTATAGCATGTTTAACGTAGATCTTGATTGGCGTTTAATTTTGCATGGGATTTTAGATCTTGGTTTTATTAAATGTGTTTATACATGTTCTACGTTTGAATTTATCTTGTGCTTCATAAAAATAGCATAAAAAGTCGAAAAATAGTGAAAAACGGCGAACCGACAGCAGTAGCACGCTGGCCGCGCGCCCAGAGTGCGCGGACAGCGCGCGCTGTACCGGCCGCGCGCGCAAGCGCTAGGCGCAGGCGCACGCTGGGCGCGCGCACGGCAGGCGCGGCCGTCTACGCTGTGGGCGCGCGCTGTGAGCGCAGGCAGAGGCGCCTGGCCGGCCGGCTGTGCCGTTTTCCGTTTCTCTCCAGTTTTTTGGCTTGTTTTTCAAAACTGTTTTTTTTTTAATTATTTTTATGATATTTTCTGCATTATTCTGAACCCGTTGACTTAGAATATTTATTTTTTGAGATTTGGAATTTCTTAAAATAAATGTTGCTTTGTTGATGAAGAATAGGTTTCCTAACAAGATTTAATTCTTGCAATTGTTGCACCAATGATCAAGATTTAAATGTAAAATTTCTCTATAATTTCTGCGTTTTATGATGTTGAACATCATGGTTATTTTATGGCTTGAGCATGAGTAGATCTTGCATGTACTAATATTGCACAAATGTTGGATTTTGGAATTCTTGAATGTATGGGCATATTCTTGAATTATTGATTTTTGTGTTTCAGAAAATTAATTGCAAGAAAATATTTAAACATGAAAAATGGTGGTGGTCGGCAGGGAGGCCGCACGGCAAGCGGCAGGCGCGCGCAGGCATGAGTGCGCTGCTGCGCAGCAGCTGCGCAAGGACAGCACCTGCGTGCGCGGGCGAGGGCTCGTGCGCGCGCAGGAGCGCGTCCGGTGCAGGTTGCGCGCCTAGCCGACCGTGCAAGATCGTTTTTCAGTTTTTCGTTGTTTTCGTGCGTTTTCAGAAAATCTGATTTTTCTGTATTATTTTGGGAATTTTTCTGAACTAATTAACTTGGGGCATTTTAATTTTGGTTGAAATTGGTTATTTCATAGAATTAATATTGCCTTGTTAATTATGAAAAAGGATTTTCCCACAAAAATCGTTGTGTTTATAGGTTGCACCATTATCCAATATTTGGTGTGAATATTTTGCATGTAATTTCTGCATTTATTTTATGGTATGGGATATTATGGATATTTGAATAACATATTTTACGTGGGATATCTATTTGTGCTATTTGTGTTAATTGGATTGACAAAGGATGATCACAAAGCCCCTAGACCGCATGTATGGTTTATTTATGTTTATTTGTTGGGTTGTGGCCTGTGTGCCTCTTTATTTTCCTCTATGTATCTCTTCTAGTTGCCTTGAAATAATAAGGCTTTCTCTCTCCCTCCTAATGTACTCCCCCCAAATGTTTAATTGGGGTTTCTTATTTTATGATGTAATGAGAGTAGAATTAGTGGTGAGGTTTTATTTTTGTAAATAAAAGTTGCAAGAGAAGACAAGCCCAAGGTGTTGGAGGCCCATGGAGGTAGCCATCAGATAGCCCACGGAGGATCTATGGAGAAGGAGCCCGGTGTAGGCCCACGATGGAGATCCCAAGAACATAAAGAGGACTTACAAGGCCCATTGCATGTAATGGGTTATTAAACCTTGTAATAGCCTAGGGCCTACCCTTAGATTGACCATAGATCCACTGCGGGCTCAGTGGGTCGCATAGGTTTGGGCTTGTGATCATCCTACAGGGGCGTGCTAGGCTTTATTTTGCATGCGATGCATTTCATATGCTTATGATTATTCTGTATGCTTTATCTATGGTTACATTTATGCTTAGAATATTTCTGCTATAACGCATGCAAAACACTTAATATGTGATGAGGTCTCGTTCTATCAAAACTCTCACTTGGTTGAACCAAGCTAAATATAGACCCTTAATAAATGGACTAGGACTCTGGGAGTCTGTCCAAGCCTTCCATCCATGGAAAAAGTGAGGAAGATCTTTTAGGTCGATAGCGTGGTCTCACGAGTCGTGGCACGACTATCGTGCTTAAAAGAAGCTGCACTTTGTCATGAACGAGGAGTAGACTGTTGTTACCTGTCTCACGAGTCGTGGAGGTAGCAGTAGGTCTATAAATCGGTTGATTGGGTCGGGTCTAACGCCCGAATAACGTGATTCGCTTGGAGTCCTCGGGATCACGTGAAAGGGTAAGGCAATTATCTTGGGAATCTCGTGGAACGAGAATGGTATGGAATACCTCCCACGGGTTCTTTTCCCATGCGAATCGTAAAAGCGGGGTATGGGGAGATCGCTGTGGATCCCAAGCCCACTAGGAAAAGATTTTCCGAAAACAATGTTTGAGAGTGCCGTGTTTTTGTCGAAATAGTGGGAGAGGTTAAGGACTAAAAGACCGAGACTTAACCAAAATATTACTTCATTTTGCTTATTTTCTGAAAGGATTAATTTTGGCTAATTTTAATTTTAGTTAAATTGTATTTTTCTAAAATTAAATTGTGCCTTAGATTAATTTGGAAATGGTTTCCAAACAAAAAAAAAAATGGGTATGTTGGTTGTATGATACTTGATATCTATTTTTAATTGCATTATTAATATATATATTTTTGCATATAATTATGTTGTTTTTTATGATATTGGATATCATTTTTATAAATGCATTGGATGTATTTATTTGGTGGGCATGTTTATATTTGATATAAATGTGTATTAATTGTTTATTGGATAAACAATGGGGATGATCACAAAGCCCATAGCCCTTATGTATGGTTTAATTTTTATTGGGTGAGACCTGCGTGCCTCTTTGTTTTATTATTCTCTTTCTCTCTCTCGTTTTTAGCCTTGAAATAATAAGGCTTGCTTTCTCCCTCCTTTTGTACTCCCCTCAAATTCTGATTGGGGTTTCTTGTTTAAGTTGTAATGAGTGTAGTTAGGAGTAAGGTTTTATTTATTTTGTAATAAATTGTAAGGAAGCATTTCGATGGCGATGGAGGCGCAAGAAGAGGCACATTGGACGGAGGCCACGATGGAGAGTCCAAAAGAATGAAGAGGTGTTACAAGGCCCATTAGAATGATAATGGGTTATAATTTTGTAATAGTGTAGGCCACCCTAGATTGACCATAGATCCACGGCGGGCTTAGTGGATCACATAGGATTGGGCTTGTGATTATCCAACAGGGGCGTGCTAGGCTTATTTTGCATGTGGTGTATGTTTTAATGTTTGATGTATGATGTGTTTGGAATGCATCCTTTCTATTCAATGTTAGAACTCAAGCATGCAAAACTTTCTTAATGATGAGGTCTCGGTCACTAATAAACTTAACTCTCACGTGGATGGTCCAAGTAAATATTAGGCCCATTAATAGATTAAAAAGTCAAATGGTTTGATATAAATCCAAGCCTTCCATCCATAGCCATGTAGTGAGGAAGCTACTTTCACCCATTCGTGGTCTCACGAGTCGTGGCACGTTTGGAATGGAAGAAAGCTGCGCTATTGTTATGAACAAAGGAATATGCTCATTTGGTTGAGATAGGGGGCGATAGTTGAGATATTCATTTGGTTGATGGGTCGGACCTAATGCTGAGTAACATGATTCGCTTGGAGTCCTCGGGATCATGTGAAGAGGCGAGGCAAAATAACTTGGGGATCTCATTGGATGAGAATGGTATAGGTTACCTCCCACAAAGCCTTTTTCCGTGTTAATCATAAAAGCGGGGCATGGACAATTGCGTTTGTGGACCTCAGGCCCACTAGGAAATGGTTTCCTGAAACCCCATTTGAGAGTGATGGGCTTTCGCAGAAATAGTGGGAGGGGTTAATGACTAAAGAACAAGTCTTAACTTGAACATAATATTACTATAATCTACTTTATATTTTTCTGTTTACATTTTGAATATATATGTCTAAGAATCCACTAACGCCAATACTAGAGGCTAATATGTTTAATGGAACAAACTACAACGACTGGAAGCGAAATCTTAAGATAGTCTTAGATTTTGAGAACCAAACTTACATTCTGGATAAGGATCTTCCTCAGGCCTTGCCGGATAGGTTAATGCCTCAAGAATGTTTGGCGTTCGAGAAGATGCATGTTGACCACCAGCAGGTCTACAGCATCGTACTGGCCTCGATGAATAACGAGATCCAGAAGCAGTACGATAGGCTAGATGATGTTGGCTCGATTATGCTTCGTTTGCAAGATATCTATGCGGTCTCGGACCGGCAAGTTAGATATGATGCAACAAAGGCATTCTTTGGAGCTAAGATGCCAGAAGGGTCGTCTGTACAAGAGCATGGAGTGATGATGCTATCCGTTGTGGAGAAGCTCAAAGACCTCCAAGGCTAATCTTGTAAAAGAGACATACATCAACGTGATCCTTCAGTCTCTTTCTACCTCCTTCGACCAATTTATTGTCGACTTGATAAATATGTTGGTCCGGTACGAGGCAATGATGGAAATATCTGCACTGGCGGTACTAGTGGGAGAGGCTTGGACCTCAGAAGCGAAAAGCAAGGGTGTCGGACGCTGGAAGAGGAAGAAAGCTAAGACAACATCAGCCACTGCTAGCACTTCGAGTGATCCTGTTACACCGCTGGGCGAAAGTAAAGGAAAGAGGAAAAGGGTTCGACGGTCAAAGTCATAGATTTTAAACGATGTGTGCATGAACTGCCGTGAAAAGGGACATTGGAAGAGGGAGTGTCCCAAGCTCCTCTCCAAAGAAGGTACATTTGAATTGAGTACTAACATGATTATTGTTCTACTCTTTGGTATTGGATACCAGTTAATCATAATCTGCGAATGGTTTGCAGATGGTTATGAGTAGAAAGCCCAGATAGGTCCTAAGGCTTAGCAATGGCAGGGCCATTGTTGCAAAGACTAGGGACTTATTAGCCTAACCATAGCAGTGATCATGTTAGGATAGAGTTTGAAAGGAAATATGTAACCTAGCATGATCGAAGTATGTTTTTATATACTGTTGGACAGTTTTTTAATTACATATGTTTGATCAATAAAATTGCTTTATTTGACATAGAATGACTATTCTTGTCTGCCAGGTGGGATATATAATTATCCTTAAACATTATCCCATAATTGGATTATGGGTACTCAAATCAAATGCTTAAAATGGATAATCAAGATAAACTTACGAATTTGGTATCCATAAGCTAGGATGGTTTTCCCTTTAGTTAAGGACGAGGAGGTTGGAAGATTCAAAGAGTCTAGCGATAGACAATTTGAGTCTACTAGCTTACAAGTCCTCTTTGAGATGGAAAGACTGTAAGGCTTCTTTGTTGGGCAAAGTGGGCTTGCCAAAAGTCTATCGGATTGGATCCATTTAGACATTCGTAGGTTACTGAATACACAGTACCAGAAGAGGGTTCACAAGTATAAGGACCTTGTATAGGTTCGGGGAATTAGACTTGGAGTGGTGAACCAAGCTGATTGCAAAATTAAACCTTCGAATTAGTTCGAAGGGGCATGTATTTAGTACGAGTTCTTGAATATCTAAATGAGAATGAAATTCTCACTCAGTGGAATTCTTCCTGTAAGGACTATGGTTGAACGGTCTCTGATAAGGGAGAAATCGAACCTTGTTAGACTTGGTTCGATCGGGGTTTCACTGGATTACCTTAAACCGTCTAGACATGGGCTTGAAAGGTTTCCAAGTTGAGAAACATGACATTTTCTAATAGTCATGATCTAGTTGCCATATAGGTTATGGTTTGGCCAGCCTGCATCCTACAATGTTCTTGAGTACATGGGATGGTCCCACATACGTCAAGGGACTAGTGGGAGACAAATTAGACTAAGTGTTTGATTTGTGCAGGTTTAATGTAGAATAATGCAAACATCATTTGTTATAACATTATTCCACTGACTATATTCCAGTCCTCCTAGGGATAACCAGAACACCTTAGTAACTTGAGAGGCATAGGTTTCTGGCCTATCCGGTCAATTGGATTATCATCCAAAAAGATACAAGGAGAGGCGATGTTGGACATCGGGTTTGGATCAATGGCTTAGAGCTATTGGATCCGTCATGAAAATTCAAATTGGGTTTGAAATTTTGTATAACTGGAATATTTGTTTTGACGAGTTCATACGGAGTATGACTCGATCAGTAACAAGCTTTAAGGTTAGTAAGAGGATAGTTTTGTTCCAAGTGTTTAGTGTGTAATCTCTTATTCATTTGGAATGAATTTAAGATGTTAGGAAACACTGAAATACGAGCGTTGCTCACGCAATTCTCCATGATAGGAATTGGATTCCTTTATACATGGTTAAGCTGTTCCAGACTCCGTCGCATTAGACTGATGAGAAAGCTTAGATGTTTGACATCCCCTACGTCTTTGCCTTAAGCAGCATAAAAATGTTGTTCGTGCATTGAGCCTGATGTTGTGTATGTTTTTTGCATAACAACGGTTATTGGGCTTGTGCCGTGAAGGCAGTAGACAGTTGTTGAGAATATCTTTAATACCTGAATAAGGATTAAAGAAGTGTTCTTCATGCACATTTTGTGGAGGGTTGATTCTGGAAGGCTATAGCGATACTAGGTTCCAGAATCATGTGAATAACATTTAGTCTCAATATGTATGTACATTTGGACTTAATGGTAAGTGTGGTAGCTTGGAAAGGTTTCAAGCAGGATACCATGACATGTCATTATGAAATTCGAATGTACGGCGACTTTGGAAGTCGTTTCTGGAAAATGGTTTGGATTGAAAACCGCATCCATAGGATGGATGTGGTGCCTAGCACGGTCGAGCCAGTAGTTGCCTTGGAGGCGAACAACTAGGCTTTGGCAAAAGCGTTTTCGGCCCGAGATCTCATAACAAATCCACAGAAAATTCTTAGACAACCACCATTTGCAGGCAGCAATGGTAGGAAGACGTGACACGGTTGGACCGTGTCACTTCGGCAGAGAAATATAGTAGACCCACGAGACAAAGTCGGTATCGTAGATTGCTCATGCTCAGAAGGCTCTAAGCAACATGGGTAATTGGCTTTGTGGTGAAGTGGGAGATTGTTAGAATAGGTAACCAGAAAGTCAATTAGATTAGCTGTTTTGGGAACTATTCGTCGATCTTTATGAAAGTAATATTATACTGATGGATAAAGTAAGTATTCATCAGTGGAAAAATGTGTTTGTTGTGCTTACTACTTACATTGAATGCCGTTTCAATGTCACAACAAATGACCATAGACTGATTGGTTAAACCCATTGAGTTGAGCTGCGCATAGGTTGGCGGCTATGAAACCAACTCCTTGAGGGTCATTCTGAAACGTTCCAAGTCGAGGACCTCGAGACTGGGCCTCGAGTGTCCTATAAAGACTTGTACTAACTATTGCATTCACTGGGTGAGTGTCGAGTTTCATCGGTGCCAGACGTAGGTCGTCTGCAATTTTAGTGGGTTAGTTGGCAAGGTAGTCGACTGACTGAACTGACTCGTGGGAATCGTCATATGGCAGCCTTGGAGACTTGGTCGGTATGACTGGAATTCCCGGTTCCTATAGTACAGGATTAGTCCTCGGACTTGAGGAATCATGGCAGTCGCATGCATATGAAGGTTGTATCTTGGATCTGGCGAGAGGTGATTGTATCTTTGATATGGTCATTATAAGCCTTGTCCAATGCAGTCAGAGTATGTAGTGAGGACGGTGGATTCCAAGATAGAATCTGTCCCCTGTCAGTATTTGATAGCTATGCCTCCTATGCGCTTTGAGATGGTTTCGACTCATTAAGTCTACGGCCGTAGCGATTGGAGTAGGGAATAGTTCCCTAGGTCGATCAATAGAGTAAATGCGTCTCGAGTTTGTAGCATAGTTGCCTTGTCCAGGATGGGAACCGACACCCAATTCCATGCCCTAGACTAAGGTCGGGAGATGGTCGACGGAAGGACTGTACCTGTATGGAATTCGGAGCCTAAATGTTCACGCCAACATTCACCTAGTCTCTAGTGCCGTGGACCGTTACTAGACGGCCATCCATCGTAACGGGCATTTCTGATTAATGGTTAATGAGAAATAATTAAGTAAATTAGATTTAATTAGTCAATTGTGTTGGACACAAGCCCAAGTCCAGCTGAGGATGAACCTAAAGAGTCACACTCAAATCACTATGGAAGTAGTGAAATTAATTTGGAATTAATTCTGGAAGAAGTAAATTAGTTTAATTGGATTAAATTAATTCAAGGAGAATATAAATGATTGGATCATTTATTGGGAAAATCCATTGGATGGATGACCCAAGAATTAATTAATTGGATTAATTAATTTTGGGCTTAATACCTTTAAATTAATTGGATTAATTTATTGGATTTCGTTTAATTAATTGATTGGATCAATTAATTAGTGTTTGAGCTTATGTTTATTTAATGAGATTAAATAAACTTTTGGATTTCAATAAGGTTTAAAATTAATTGGATTAATTTAAAACCCATGGATCACTTGATTTAATTTGATTAAATCAAGACCGGTCAAACCGGTCCATGACTTGAAATCAAAGCTCAAAAGTTTGATGCAAGTTTAAGAGGAGTTGAAAGTCCTCCATGTAAGCAATGATGTGGCTCCATGTAAGCAATGATGTGGCTTCCCATGATGGCTAGGTGGTCCACATATTGTGCTAACATGGTTGGAGGTTGAGCACAAGTTGTGCATTAGTGTGTAGGTGGTTTTGGAAACTACCTACAGCTACACAACACATGTATACACTTTTTATCTCCCTAACTTGCACTCCCTAGCACACAAGCCACGAAAATTTCCTGTTTTTTTTCTCCATTTTTGAGTTCTCTTTGAATTGGATTCAAGATGAGAACATGAGAAATATATATACACTAATCAATAGTGTAATACATTTTTCGTTTCTTCCTTGATCTAGCTTCTACCTAGCAGTAGATGTAGATTTGCTTCCATTGTTGTGGTGTGGACAAATTAGAGGGGTTCTAATTTGAATCCTAAGGTGAACAGAAAAGGAATGAAAAAAGAATCAAAGCTTGTTGCCGTTGTACATGTGAAACGAAAAAAGTATGTTTCTATTTAAATTATTGTACCTTTTTGTTTCCTCCTCTAGCCACATATTCAAGCATATTTTTATGTATGTTATTATGCTTTTGAATACACCGAACGCCCGGTAATTCAAAGGGAACACCCCTTTGAAATCTTTTTTAATTTCTTTTATTTTACGCTTCCGCCGCGTTACCGGGCCGTACCGATTCTTTCAAAAAGTCTAAAGGTCCCATAAGAGGTTTGGGAATGAGACTTAAGGAGGTGAACCATAAATGGTTGCAAAATTAAACCTAATTCGATAGGATCGAAAAGGCCGTGTATTTAGTGGGAGCTCTTGAGCATCCAAGTTGAGAATGAAATTCTCAATGAAAGGCCAAGTATGACGGTCTCTGATAAAGGGAACGATCGAGTCTCGTTGGATGAAGATCGATTGAAGTTTCACCAAATTACCTTAGCCCGTGTAGACATAGACTCGAAAATTGCCAACGTAAGGAACGTGGCACTTTGCTAGGAGTCACGCACAAGGAGCCATGGTTTGGCAAGCCTGTGTACGACAAAGTCCTTGGGCATGTAGAAGGATCCTACATGCGTCAAGGGACTAGTGGGAGACAAATTAGACTCAGTGTCTAGTTTGTATAGGTTTATGATAGAATAATGCTAAACGTTGCTTATAATTGCATTTCTTAAATTTATCATATTCCAAGTCTCCTTAAGAACGAGCCCGAATGTCGTAAGAGGTACGAGTTATCGGGATATGTTCGGTCAAAATTGGATAGAAATCCAAATTACCTGCGGAACGTGATGTTGGACATCGGAGTAGGATTTATGGAGAGGAGCCATAAAATCCGCTAGGAAATTCAAACAAGGTTTGAAACACCGCATAACTGCAATATTTCTTTAGACGAGCTCATACGGTGCATGACTCGGTCTTAAACGACATAGGTGATCAGTGGGAGTAGAAATGGTGTTCCAAGTGTTTAAGTGTGCAATGTCTTGATTCATGGATGAATTCAAAGCATTAGGAATCACTAAAACACAAACCGTAACTCACGAAAACTATCCATGACATTTTAAGGTTCCCACATACATATCATGAATTGAGCTTTTCAAAGACTCAGTCATGGTAGACTGATGAGAAAAAACTCATATATGTAGAGGGACAAGTTGTTCGAGACACAGTCATGATAAGACTGATAAGAAAGCTTAGATACTATGAATAAAACATCAAGTCGTTCAAGACTTAGTCACGGTGGACTAATGAGAAGGCTTGGATGTTGAGTATCCCTACGTCTTAACCCTAGGTAAACATACGATATGTTTACTCGGTGCATAGGAATCGATGTTGACTGTGCTTCTTGCATGACTCAACAGAAATCGATAATGCACTGAGGGGTTGAAGACAGCAATCAAGACCGATCCTTAGTACATGAATAAGGACTAAAGATGTGTTCATGATGCACCGCCTGTTGAGAGTTGCTTTGGAAGGCTAAAGCGATACTAGCTCCCAGAGAATAAGTGAAAACCAGTTAGTCTCAAAGGTATGCACAGTCGGGCCCAATGACGAGTGCATCGGATAGTGGTCACTGATGAAGACCGCGTCCATAGGATGGACGTAGCGCCTAGCACGGCCAAGCCATGTTCACCTATATGGCAGGCAACTTGGCTATGGGAGTATTGGCACGAGATCTCATCACAAGATCCACGAAACTATTCTTAGACAACCACTATCTCCAGGAGGAAATGGTGGATAGAGGTAACACTGTTAGACCGTATTGCTTCGCAAGGAAATATAAGCGGACTCACAATACCTTTGTCGGTATCGTAGAGGATTCTGAACAAAGGCGGTAATTGACTTAGTGGTCAAGTGGGAGATTGTTAGAATAGGTGTCAGAAAGTCAATGGTATTGGCTGTTCTGAGAATCATTCGTCAATCTATGAACAAGTAATATTATGTTAATGAATGTAGTAAGGATTCATAGGCATGAGTTTGTTGTACTTACTACTTGTCACAACAAACGCCCACAGACTGAAATAACATTTCGGGAAATTAGAACTACGCTTTGGAGGTAGGTTCATGAAATCAGTTTTGCCGAATCGGTCTAAAAATACTCCAAGTCAATGGAATCTCGAGACAGGGCATCGAGAATCCATTTGAGACTTGCACTAAGCATCTGCAGTCGGATTTCATCGACAAGTGACGAGGCTCGTCCATGCAGTGTTAGTGGGTCAGCCAGCTAGGTGGCTGCTGACTGAGGTGACTCGCTGGAATCGTCATATGGAAGTCACTCGGGCTTGGTCGGTATGACTGGTAATACCGGTTCCGATAGTACGGGATTAGTCCTCAGACTTGAGGATCACGGCAGTCCCCTACATACTAAGGCTGTATCTTGGATCTGGTGAAATTTGACCGGTTATCACATGGTCATCATAAGCCTTGTCCAGTGCAGTCGGAGTATGTAAGAACGGTGTATTCCAAGATAGGATCTGTCCCCTGTCAAAGGATATGACAGCAAGATCTCCTATGCGCTCGGAGAAGGTTTAGACTTACAAACTCTATGGCCGTAGCACTTGATGTAGTGGGAAAGGATTTCCTACATTGAATTAAACCTATCTCGAGCATTATGCATAGTTGCCTAGTCAAGGATGGGAATCGATGTCCAATTCCATGCCCTAGACTAAAGGCCGGGAGACAGGCGACAGTAGGACCGTACCCGCATGTAACTCGGAGCCTAAATGTTCACACCACATATTCACCTAGTCTCTAGTGCCATAGACCGTTGCTAGATGGCCACCCATGGTAACGGACTACTTTGGTTATGAAATAACAAGAAGTAGGTCCAAGTCTAGCTGAAAGGTGAACCTAAAGAGTCACACCCGCTACACCAAATGAAAGGGAATTAATTTGGAATTAATTCCGGGAGAAGATTTAATTTAATGGAATAAATTATACTTCTTGGAGATTCAAGCCTCGACTAATTATTTGGAATAATTGGGCTTGAGTTCATAAATTAAATTTATGAATTTTATAAAGCCTGGGCTTCCCTTTTAATTAGATTAAAAGGATGAATTAATTAATGGGCTTGGTATATTAAATAAGATTTAATATAAAGTTCATGGGACTATTTACTTGGGAATTAAATGAAGTCCATTCCATTAATTAATTAATGGGCTTAGTATATTAAATAGGATTTAATATAAAGTCAATGGGATTATTTAATTTAGAATTAAATAAAGTCCATTCCATAAAGCCCATCAAAACAGATGGACAAGATTTAATCAAAGGGATTGATGAGATGAAGGGCTATGATTAATTTGACTTAATCAAAGCCTAGTTTGACTAGGATTTGACTAGGTCAAAATCCTAGTCAAAGTGTGTCTCTTTAGAAGAGTTTGAGAAGGAAAAGGAAATTCCATCTTCTATAAATACTCAAAAAAACACACACACACACACCTACTAATCTCTACAACTCTCATCTCCCAAAATTCTCCCAAGAATTTTCGTCCACCCCCTCTTCTTTTCTCCAAGAATTCTACTTTGTTCTTCTTGATTTATTCAAGTTAGAACATAAGAGACATTGATTGCGTTAATTGATAGCGTGTATCGATATCTCTTCTCCCCAAATAATTTCTTGCTAGCACAAGGATTCTTTGCTTTCCGGTGTAGCGAGTGTCATGATTTAGAGGGTCTCTTTCTTGAGATCTTGGTGCAAAACGGGGAACAATGCATGTAGCCGAATGAAGACAAAACTACAACCGGGTAGGTTCTTTAATTACGTTTTTTCGGTTTAAATTCTATGGCCTCCATGTTGTGTTTTATTGAACATGAGATACACCGAACGCCCGGGAGAATCAAGGGCACACCCCTTGATCCGGCTATGTATGTGATGCATGCTTTAAATTCCATTTAATTATGTTTTGCAATTTTATTATGCAATCTTTCGCGCTTTCGATATTCGTGTTCATCTCCTAGGACGATCCACATATCCTTTCACGCTGCCCCCCGTGGAGCCTGTCAGCGCAGTCCGTCAGCAGGCCCAGCCTGCCGCCCGCGTGCGCAGGGAATGCTTGGTCGGGCGCGCGCGCGCGCAAAACCCCTGTCTGCTTGCGCGTACGCCTGGCCATGCTCTGGCGCACTAGCGAGGCAGCCGTGCACAGGCCCCTCTGCCTGTGCACGTTGCGCTGTCGTGCCGCTTGCGTGTGCGGCCTGCGCGCGCACACGCGCATCGAGTGCATCTGTCGGGTGCGCACAGCGCAGGCTCCACAGCCTGCTTGCGTGCGCGCTATCCTTGTCGCGCATCGACCGCACGAGCACCCCTAATGCGATGGCTTGGCGCGCGCACGCAGGCTCCTTTGCCTGTGTGCACGCGCGCCCGGCCACGCATCGGCCGCTCGACCGGCAGCGCGCGTAGCGGCCGTAAGCCCGCGTAAGCTCCCTTGCCTGCACGCGCGGTCAGCCGCCGGCTGCCGCGTAATGCGTTTTTCATCCAGTTTTATTTTTCTGCATCATTTTCCAAGAAAAACAAGAAGTACCAATATTACCAAGAACTCATGCATAATAAACGACATGAAAACGACATGCTTGACAATTAAAATCAAGAAACACATAAATCATGCTATACACATTTTCATGCTTTAAACACATGTAAAACCCTAGGCCTATACACCGAGTCGGACTCTGATACCACTGAAAGCCTAGGAAAGGCATGTGTGGATGGTCCCGGGAGGAGCGTGAATGCGGAAGCGCAGTATAATAAAATAACAAGAATTTAAAACATGCTATAAACAAGAATCAAATATAAACGTTCAAGGAGTGTTCCCTCGAACCTCCCGGGCATTCGGTGTATCTCATGAACAAAGCAAAGAAAGAAAATCATAGAGGCCATTGGGTTAAAAAGCCGGCACCAACAAGACGAGAAAAACTTACCTGGATGTCGTTTTGTCTTTGAGCCGCTACTTGCGTTGTGCCCCATTTTGCTCCAAGATCTCGTATTGAGACCCTCTAAATCATACACGCAATCCGCCCACGTATCTTGATCCTCGTGCTAGCGAAAACCCAAGTGTATATTATTTGGAGAGGACGGATCGATCAAACTCTTTGAGTTAATGTGATCAACCCTCCTTAAGTTCAATTATATGAAACGAAAGAACTAAGAATATTTCTTGGGAAAGAGGGAGAGTGGCCGAGAGGGAGAGGAGAGACGTGTGGTTTGTGTGTGTGTGATTCTTGAATTTCATCATCTTTCCACAAGTGAAGGACTAGGAGTATATATAGAGGAGGAATCTATTCCTCTTCAAACTCCAACTCTTGGAAGACTACTTTAACTAGGATTTTGACCTAGTCAAAATAGCTCTTTGATTGGTCAAACCAATCCTAGCCATCCATCTCTCCTTTTAATCCCAACCATCCATTTATTTTATGAAATATTTAAATCTTATTTAAATAATCCATAGGGCAAGAAATAAATAGTAATATTTATTTTTAAACCCATTTCAATAAATTCCAATAAATCCAATTCATTGGTAAAATTCTTTTTCATCCAATTAACGGAATTAATTTTTCTAAGAAAAGAAAGATCCGATTAAATCTAATTTAATCATCCCATCCCTCTCCAAATATTTCATTCTAAATTAAATACGTTATGCGTGCGGATTGTGTGTGACTCTTTAGGTTCACTTTCAGCTAGACTTGGTCGAATTCCTAGAATCTGTCCATTACCATGGGTGGCCATCTAGCAATGGTCCATGGCACTAGAGACTAGGTGAATATGCGTCGGGGTGAACATTTAGGCTCTGCAGTACATTTATCCTTCTGCCTACGGTCTCACCACTTACGGTCTAGGGCACGAAAACGTAGGTACCCATCTTGGACCTAAGTGTCGGCTTGTCCTACACTAAATGCCGCAGGGAGTCCTTCCCTTCTGTTCAGTTACTGTGGCCACAGACTTAGGGACAAGACTCAGAGCACAGTGAGACGCTACCGTCAGCGCTCTGACAGGAGACAGATCCTTACTTGGAAACTATTGTCCCGTTGCACATCATGACTGCACTAGATATAGCTTATGACCACTCAGTAACTATGACTTGGTAATCTCTCACCATACCTAAGATACAGCTACGGTGTACAGGTAAACTCAGCAGGACCCCATTTAACTGTGGTGTCCCGGGAGGTGTCCATTCAGAGATTATACCGTTTTCTTTTAAGATAATTAAGGAAACTCAGTACTAAGGTACTCTCCGCCTCGGTCCAACCGCAGGACTTTAATTTTGCAGTCGGTCTGGCTCTCAACTTCAAGTCTGAATTCTTTAAACCTCTCAAGAGCTTCAGACTTGTAACTCATTAGGTATACATAACCATATCGTGAATGATCACCGGTGAAGATTATGAAGTAGGAGAATCTGTATGGACCAAGTTAAACAGACCTGTGGCAAGCCTGCTTTGTCCTACAAAGGGCTTCTTGGTCATTTTCCCTCTGAGACAGGATTCGCAAGTTGGTAGTTCACTCAAGTCCCTACCTCTAGGTTCTTTGAGTCTACCAATTTCTTCATTCTATCTTGGGAAATGTGACCTAGCCTAGCGTGCCACAGTTGTGCGTTCTCGTTATTATCTTTTACGTTTGTGTTGAATGTTTAGAACGAAGTTCGTTTGATGCAAGATATAGAGGCCGTTATTAAGCGTACCAAGCAGATCAGCAATACCACACCTCATCAAATAAATGCAATTTTATTAATCATAAACTCATATCCACTATTGTCTAACAACGGAATGGAAATGATGTTTCTAATCATGGTAGGTACAGAATAAACTTGCTCTAATTCTATACTAATACGATCACTAACTACTAGAGTGGTGGATCCCACTGCTTCTGCCGAGATGGCCTTGCCATTCCCAAACTTTAGGACCATGTCCCCGCTACTCAGTTTTCTGCTTCTTTTCAGCACCTGTAAATCATTGCAAATGTGAGCTCCACAGCCGGTATCTAATACCCAAGAGGCAGTGTTAGTAACCATATTAACCACAATCACAAAGATACCTTGTTTGGAGAGGAGTTTGGGGCAATCCCTCTTCCAATGCCTTTTCTCACGGCAATTGATGCATATGTCATATGCCCTCGACTGTTGCTTTGAGTCAACCTTCCCTTTTCCTTTGCCATTCCCCACTTTGGCAATGGGAACACTCTTAGTGTTGGTAGCTGCTTTGACGGCTTTTCCCTTTCCCTTCTTATTTTTTCCAACGTCCAGCACCCTTGCCTTTTGTCTTGGAAGTTGAAGCATCTCCAAATAATACCGACGGCGTAGAATTTTTGGTCGTTGACTCGTATTGCACCAACATATTGATTAACTTATGAATACCCTTCTCAAGTGTGTTCATGTTGTATAGTTAACAATGAATTAGTCGACACCCAAAGTCCATACCCTAGACTATGGTTGTGAGGTAGTAGATGGACGGACATACATGCTCAAGAGCGTAAATGTTCACGCCATAAAATTCACTTAGTCTCTAGTGCCATGGACGGTTGGTAGACGGCCACCCATGGTGATAGAAAAATTCCCGTCATATGATGATTGGAAAATAGGCCAAGTCTAGTTGAGGGTGAACCTAAAGAGTCACACACAATTCAACAGTAACGGAGGAATTAATTTGAGATTAATTCCAGGAGATCGAATAATTTAATTGGATTAAATTGGTTCTCTTCTTTGAGTTTCAAGTCTTTAATTAGATTAAATAGACTTGACTCATAAATAGGATTTATGAAAATTGGGGAATCGGCTCAAATATTTATTTGATACTTATTACAAGCCCAATGGACTATTTTAAATAGGATTTAAAAATATTCCATAAATCCCATCATACGATGGAGAGACGAGATTGATTCTAGAGGGTTTGATGAGATGAAAGGGCATGATTGAGTTTGACTTAGTCATAAGCCTAAGTTGACTAGGTTTTGACTAGGTCAAAATCCTAGTCAAAGTGTGTCTCTCTTAGGAGAGTTTGAGTAGGAATAGAAAAATCCTTTTCTTATAAATACTCAAAACACACACACACACACACACACTAATCTCTACATTCATCTCTCTCACACATACACACACGACCAACCCTCTCCTCTCAATCCCGTCCCCTCTCCTCTCTTCACTCCAAGAAAGGCTAGTTTCCTTGTCTTTGATACAAGGGAACATTAGACGAATGGATCACGTTAATTCATAATGCTAGGTTGATTCGTCCTCCCTTATTCTTCTTCATCTCTTGCTAGCACGAAAAATTAAGATCCGGTGAATTGTGTGGACGATTTAGAGGGTTCCTATTTTTGGGATCTCGGTAGAAAAAAGTGAAACAATGCGTGTAACAGTACGAAGAAAGAATACAACGGGTAAGTCTCATTTCTTTGGTCTCTTCATTACAACCCTATGGCCTGCATGAATGTTACATGTTTTTCTTTATTCATGAGATACACCGAACGCATGGGAGGTTTAAGAGAACACCCCTCGAATGACTTCTTTAAATTCCATTATTTAAAGCATGATTTACATTCATTGTTTTTAATTATCACGCTTTTGCATTCGCGCTTCCTCCCAGGACGATCTACATATCGTTACACAGTTGCCGTTGACCATTGGCACCACCACCCTTTCGTCGTCATTGACTGCCTCACTACCATCCCCGGTTTGCCTTGCTTCCTCCTTCTTCCAATTCTTGTCTCCATTTTTTTCAACTTTCCTGTGACCACTTGAGCAATGAGTAGTCAAAAAGCGAAACCGGGGTGAAGCGTCCTCCTCCCAATCAGCACCATCGATACCTCATTCCCACAGTCGGTAAGGCCCTAGCATCCTACCCCTATCTACTGAAGCACTTGGCGGAGACCTCACGTTTCAATCCCACACCGCGAAGGATAGGTACGCATCTTTGTGTGCACGTGGTATCCTGCCCTGCAAAACTGTTAATTATGATACCTTGGGTGAACTACATGTCCATGATAGTTTTAATTTGCTAGTTGATAATATTAGTTGGCAGTGTTTCTTTGATTGCACTGAGAACGCATATATTGAACTGACACGTGAATTCTACACTACATTCAAATTTTCTACACCCACTGCACTTACACTAGATACCCTCGGTGTACTAAAATTTTGCTTGATGGGTAGAATATTTTCTATGTCTTTAACACAGTTCAATATTGCCCTCGGATTTACCACTGAAGAACTGGCACACACTCACGACTACGTGAACTCTTTGTGTGACTTCCCTTATGACTTCAACCCAATTCGTGAGAGGGCACTTGGTCGATTGACACATCCTCCTACCACCCTAGAAGATCAAAAAGTTCATACATGAAAAACCCCATCATGAAATACGCTTATCGTTTTCTTGCATTAAATTTTTTGGGACGTAGGGATACTTCCGGGATTTTTTGTAAAGCTGAGTTGTTCTTTTTTTAGTGCATGTTATGGGGCATTAAGATCAATATTGGGTTTTGGCTTGCTACACAACTACAGTCCACATTGAATAAAAATAGAGCGCTCATTCTTGGTTCTTACATTACTGTATTGGCAACTAACCTTGGTGTGTTTGACTCTGACAATCCCAATTTGCATATGTTAGAATAGGTGACCATGTAAGCCAATTTTGACAGGAATATGTAACCTATGTCTAGACAATTTCAGGTGTTTGATAAAACATTTATGAATAAAGAAGTGAAGATTCATATGGCAACACTTTGTTTACGTTCACTTATATCTACTATTACATATCTGTTCACTATGCAAACAAAGCCCACGGACTGAGAATCGATTTCGGAGACTGGGACTACGCTTGGAGGTAGGTCCATGAAATCAGTCTTACCGAATCAGTCCGAAAATCTCCAAGTCAAGGAATCTCGAAAATGGGTACCGGGATTCCCTTTGAGACTTGCACTAAGCATCTGCTGTCGTATTTCATCGACGGGTGACGAAGGTCGTCTAAGCAGTGTTAGTAGGTCAGCATGCTAGGAAGCAACTGACTGAGGTGACTCGTGGGAACCGTCTTATGGAGGACCTTGAGTATGGTCAGCAAGGTATGACGTGAGTTCCCGGTTCCAACGGTACAGGTCAAGTCCTTTGACTTGAGGAACTGCTGAGTTTACCTGTACATCAGGTCTGTATCTTAGATATGGTGAGAGATTGCCAAAATACTCTTGAGTAGTCATAAGCTATGTCTAGTGCAGCTCGGGTGTACAGAGTGACAGTAGTTTCCAAGAAAGGATCTGTCTTCTATCAAAAGGCATTGACAGTTGAGTCTCATGTATGCTCTGTGTCTTGTCCCTAAAATCTGTGGCCACAGTAACTGAACAGAAGGGAAGGTTTCCCTTGCGGCATTTAGTAATGACAGACCGACACTTAGGTCCAAAATGGGTACCTCCATTTTTCGTGCCCTAGACTCTAAGTGATGAGACCGAAGACAGAAGGACAAGTGTACTGTTAGAGCCTAAATGTTCATCCCGATTATTTCACCTAGTCTCTAGTGCCATGGACCGTTGCTAGATGGCCACCCATGGTAACGAACGGATTCTAGGAATCCGACCAAGTCTAGCTGAAAGGTGAACCTAAAGAGTCACACACTATCCACACACACTTAGTATTTAATTTGGAATTAAATATTGGAGTAAAGGAATGATTAAATTGGATTTAATCAGGTCCTCTATTTTCTTGGAGAAAATAATTCCTTCTATTTGATAAAGGGAATTAAATTAATAAATTGGATTTATTAAGGGAATTAATTTAATGGGCCTAGAATAAATATTAATATTTATTTATTATATTTATTTGGCCTTTTGGAATATTTAATAGGATTTAAACATTCCATTAAATTAAATTAATGGTTGTGATTTAATGGGAGAGATCAAAGGCTAGGATTGAATTTGACAAGGTCAAATTCTACTTTGACTAGGACTTTGACTAGGTCAAAATCCTAGTCAAATTAAGCTTCTAAAGAGGTGGAGTTTAAAGAGGATTAAACTCTTCCTCTATATAAACCCCTAGCCTTGCACCTTTTGAAGGATGATGAAATTCCAACACACAAAAAACACACACTCATTTTCGGCTCTCTCTCCCCTCTCTCTCATCCGCCCTCTCTCTCCACTCTCTCCAAAAAATTCTTTTCTAGTTCTCTTGTTCTTGGAACATTAGAACTTAGATGAATCAATACCGTTAATTCATAACGTGTTGTTGAATCATCCACTCCAAAATATACACTTGTTCGTTGCTAGCACGACGTGCATGATACGTAGGTGGATCGTGTGTCACGATTTGGAGGGTCTCAAGAACGAGATCTCGGTGCAAAACGAGGAACAACGCGTGTAGCTGTTGAAGACGAAAACGACAACGGGTAGGTCTTGTTTAATATTTTCATCCTCTTTAATTTTCTACCCTATGGCCTCCATGATCATTTACATGTTTTTTACTCATGAGATACACCAAACACCCGGGAATCTCAAGGGTACACCCCTTGAGCGTGTTCTTTAATTTGATTAAAGCATGCTTTAAATTTTTGTATTTTATTTTATATCGCGCTTTCGCATTCGCGCAATTTCCCGGGACGATTGACATATTCTTTCAGTGGTATCAGAGCCCGGTTCGGTGTATAGGCCTTGGGTTTATGTGCGTTTTAAGCATGAAACGTGATATTGGCATGTTTTTAATTAAATCTTGATTTTCTTGATTTTAAGCATGTCGTTTTATGGCTTTCGATTCGTGTGAATTTCTGAATATTGGTATTTTTTTGTTTTTCTTGGGAAAGGAAAAAGAGAAACGCTGCAGCCGGCCAGCCGGTAGGGCTGGCCGCGCGCAGCCGCGCGCTGCCGGCAGGGCAGACGCGCGCAGGCAAGGGAAGCCTGCGCGCGCCCGTCCAGCCGGTCGCGCAGGGGCAGCGCGCAGCCAGGGTGGCTGCACGCAGGCACGCTGCCGGCCAAGCGCGCGCCACGCCAGGCAGCGCCTGCGCGCGCGCACGCGCGGCGGCCGGTGCTGCTGCTAGGGTTTTTTTAAACCCTAGTAGTGCTTTCTTTTATTTTTTTTTTAATTATTTTCAGTTTTAATTTTGAATTAATTCTGAAAAATCGTTTTTGGGGTTCAATTATGCCTAATTTTCTAAAGACATGATTTTAGGAGTAAAATACATTGGATTTGGAATCTTGGGGTTATTTTACTTAAAATAATAAGGAAAGGTTTTCCTAAAACAAGAAAATATTATTACCAATATTTATGTTTTATGTTTTATGTTTTTTCACACGTTACGCACATATTCATTTATTTCTTATTTTGTATAATTATGATTGGAAATCATGAATTGTTGGTATATTGTAATTATGTGATTAGATCATGTGATTGTGTGTGTTGGATGGAAATGGATGATCACGAGCCCTTGACCGAATGTATGGTTTAATTTCTGTTGGGCCTGTGTGCCTCTTTTACTGCTTTCTCCTTCTCTCTTTCTAGTTGCCTTGGAATAGTAAGGCATTCTACCTCCCTCCTTATGTACTCCCCCCGGGTTTTCGTTGGGGTTTCTTTCTATTTTTTATATGTAATGAGAGTAGACTAGGAGTGAGGTTTCCTTTTTTGTAATCGGTGGAGAAGAAGGAAGGACCACATGGAGAGCCCAGACGGGAGGTCCCTTGGAGTTTTCCATGAAATGAAGAAAGAGAAAAGAGACCAACGCCCATCAGCATGATGATTGGGTTACTATTAATGTAATAGTGTAGGACCAACCCTAGATTGACCATAGATCCACTGAGGGCTCAGTGGATCGCATAGGATTCGGGCTCATGATCATCCAACAGGGGCGTGCTAGGCTTTAATTTTGCATGTGGTTATTATGATGGATGAATGGGTTTTTATTTATCATATAACTGCTGTGGATGGTTTAATTTACGCATTATGGATGGATGTGTCAATGTTTATTTATTATTGAGATCCCGGTCATTCACTACTCTCACATTGGTTGGACCAATGTTGAAACATTAGACCCTGGACAAAATGGACATGAACTCTAGGAGTTTGTCCATGCCTTCCAATCCATGGTTTAGTGAGGAAGCTATTTTAGGTCAATAGCGTGGTCTCACAAGTCGTGGCACGTTATTGTACTTAAAAGAAGCTGCACTTTGTCATGAACGAAAAATAGGCTGCTGTACCTGTCTCACGAGTCGTAGGGGTACCAGTGGGTCTGTGGCTCGGTCGATTGGGTTGGGTCTAACGCCCAAATAGCATGATTCGCTTGGATTCCTCGGGATCATGTGAAAGGGTGAGGCAATAATCTTGGGAATCTCGTGGAACGAGAATGGTATGGAATACCTCCCACAGGATCTTTCCATGCGAATCGTAAAAATGGAGTATGGGAAAAATCGCTGTGGATCCCAAGCCCACTAGGAAAGCATTTTTCGAAAATCACGTTTGAGAGTACCGTGCTTTCGTATAAATAATGGGAGGACTAAAAGACTAAAGTCCATGCATTTAATCATTTTTATCAAACCACCGTCTTTTATTTTCTGTTGATCGCGCGCTGTTTTCTAAATGTAAATTTAAAAAATGTCTAAGAACCCACTTTCAACCATTCTTGAGACAAACAAATTCAATGGAACAAATTACAACGACTGGTTGCGCCAATCTCAGGATAGTCCTAGATTACGAGAACCAAGGCTGCGTCATGGACGAGCCTCTCCCTAGGACCTTGCCGGAAGGATGCACGCCAGAAGAACGTGAGACGTTCGAGACATGGCATAAGGATAACTGGAAGGTCCGTAGCGTCATACTTACTTCGATGACCAATGAGATTCAGAAGCAATATGAAAGGCTAGATGGCGTCCCTTCCATAATGGCTCGCCTTAAGGATTGCTTTGCAGTCCCGGACCGGCATACTAGGTATGTTGCGACCAAGGCGTTCTTTGGAACTAAAATGACAGAAGGATCCTCTGTACAAGAGCACGGGGTTAAAATTCTTACCCTGGTGGAAACGCTCGAGGACCTAAAGGCAGGTCTCGATAATGAAACGTACATAGATGTGATCCTTCAGTCACTCCCACCCTCCTTTGACCAATTTATCGTCAACTACAACATGAACGCACTTGAGAAGGGCATTCATGAGTTGATCAATATGTTGGTGCAATACGAGGCAACGACTAAGAAGTCCACGCCTTCGGTATTGTTTGGAGGTGCTTCGACTTCGAATACGAAAGGCAAAGGTGCCGGACGTTGGAAGAAGAAGAAAGGGAAGGGAAAGGCCGTCAAAGCAGCTACGAACACTAAGAGTGTTCCCATTGCCAAAGAGGGGAAGGGCAAAGGAAAGGGAAAGGTTGTCTCCAAGCAACAGTCGAGGGCATATGACATATGTATCAACTGCCGTGAGAAAGGGCATTGGAAGAGAGAGTGCCCCAAACTCTTCTCGAACCAAGGTATTTATGTGATTGAGGTTAATATGGTCACTAATTCTGCCTCTTGGGTATTAGATACCGGCTGTGGAGCTCACATTTGCAATGACTTGCAGGTGTTTAAAAGAAGTAGAAAAACTGGGTAGCGGGGACATGATCCTGAAGCTTGGAAATGGCAAGGCCATCTCGGCAGAAGCAGTAGGATCCGCCACTCTAGTGATTAGTGATAGTATTAGCATAGATTTAGAGCAGGTTTATTTTGTACCTATTATGATTAAAACATCATTTCCATTCCATTGTTGGACAATAGTGGTTATGAGTTTAGAATCAATAAAAATTGCTTTTATTTGATGAGGTGTGGAATTGCTCATCTACTTGGTACATTGCATAACGGGCTCTATATCTTGCAACAAACGAATTTCGTTCTCAACACAAACGAAAATTATATAATACCGGGAACGCACGTCTGTGGCACGCTAGGCTAGGTCACATATCCCAAGATAGGATGAAAAGGTTGGTAGACTCAAAGAACCTAGAGGTTGGGGACTTGAGTGATCTACCAACTTGTAAATCCTGTCTAAGAGGGAAAATGACCGAAAAGCCCTTTGTAGGACAAAGTAGTCTTGCCACAGGTCTGTTGGACTTGGTCCATACAGACGTATGTGGACCACTAAGGACGCAGGCCCGAGGTGGGTTCTCCTACTTCATAACCTTTACCGATGATCATTCATGGTATGGTTATGTTTACCTAATGAGGTACAAGTCTGAAGCTCTTGAGAGGTTTAAAGAATTCAGACTTGAAGTAGAGAACTAGACCAACTGCAAAATTAAAGTCCTACGGTCAGACAGAGGCGGTGAATACCTTAGTAGGGAGTTCCTAGATTATCTAAAAGAACCTGGTATAATATCAGAATGGACACCTCCAGGAACACCACAGTTAAATGGTGTCTCTGAAAGGAGGAATCGAACCCCGTTGGACATGGTTCGGTCCATGATGAGTTTTATCAAACTGCCCTTATCATTTTGGGGCTATGCACTAGAAACAGCGGCCAAGTTGTTGAATTTGGCGCCTACCAGTGCATTGACCCAAACGCCATATGAGATATGGCACGGCAAGCCTGCGTCCTACAACTACTTGAGAGTGTGGGGTAGCCCTGCATACGTCAAGAGGTTAGTAGGAGATAAGCTAGAATCTAGGTCTAGCTTATGCAGGTTCGTTGGATACCCTAAAGAAACTGCGGGTTATTACTTTTATGACCCCTTGGAACAAAAGGTGTTTGTTTCAAGAAATGCAGTATTCTTGGAGCAAGGCTTCCCGAAGGATATCCAACCTGATGAGCTGATCCTTGAGGAATCAAGTGATGGAATCCAGCCATCAGAGGCAGCCACGGAACCCTCACTTAGAGGATTCAGGATAAACAGCCGAAGGGCTGACCAACCTCGAGAGGTCCAACATGCTAGGCATGAAGGACAGCCTCAGGAACGGCCAGCCCCGGTTCCTAAACCGCCGGCTCCGATACAGTCAGCACCCACAGTCACCATTGACGTTCCCGTTCTCCGTAGGTCCACTAGAGAGTCCAGACCTCCAGTAAGGTATGGCTTTCTAGGAGCGACCGATCTTTTGGATAACGATCCTAAGACATATGGAGAAGCGATGTCTGACATCGACTCCGGAAAATGGCTTGAGGCCATGAAAGCCGAAATGGACTCCATGAGCGAGAACCAAGTCTGGAGTCTTGTAGATCCACCGAAAGGTGTTAAGCCAGTGGGTTGTAAGTGGGTCTACAAGCGCAAACTTGGCGTTGATGGAGAAGTCATAACCTTTAAGGCTAGGCTTGTAGCTAAGGGATACACTCAACGACCCGGGATCGATTTTGAGGATACCTACTCGCCAGTAGCCATGGCTAAATCCATTCGGATCCTGCTCGCCATAGCAGCATGGTATGACTATGAAATACGGCAGATGGACGTGAAAACGGCCTTCCTCAACGATTTCGTTGAAGAAGAGATCTATATGGATCAGCCGGAGGGTTTCACGGTCACTGGAGAAGAACAGAAAGTCTGTCGTCTCCAGAAGTCCATCTATGGCCTCAAACAAGCATCCCGAAGTTGGAACATTTGATTTGATGAAGTAATACGGGGTTATGACTTCATCAAGAACGAATCCGACCCTTGTGTATACAAGAAGGTCAGTGGGAGCTCAATAGTGTTCCTAGTGCTTTATGTGGACGACATTCTACTCATTGGTAATGACGTTAGAATGTTAGGAGACACTAAAGCATGGTTGTCAACCCAGTTTTCCATGAAGGACTTGGGTGAAGTTTCCTACATCCTAGGCATCCAGATTGTCAGGGACAGATCTAAAAGGACGTTAGGACTTACCCAAAACTCGTATATGGAGAAAGTCCTAAAGAGACATCGAATACGAGGATTCCTTCCCATGAGGCATGGGATCAAGTTGTCCATGAAACAGTCCCCACAGACTAATGAGGAACTTGAAAGGATGAAAGTCATCCCCTATGCTTCTGCCGTAGGTAGCATCCAATATGCGGTCCACTGCACTAGGCCTGACATTGCATACGCTTTGAGCGTAACAAGCAGATATCAGTCCTGCGCAGGAGAGGCACATTGGAATGCTGTTAAGGGCATCCTTAAGTACCTAAGGAGGACTAAGGAAATGTTCCTAGTCTATGGCAATGGAGAACTAATTCTGGAAGGCTTTAGCGACGCTAGCTTCCAGTCTGATGACGATGATGCCAAGTCTCAATCGGGGTACATATTCAAACTCAATGGAGGAGTAGTAGCTTGGAAAAGTTCCAAGCAAGCAACCATTGCTGACTCCACCACAGAGGCTGAATACATAGCAGCTTCAGATAGCTACATCCAAGAGTTGGGTGTGGTGCCTAGCATCGCCGAGCCTGTTGTCATCTTCTGTGATAACAACGGTGCAATAGCGCAAGCAAAGGAACCGAGATCTCATCACCGTTCCAAATACATTCTTAGACGCTACCATCTTCTTAGCGAAATGGTAGGAAGAGGTGACGTCCGGATGGACCGAGTCAACTCAGCAGACAACACAGCAGATCCGCTGACAAAGCTTATGTCGCAGAGCGCTCATACGCAACATCTTGAGAAAATGGGGATTAGACATATGGGCGATTGGCTTTAAAGGTCAAGTGGGAGATTGTTAGAATAGGTGACCATGTAGGCTAATTTTGGCAGGAATATGTAACCTATGTCTAGACAATTTCAGCTGTTTGATAAAACATTTATGAATAAAGAAGTGAAGATTCATATGGCAACACTTTGTTTACGTTCACTTATATCTGCTATTACATATCTGTTCACTACGCAAACAAAGCCCACGGACTGTGAATCGATTTCGGAGACTGGGACTACGCTTGGAGGTGGGTCCATGAAATCAGTCTTACCGAATCAGTCCGAAAATCTCCAAGTCAAGGAATCTCGAAAATGGCTACCGGGATTCCCTTTGAGACTTGCACTAAGCATCGATGGGTGACGAAGGTCGTCTAAGCAGTGTTAGTGGGTCAGCATGCTAGGAAGCAACTGACTGAGGTGACTCGCGGGAACCGTCTTACGGAGGACCTTGAGTATGGTCAGCAAGGTATGACGTGAGTTCCCGGTTCCAACGGTACAGGTCAAGTCCTTTGACTTGAGGAACTGCTGAGTTTACCTGTACATCAGGTCTGTATCTTAGATATGGTGAGAGATTGCCAAAATACTCTTGACTAGTCATAAGCCATGTCTAGTGCAGCTCGCGTGTACAGAGTGACAGTAGTTTTCAAGAAAGGATCTGTCTCCTGTCAAAAGGCATTGACAGTTGAGTCTCATGTATGCTCTATGTCTTGTCCCTAAAATCTGTGGCCACAGTAACTGAACAGAAGGGAAGGTTTCCCTTGCGGCGTTTAGTAAGGACAGACCGACAGTTAGGTCCAAAATGGGTACCTCCATTTTCCGTGCCCTAGACTCTAAGTGATGAGATCGAAGACAGAAGGACAAGTGTATTGTTAGAGCCTAAATGTTCATCTCCGATTATTTCACCTAGTCTCTAGTGCCATGGACCGTTGCTAGATGGCCACCCATGGTAACGGACGAATTCTAGGAATCCGACCAAGTGTAGCTGAAAGGTGAACCTAAAGAGTCACACACTATCCACACACACACTTAGTATTTAATTTGGAATTAAATATTGGAGTAAAGGAATGATTAAATTGGATTTAATCGGATCCTATATTTTCTTGGAGAAAATAATTCCTTCTATTTGATAAAGAAAATTAAATTAATAAACTGGATTTATTAAGGGAATTAATTTAATGGGCCTAGAATAAATATTAATATTTATTTATTATATTTATTCTGCCTTTTGGAATATTTAATAGGATTTAAATATTCCATTAAATTAAATTAATGGTTGAGATTTAATGGGAGAGATAAAAGGCTAGGATTGAATTTGACAAGGTCAAATTCTACTTTGACTAGGACTTTGACTAGGTCAAAATCCTAGTCAAATTAAGCTTCTAAAGAGGTGGAGTTTAAAGAGGATTAAACTCTTCCTCTATATAAACCCCTAGCCTTATACCTTTTGAAGGATGATGAAATTCCAACACACACACAACACACACTCATTTTCGGCTCTCTCTCCCCTCTCTCTCGTCCGCCCTCTCTCTTCACTCTCTCCAAGAAATTCTTTTCTAGTTCTCTTGTTCTTGGAACATTAGAACTTAGATGAATCAATACCGTTAATTCATAACGTGTTGTTGATTCATCCACTCCAAAATATACACTTGTTCGTTGCTAGCACGACGTGCAAGATACGTGGGTGGATCGTGTGTCACGATTTGGAGGGTCTCAAGAACGAGATCTCGGTGCAAAACGGGGAACAACGCGTGTAGCTGTTGAAGACGAAAACGACAACGGGTAGGTCTCGTTTAATATTTTCGTCCTCTTTAATTTTTCTACCCTATGGCCTCCATGATCATTTACATGTTGTTTACTCATGAGATACACCGAACACCCGGGAATCTCAAGGGTACACCCCTTGAGCGTGTTCTTTAATTTGATTAAAGCATACTTTAATTTTTTGTATTTTATTTTATATCGCGCTTCCGCATTCGCGCAATTTCCCGGGACGATCCACATATTCTTTCAGCATATTGCTTGTGCCTCAGAGCCATAGGACATGGCCTGTTTGGTACCAATAGGCCATGTGCTTCGACACGACGACTCCTTTCAGTTTGCCCATGCAAGACCTTCGAACCACCAAATATATCTTCTTCCCGATGCTTGACCACTGCTTATACATCCGAGGAGGGTGACACAACCAATGACTAGGATTCCACCGAAAATGGTGGCAGCCCAGATCCACCCGCACGACAAGCCACTCTGAATGACATAGCACGACGTATAGGGAGCATCAAAAAACAACCTGCTCGAATTGTTTGACCACATCAGCCTCACACCATGGCAACCTGCCACTCCTTGACCGATCACGGCATGCACTCAGGGACGCTCTCTTCCCTTCTCTGTCATTTTTTTTTTTTTCGTTCTTAGGTTGCACGCATGTGTCCACATTGACAGAAATGTGGATTTAACATTGGGGGGGTATATTTTGACTGTGTTGGTTGTTTGGGAACTTGGTGAGTTTGATGAAAATTTATGCACTAATTGGTTGTTGGTTGTTAAGATGAATTTTTCTGCATTGTTGGTTGTTAAGCATTTCAATGAACTTTTATGCATAGTGTCTAAAATTTTTTTGAAAAAAGACATTTTTGACTGAATGATGGGAATTTTTTGCTGAAAATTGTGACTACAAAATCTTTTTTATCCACTCACGATTTGATGAAGCTGCATGTGAATAGGACAAATACTTCAGACTTAGATGATCCATAGTTTGAGAACTTGTCTTCATGATGATTATTTGAATCAAGCTCTTTATGTATGAAGGTAGTGGATCTAACACACCTTGAACAAAAAAAAATCTTGATCTTGAAAATCTCCCTTCTTGAGAGAATACTTCCGTGATTCTGATTTCCTAGAGCTTTCTTTGAATCATGTTGAGGCCACACAAACATGCATCATATGAAAATGATAAAGGCACTAGAATTATAACCAATCTTTGCCCAAAAAGACCACCACATGACATTTTAACTTTAGCGAACCACATTGAGCCTTAAAGCCTTGTTTTTGTTTGAAGCCATCACTTACAAGCCTACTCCATTGTTCTTTCAAAACCTTGAAATTGAACCCTCCAAGATCAAACTAGAGAATCAAGGTAAACGGACGTGTGTTCTAAGGAATGGTTCTCAAAACAAATATTTGGATTTGGTTTGAATTTTGTGGAATATGTTCTAACACAAGTGTGGGGTGTGATCCTTGTGGTTTTTCACTTTGAGTTTGTAGGAGTCGTTATTGTTGCCTCTTCCTATGCCCATAAAAAAATCGAGAAAAAGGAAAAGAAAAAAAAAGAAGAAAAAGTTGGACAAGAAAAAACAAAGCAATATTCTTGCCACAAACAAAAAAGAAAGCAAAACAAAACAAAAAAGAGAAAAAAAAATGGGATACAATCTCTCCAAAAAGAGGCATGGTTCGAGAAGTCTTAGAATGTTTGGTGGAAAATGGGATTTTATTGCTTGATGGGTCATTTGAGAGCTTTGCATAACTGTTCACTCATTTTATTTGATGCTCTATTTTGAACTTCTTGTTTTTTTTAACACCCCTTGCCTGTAAAATTCCTACCCGAAAACCAAATTCCCATTACAACCAAAGTC
This sequence comes from Sesamum alatum, assembly GCA_034509735.1. Lineage (NCBI taxonomy): Eukaryota > Viridiplantae > Streptophyta > Magnoliopsida > Lamiales > Pedaliaceae > Sesamum > Sesamum alatum. The sequence continues at coordinate 16,024,488 of JACGWO010000002.1, forward strand.
AAAGACCTTTTGATTCATGTGTATGTATGTTTCTAAATGGTGGAGATTTGATGTATAAGCAAGCATATGGTGAAACATTATCACGGCAAGTTCTGAGTGAAATACTTAGCCATATACACTCGAGAGATTGGAGAGCAACATGAAAATGGTCCACTAGTTGCATGCATTTGATTTTGATAATGACCATTAGATGGACACTTGTTTCATAAATTGTTGGGTCATCTCTATTATGAATTGCGTGATTTTGAAGCATGCGGTTACATTTTAACTTGAGTGTGTTCACACCATGATTCTTTGCTCGAGGGCGAGCAAAAGCAAAGTGTGGGGGTATTTGTTAAATGTGTAAATCTGCCACATTTCAGGCAAAAATTTGTATCATCGCAAGTGCTAAAATACTCCTAATCGTGAAATATTCTGCAATTTTCAGCATGGTGTAATTGATAGAAGCAAAAATTGACACTTTGAGCTAAAAGGGGTGAATTGGATGCAAATAAGGAAGAAAGAAAATTTTAACAGACTGGCAGACTCTCTTAGACGTGCCCATGCCCTATTTACCATACGAGTCTACGAGAAAAATAGAATAAGATCTTGGCTGCATCAATTCAAGAAAATATTTTGCTGATTTTAGAACTTGCTAGGATTAGGTGATTTTAATTTTATTGACTTAATTAGAATAATTATATATCTACCCCACTTTTGGTCCATATTCATTGGGGTGTTAGTAGTATAAATAGGTAGACTCCTACATTTGTAAGGATCATCTTTTGATCATAGAATTTAGGATTTCATCTTCTAGTTTTTCCCTGCACTTTACCGAGTTTTAGTAATGAAATTACACTTTTTCTCTATGTGTTCTTCCGTTAGTATGCTAGGCTAATTTTATTATTTTTTTGATTGAAATTACGGTAGATGCTTAATTTTCAAACATTGTGAGATCTAACTTGTGCTCTTTTACTTTCGTTTAATTGATATTCATGCAATTCTCTGTGCTTCTAATACAAATAATCTGATTTGTGAATGATACGGCCAATTGTTCATTATCAAGAATATTTGCTTAGCCAATTGAAGTTGCAAAATCCGTGTAATTGTTTGTTTAGTTCAATAAGTAATGACAACGTAGTATAGTTTATTATGTCATAGTGGTAAATTATGTTATGGGGAATGCATGATCTAACTTCAATAAATCCTCGTCGGAACTTATTCGTTAGAATTGGGCCTTTCTATTTCTTAATGTTGTTAGTGGATTAAATCTTGTGGATGTTCCCAAGGTTGTTCATTAATTAGGGAATTAGCCAATGGACGTTCCTTGGCTAACGACAAGGTAAGGAAAGATAAGGTCGTTTGGTCGTATTAATGACCATAACCAATTTATCTGCTTAAACGATTATCATTCATGCATCAATGAACAATAACGGAATCAAGCATATACTAAACTTCTCAACCAGAATGCTTTCTCACTCATTTGATCTCCTTGTTTAAATTTTGTCTTTCTTTTTTGGAAAACTGAATCCAAACACCCCCCGCCGTTTCTTTTATTTTCCTTTTCCTTTAAGAGATTAACTTAAACCAATCCTTGTGGAATCCACCCTACTTACCCCTTTTACAAGTATTTAGTAGAAAATTACTTTTGGTGGTTGCGATGCCCAACAACAATGAAGCCAAATACGAGGCCCTCATAGCAAGTATCAAGGTGGCCTTCGATGCAGGAACAAGGAACTTGACTGCCTACTCCAATTCCCAGCTAGTAATCAACCAGGTGGGAGGTGTGTATAACGTTAAGGAGGGTTGTATGAAGGAATACCTCCAAGAAATAGGTGAACTCAAAGGCAGGCTAAAGAGCTTCCAGCTCCACCGAGTTCCCCACACTGAGAACATCAAGGTACAGTAGCTTACCCGGCTAGCTAGCTCTCTAGCTGACTGCAATACTCGTTATCACTATAAGAACCTTCACCAAAGTCTCATCTAATACTAATGTGACTACCTTGCAGATTAGCAGAGATTGAAGGAAACCCCTCCTAGACTACCTACAGGAAGGAATCCTTCCTGCTGATGTGAATGAAGCAGCCCACCTGAGGAGTAGAGCATCTTGGTTTACTCTACTAGGGGGTACCCTCTGCAAACTCACCTTCTCCCCTTAGCTGAGGAGGGCCAGTCCGTGCTAGAGGAGATACACGAAGGATCTTGTAGATCCCACACAGGTGGCATGGCCCTAACAGGGAAGACTCTGAGAGTTGGATATTTTGGGCCTACTCTCAAGAAGGATGCACTGAATTGGGTAAGAAAGTGTGAGCACTACAAGATGGATGCCCCCCTCATCTACCTACAAACTCAGCCCTTCAAGGTCCCTCTCCTCTCTTTACCCATTTTCCCAGTGGGGGATAACATAGTTGGTCCTTTCCCTGTCGCACAAGGACAACGCAAGTTCCTGCTGGTAGCAGTAGACTACTTCAAAGGGTGGGTGGAAGCGGAGCCGCTTGCTAAAATCACCAAAAATGAAGTGCTCAAATTCCTAGAGGAAAATGTAGTATACAAGTATGGCCTACCTCGTGTTCTCATTTTGACAATAGTCACTAGTTTCAGGGTTGGAGAATCCATGACTGGTGTGCCGACCTAGGCTTTCAGCAACGCTTTACGTTAGTGGCCTACCCCTAAGCTAATGTGTACGTAGAGGTCACAAACCACTATATTGCAAGACATCAAGACCAAGCTAGAACAAACAGGAGGGTAGTGGTAGATGCCCTCCAAGTGTATTTGGTCCTACAGGACCACTCCTAGGTCAACTAAAGGAGAAACTCCGCTCAACTTGGTGTATGGCTAAGAGGTTGTGATCCGTACTGAAGCTGGACTGAAAACCTTCAAGATCCAGCACTACGAGCAGGAAGACAATGATGCCCTGTTGCTTGCTAATCTAGACCTATTGGAGAAAGTTCGAGAGAGTGCTCAAACCCACATAGAAAGGTACAAATAGAAGGTAGTCAATGCCTACAATAGAAGGGTGAAAAGGAGATAATTCCATGTGGGAGACCTAGTCTTGAGACGAGCAAGTGCCTTGGAACCGGTAGGGAAGTTGGCCCCCACTGGGAAGGTGCTTACAAGATCAAACTGAATTATCAAATTCGGAGCATATGAGCTAGAAGATGTAGACTGTAGAAGGATCTCCTGACCTTGGAATGCTTACAACCTCGGGAAGTTTTACTCCTAACTCCCTACTCCTTGCTAATAACTTTGCTACTTGCTTTAGCACCAACATACTAGTGACATAAGAGCGATTCTTGCTTCTTTTCCCTACTCTCCTTTATCAATATGTTAATAACATTGCTGGCTCACAGCTTTCATAAGTCGCCCTGCTAGCGCACACATACGATAAGTTGCCGTACTTGCACATGCACACAATAAGCCGCCCTGCTAGCGCATGGACACAATAAGTCGCCCGACTGGCACACGCACACAACAAGTCACCCTGCTTGCGCATGCATACAATAAGTCGCCCTGCTGGTGCACTCCTACTGGCTTTGAGCCCTGATAAGCCACACTGCTGGTGCACTCCTATTGGCTTCCACTCCTATTGGATTTGGACCTTGGAAAGACGCCCTGCTTGCACACGTTTACAAACATCAAAGCCTGCCCCCTAACGGCACCTTCTCACTTACTCTACAAGATGAAAACCTTAATAAATTGTCGTCAGCAGGCATACTCGTCTAACTATAGATCATTCAAAGAAGAGAGAAGAAAGAGAAATAGATCCAAGGTAGCCATGTGCCAACAACCAAAAAGAAATATTCAAAACCCATACCCAGGCACTTTCAAACCTCGCACAAGAGGTACCAAATGTTTAACAAAAAAGCAATAATTCTTTCTTGCAGAAGGAAGGGGCATGATCATATACTAGCAAAACGAGGTACCTCTCCTTCACCACCTACAATAGGAGGCTCTATCCTCAGGGGCAGTGTCCTCCGCCACCTGGCCGGTAAGGTCCAACAACATAGGATCCTCTTCAATAGGAATATTCTCAAGCACAGTGATTGGGCCTTCATCGTCCGAGTCAAGAGCAGTAGCTAAACTAGCCTTTTTCTCCAAAAAGGTGGCATCAAAATTTTCAGAAGGGTAGCCTGCTCCTGCACTGCTGTGCACCAGTTTGGAACCCATGGTAGTAGCACTTCAGGACCTTGTCCACCAGCAATCTTTGGAATTCGGGAGTCTTGGTATAGCCTGCCAGGCGGCTCTGCCAAATGCCTTCCAACATGTCTCTACCCTCCCTCATCTTAAGGTAATTACGAATCAGCTCCTTCCTCTCCTGCTCCACTTGCAGTATGGCCTTTTCCAAACAGGCGTGTAGATTGGTCATCTCCTCCGTATAGGGTGTTTGGCTAAACTGGTCCAGTTGAGACATATAAAAAAAAAAAAAAAATCCAGTAGGAGGAAAATTGGGGTGAGCATCCAAACCAGGGACCTGGATCACATAATCACCAGGGTATCTCATACCTTCTCCTGATGCCCTCCGTATCATTTGCAGTAAATCTAGACCAATAAATCCTAAAAGATGAGAATGGAGCAAGAAAATCGTACCTAGTCCCAAGAAGAAATGGAGCGAGGGATGGCTGGAAAACCCTAAAAACTTGGAAAAACCTTCAAACAAAGTCTTTTTCCAGAAGTCACTTTTGGAGAAGAAGGCAAGAATTTTTTAGAAGGGAAAAGGGGAGAAAACTTACTCTGGAAGCACGAAGGATGGTGAATTGACCTCCCACGAATTACTCTTTATACCTAAGCAGCTGAAGAGTCCTGCCCGCATTGGGCTCGGTGTCCCTCTGCCCCGCTTGAACGCACTAATCACGGAGCGCGTGTTCTTACACACAGGGTATGCTCCTACCTCTTTTCCTACTCTTTCACAATGATTAATTTGCTCTCTTTTTGCAGGTAAGTATAAAACTCCCCAAATCCACGTGCTATCACGCGGACTAGCTTAGCAAGGACTAAAAGCACCATATGATCTGCCCTGCTGACAAACTTATGTAGGAAGCTCTTGTGCTGACATTAGCAGGTCTACTTAATCTTACTCCACAAGTCCGACAGCAGGTCTGGCACTACTGGAGCGGGGGGAGTGATCATGTCCCCTAAAATATCCATCTTATAAGCCCCAGAGCAAGGAGTGGGCTCTCGAGCAGAATAGCCCAGCAAGCCAGCCTCACCTGGGCCAAAATAGTAAAACATTCTATAGGGCCACTTTGTAACCACTAACCTGGCAGGCCCAAGGAAAAGTCTCGTACAGCAAGCCTAGTCATCATACAGCAGAGATTCCATGATGTACAGGTGGTTGACACCTGCGGACACATCATTTAAAAAGATCTCACCCAAACTCTTAAAGAACCGGCTGGAATCAGGATTTTTCTCAACAGATAACTACTTATCGAAAAAGGTGGCAGATCTGGCAAGGTTCAGTCAAATTGTCTATCTCCATCAATTCTTATCCAAATCTCTGTGGTTTGTTGTAGAAGATAGCTGACTCTCCAGGAATGGAATATGGATCTTAACAAAACTCCCCCAAAATTAGATGCACGAGCCCCTATAAAATGACTAACTGTGCAATCATTTGCAAGTAACTCATTCTTAACTTTACAACTTCACTCTCACCCAATTCTCTCGATTTCCAAGTTATTTTTAGCTCACTTTTGCATGTTTTATCACTACATGATACTCTTTTACCATTATTCTCACTTATTTCAAATTTTCCCGTTTTATTTCATTCAGTAGAAAATTACTGACTTAAGAATCGAAATGCTAACCCCTCATTGCAAGTTAGTCCCCCCTCAATCTTGGAATTTTTGTGAAGGTCCCTCGACTTTTTGTGATGCTGCTGAATTCCGATACACATCAAGTTCCGTAACCTTACTTTATCCAATATTTCATAAAATTATTTTTAAAATAATTTAATATCTTATAAATTTTAAAAATATATAAAATATATGAGCTTATAAGACCAGTTTAGCCAAACACCCTATAGTATCTTAACAAGAAACTTCCATCCATGAACATTATGGAGAAAATGCGTATCTTCACGATCACCTTGTCTGCCTCTCTTTTTCTATAATTTTATCTTATTATACTGAATCTCACAAATAAATTAGCCTAGAAATAATGAAGTGGATATAACTAATACTAGCACATATTGCATCATCTATACATGTGCGTAGTTTTTAATTAAGAACAAAGTCTAAAAAAAACTTAAATATAATAAATAAAACTACATAGGTTTATTTGATTATTTTATTTTATTATATAATTACATAAATATTAATAAATTGCATCATACATCAATTCGTCAATAAACTCACATTACAATAAACTGAAATTACCATAAACTCACTTTTTTTTTTTTATAGAAACGGTGATTATATAATTACATCAATATAAATAAATTAAATAATACATTGATATATTCAACCAAATAAACTCACATTACAATACACTGCGAGATTATAATAAACTCATATTAAGTAAGACAAATATTCATTATAAATAAATTCACATTAAATAAGATAAATACTCACACATCTGACGGGACTCCAACTTATAAAAATAAAAAAATAAAATGGAAATCGAAAGTAAACCGTTGACGTACAAGATACATAAGTAGAGACACAAGTCAGTTTGTTATAGCATAAAACTTTTTTGAAAGGAAAATCAGGGATTTTATAATCATTGTTATATATAGCATAAAACTCGATAGAGAAAAAATATGGACATCAATAATTAAGAACATTTTCACACTATTTTCTTTTATATGTTCACGGACCGTGTGGGGGCTACGACTAATAGATATAAATGTGACGGAACTTTGCTTCCACCGTTTGACTTTACTTTTAAACGTCGTCTCTATTTATTTTTTTGTTAATTCATCGCATTATTTGCCTATGTACGTATAACTTTAATTAAAAACTGCGCACAAGCCCTTTCCAGGTTGAAAAGATTTATTGAAGTCTTTATACAAAAGATGCATCAGAAAAGATATAGAGGGGCAAGTTTTTAAATTAAAATTTTCTATTGTTAAAGACCAAAGTTGCACATGAAATAGTGAAATGAATCATATGATCCATGTCACTATTATTATCATTAACATAAAAAAGAAAGTTAAAAACAATGTATATGGTAACTTTTCTCACCATTATCCTAAATATATTAAATGAAAAAGAAATAAGAAATATTTATCTATTTATTGATTAGCCCATGTTTCAACATTTAAGTGGTTATTGTTGAGTTTCAGAACTTGATTGCGATCGGAAGAGAAGGAATTCATATTTATCGTGCAGGAGCTAAGATAATCGAGAGCAAATTCTCATTCAATTTCTGTTAATTGAGTACAATAAACCCTAACTCCCATATATATACAATTAATGCGTCTAATAACCACCCTAACAGAATTACAACTGCCCCATAGCTGACGTGGCCCACATGGACCAATGAGGGTGTTAATAATTGACTCAGCCTACACCTATGTAAATGGGGTAATACAAGGAAAAGCATGGGTGCGACTTTAGTCAAGTCTAACCCCCATCAAACACGTCTATAGCTGACAAGGCTGGAGTTAATCCAGGAGGCAAGTCTTCATCTTCATAATCGCAGCATGGTTCCATGGCTGCTGCAACAAGGGTTCCCACAGTTATACATATACTTTTTTAAAAAAAATAGACTCTGAATTCTATTACATTATATATTTTGATGTCCTATTTCTTTTAAAACATTATATTATAAAGGATCAATTAGAACTATGCCTCTGACATTTGGTATATTTACACAACTCATCCCTCATTTTTGCATGATTATAGAAACCACCCTTATTAGGCATTTTAGGACAAATAGCCTAAAAACGTGAATTGTCAAATATGCCTTGTTTGCGAACCCTTAAAAAAAGAAAAAGAGTTAAATGCAAACACCCCCAACGTATGAGGTCATTTTCATTTTCCACTCGACTGCTTACCTTTGCATTTTGTTTCACATTGTCTATTTTTATACTTTCATGGAATAAAAATGATATATTCCAGTTGTGTGAACACGCGTACGCCAAAGTCGTTCCCACTCTAATTTTAATAAATAAATAAATAAACCTAACAATGAAGAAGGTCTTCTTGTTCATCTTTCCACTACCGCCCACCCTACCATCTGTCCACCGCCTTCGCCCCCCCCCCCCCCCACCATCTGCCCACCGCCTTCGCCCTCCCCCCTACCATCTGCCCACTGCTTTTTTCGCTCATATCTCCATCTTCTCCCTACGGCCATAATTAATCTTGCTCCAATTTCTCCATACTCCACTCTTCCTTCTCCATTACTCCACTCTCCTAAATTCAGTCCCACAAATCCCTCTTCCATTGCCGGCATCGTATCAGCGCCCCAACCACCATGGAGTTCACCACCACACACTTCCACGATCATTGTTGGAGATTTTCAACAGTTGGAAACTAAATTTTGTTTAGCTTAGAAGAAAGAAAGAGAATAAGGTAACTGAAGGGTGAGAATAAAGAGGTAGAAAGATGGGAGAAGATTATGAGGCATATATCTCCAAGGCTTCATTTGAATGATACTAAGAACGGGGGTCGAGAGCACCTCCAAGGTTGAGTAGGAGGCGACAATGGCTGATGAAGATGATGACCTTCTTCATTAATTTTAGATTTTTATTATATTATATTATATTATATTATATTATTTTCTACAATTGGAATAGGAAATTATAATAATACCCAGCACTAATTAAGTTGTCTTTGAGTGCGTGTGTTGCATACAGACTGAATATTTAGTTTTATTTCTCTGAAAGTGTAAAAATAAGAAATGTGCAACAAAATAAAAAGATTGGATTTGTCGAGTGATAAAAAAAAATGGTTTGGGGGCAAAGTGAAAATGAATTCATACGTTAGGGAGTGTTTGCATTTCACCTAAAAAAAAAATAAGATGAAAATGGTTTTTGTTGTGTGACAGATTTGTGCCTCTAGCTATCAAAAGATGACCTATAGCCTGATTCTTCTGAGCTACTCCAAGAAAACCCACCTCCATCTCAAACTTTTTCACGTCTTGTAGTCATTTCTTCTGGTTAAATTCACGCCAATGCACATCCATATTATATATAAACATATATACACACAGGCTTGTCAATGGGTAGGGTCTTGCCCTACCCAGGCCCATACCCTAAAAATACCCAATGCAATAATCACTATATAGGCCATAACCCATTGGGTGTGAGACCCAATGGCCCAAGACCCAGATATATTTGGCTAGACTCGACTTTTGGGGTCGGGCCCAATCACATTTTTAAAAAAATAGACGGGGAAGGCTACAAAATTCGTATATGCAATATTCCTCTTTCCAAACATCCTTTGCAAGAATCCAATGTTAAAATTCAAATCAAGTGGAGCTAAAATGGAGATTGGCGGATCTGTGAATGAATTCTGCCTCTAATTCATGTTGATGACCAAAATTATGAGATCCAAATCTTGTATGTCAATCACATTCATCACAGCCCAAAAATTTGGTATTTTTCATACTCATCATGCATACAGAAATCCCCCAAATCCCTATTGAGAAATTGCATCCCATAAACCAAAAATCTTTAACATTTGAAGTTAAAAGAAGAACTAAAACCCATAATGCGTCTTCCATATCTCCTGATCTTCTCCCTCCTATTTGCCACCACCTTCGAGGCCCTCGTCCAAGACTTCTGCGTGGTTGACCACCCCCTCTTCGCCGGCCCTGCTGGCACCCCTGCAAGAAACCCGCCTCAGCAACTAAAAACAACTTCTTCTACCATGACCTCGCCACCCCCGGAAGCACCAATAACAACGTCAGCATCGACGCCGACGTGGGATGCCCAGTTCCTTGCCTTGAACGGCCTTGGAATCTCTATTGTCCGTCTGGCAGAGGCGGATCTGGGCAGCGCTTGGCGGAGCGGCGGCGAGCTTGGAGAGAGCGGGTTTGATGAGAGAGTTATGAGAGGGTGTGCAAGTAACTAGGATAAATGAATTGGGTATGGGTTGGGTCTGGGGTAATCATGGGTATATTGCCCGATCCAGGCCCATTCATTTTAATTTAATGGGTCTGAGCTTGAGTCTGGGTCTGATTGAAAACTTTGGGCTTGGGTCTGGGTTTAGGCCTATTCTAATGGGCTTGGGTATGGGTAAAATTTGCCCATTGACAGGCTTACCATACACACACACGCAACACAAAGATATAACAGGGCAACGGTGAGGGCAGAGAGACTGTTGTGCATGGAGGGGGGAGGATGAAGAGACGATTGTAAGCGAATGAGGTGAAAGCAAGGTTAAGGACAACACGTCGGGTTTGGGTGACAGTGGCGGTGGATCTCAACAACGGTCGAGGAGGGGCTGAGAGCGGCGAGGGGAGGGGAAGACGAAAATGTAGGATTTGGGGGAGGGGGTTGGAGAAGAAGGGAAAAGGGGGAAATTTATTTTATTACACTAAATTAATTACTAAAGTATATTTAAATAATATTTAATTTTACTAATTTCAATAAGAATTATATAAAATACAAAATTATTTAACTTATAGTATATAGTTTGAGTAAAGTTTAGTTCTAAATAAAAAATAGAGGATAATAAATAGTAAATAAATATTTATTTAAATAATATAAAATTAGAATAATTTTTAATTAAAATATATAATCTAGTGATTAATTTTATTAACATATAAATTTAATTTAAAATTTAGGTTATTAAAATGTGTAAATTTATTCAAAGGTTCTATAAAAAATGTAAAATAGGATAGCTACTCATTTAAAATTTATTAATTATTAGTTAAAAGTGTTAAAGGCTAGAAAATACAATGTAATTTAAATTTAGATTAAAAAATAATATAAACAAATAAAAATATAGGGTTAAATGCAATTTACCCCCTTGTCTTAAGTGAAATGAACAATTTACTCCCCTGTGAAACATAAAACAACAATTTGCCCCATTGTGTTTTTAGACATGGAGCAAAAATCCCCCTGCTGCATTTTGTGAATGACACGCATCGTTTAAATTTTAAAATAATATTTATGCCCTCATTTAAAAATCGTTGGATCTGGATTTCAATATAAGGTCCAAATTTAACAAATTAATCAAACGGTCTAGATATCTTTATCTAGTTTAAATTGACAATTTAGATTTAAATAAATAATAATTGAAATTATATATTACATATATAATTAAATTTGAATATATATATATATATATACTTATATAATAAGATTTATATATATTAATATATATATATAGAGAGAGAGAGAAGGGTCGAAAGGTGCTGGCGGGGACGGCGAGGCTGGGCACGGGGGCGAATCTGGGGAGGAAGGGGCGGGGTGGGCAGGGGAGGAGGCGGCAGCAAGGGGAGGGAGATCTGAACGCGGCGGAGTGCGGATCTATAGGTGACGAGGAACGGCAAAGGTAGGGAGAAGGAGGAGGTGGCGAGGGGAGGGAGATCTGGAGGCAATGGGAGGGAGATCTGGAGGTGGGTGCCGGAGGGGGAGGGAGCGGCAAGCGGAGGACGAGGGAGGGGGCACGGGCTACGGTGAGGGAGCGGCGAGGCAACAACAAGGGAGGAGGAGGTGGCGAGGGGGAGAAGGAGAGGGAGGGAGATGGGGAGGCAGCGGGGCAGGAGGTGGTGAAGAAGATGGAGACGAACGGAAGAAATATATATATATATATATATTATTTTTCTAATTAACATATATATATATAATATTATTTTACAAGTACCATAATTTTTATATAAATTAATATATTTAATATAATTATATATATATATAATAGTATTTTTTTATTAAATATTATTCCAGATGCAAATGGCGCGAGTGAAGTGAACCGCCGGGTCAGGGGGTATTTTTGCTCCATTTCTAAACACACAGGGGGTAAATTGTATTTTATTTTTCATAGGGAGTAAATTGCTCATTTCACTTGAAACAGGGGGTAATTGCATTTTTCCCTAAAAATATATATTGGGTCATATTATTATTCCCGTAACATTTCTTTGGTGTCCGTACGAGATTGGTAACTAGAGAAACTCTCCTTGGGGGAATGCCCATAAAAATTTTGAATTTTAAGACCCGATCAACAAGTGCAATATAGGTTTTAAAGGCAATTTTTCCTTGATATTAGTTTTTTTGGGGATGAAACACACTGAAAAGAGTAGTGTTAGTGTAGTGATGTTAACATTTTTAAAAAGTGTATGCATGATTATATAAAAGAGAGGGATGATTTTCGTAATTTTCCTTATGTCGGTGGGTGGCAATGATGTTAAATTAAATACAAATTTTCAACAACTTGTATGTCTATTTAAACGCGCAAGATAAAATTTCTCTGTTTTTTATTTTAAAATGAATAACTCAACAACACTAATGGCATCTTGATTTAGTGATTAAAGTTGAAATTTGATGAATAAGTTCAAAATTATGATTTTGAGTCTCACCAAATGTGCGTGAATGTTTCTTATACTTAATGTGAGTTTATTATAATATTAATACATTAATTATGTGAATTATAACGCGTATTTATCTCAAAAATAAAATAAATAAATAACTCAACGAAGGAGTGATTGGGAAAGAGTCGCATCTGTTCACTTCTTTTCTTTTATGTACAAAAATAATATTTAATAATATACTGGGGGAGTAATGGTATGAGCAATTATTAGCTGCAAAGTGAAGCAGCTGACAACGTAGCATTTGTTTCCTCGCTCTCGCTCTCGCTCTCTCTCTCTCAATCATCGTCACCTTCATAAATCCTGAACTTTTTATTCTCTGTCTAAACTCTAAAGCACCATTCTCTCTCTCTCTCTCACACACACACAGACACACACGTTTTACAGTTAATAGTGATGATTCTGGCATTCATCTCATCTTTTTCTTTTTCCTTTTTCTTTTCTGGTTTCAGATGGTACTCAAATCATAAGATATAAAAGTGAATGGGGTGAAATCATTTCATCAAAAGCCAAAGCCAGCAGCACCATCTCTTAGGAACTCCGTTTCTTGGAGTTTTCCGATATCCCCAGTTTCTCCAAATTAAGTACTCCAAACCCACCACAAATTATATATATATATATATATATATATCATCACAATTTTCTCCCACCATCGGTAATAAGCTCGCATTTGCTCATCTCCCTGCGCCTTGCTGCTGCTGACCCGGCAAGCAAGACGCCTTCCTCACAGTGGTAATAATAAGAAGAGGGGGAGCCAATTAACTTGATACGTGTTTCTGATTGTGTGTAAATGTGTCAGCACTTCCCTTTCTTGTGTGATCGATCTCTGTGCGCTGGCATACGTATATGCTTCTCCCAGTAGTAATTGTGAGGATCACGAGAAGCATATAGTGATTACGGATTTCTGTTGTTTATTTCCGTTTCTGAAAGAAAATCATAGCATTTGTGGTAGTAGTGCGGCGGTGGAGGGGACAATTAACTGAATCAGTATGCAACATCAGCAGCAGGCAGGCGGCGGAGGGCCTCAGTCTTTAGGTGGTTATAATCAAGGCCAAGGCCAATCAGCGCCGCCGAAGGTGGTAATCAGTAGTGATGAGCATCAGAAATTCGGAGATCTGGGAATTGCAGAAGCAGCCTCACCCATAAGCAGCCGACCACCGGCTCCGGCAGCCATTGCCAATAATGATTTCGAAGAAGTGATGCGAGCGACGGCGGAAGCCGCAGGCGGCCCCTCCGGGAACAGGTGGCCGCGTCAGGAGACTTTGGCCCTTCTGCAGATTAGGTCCGAAATGGATGCAGCATTCCGCGACGCCACCCTTAAGGGTCCTCTCTGGGAACAAGTTTCCAGGTGATAATACTACTTTTTACTCTCATCTCTTTATTAACACAAGTACTGACAATTAACCTTTACTATCCAAACCCTCAGCTCATTGCTAGGTCGGATCCAATGCAGAAGCATGTTGGATGTTCATCTTATCATTTATCCATATATATTTCTGATTTGCTCTCATCAGTTCTACATTTCCCTGACAGCCAAGAATGTGAATTAGTGTGTGAGAGTTTGGTTGGATGAATTGAATTCAATTAGGATTGTCATAATTGCGTAATAAGTGCAACCGCAGGAATAGTTAAGGATAATTGTGTCCAAAACATTGTGAGTGGTGATGATGGAGGTAGCAAGAAATACTTTGCCACAGGTAAGAAAGAGAGAGTTGTGAAAGTGAAAGTTAATAATTCCCTCCAGTTCATGTTCTATGCAAGTTACACTGATATGGGAGGACTGATTGAGTACAGCGGAAATACAATTGTTTGATGGGCAAAATTACAATATCCCACCCAACCATTCATCTTTATTAGTTTTTTTTTCTCTCTCTCTCTCTTTTAGGTCTCTCTATTTGTGTGCACGAAGGCGCACATGGGCTTGTGTCAATGTGTTGGCATCACGAGTCACGAGACGGGCATCTTTTGAAATCTATCGTTCGCTGAATTTAGTGTGACCCCAGATCCGCTGCATGAATTTCTAGCCAATCGCTGCATTTAGATTGCTTTCTTCTCACTTTTTCAACTTGTTTCCGTCCTTGTTTTTTCTCTACTCTGTGATGCTGATACTATTATAATCAGTTCATTAGTATGAGAAAGTGCAAATCCCGATGGGCATATTATTCTGCTTATCATTCTTTATTAAAAGAAATAATTTTGTAGTCTCTCCCTCTCCCCTTTTCATTTAATTTCTGTACAGGTTTGGTTTAGTGGGTGTGGGACATTAGGACAGCATGCGTGCGTAGGAATGAAGAGAAGGATACGTCTACAATGCATACATTAATATACATACTTATTATATAATTCAATCAATAATACAATAATTTGAATCGAGACGTATTGCGTAGTTCTTGCTTTTCTTTTTCATGGTATTACTTTTCTTTGATTGTTGTTTTGTTTGAGTGTCAGAAAACTAGCGGAGCTGGGATACAAAAGGAGTGCTAAAAAGTGTAAGGAGAAATTCGAAAATGTCCACAAATATTACAAACGGACGAAGGAAGGACGTGCGGGCCGTCAGGATGGCAAGAGCTACAAGTTCTTTAACCAACTCGAGGCCCTCCAACATAACATGACTGCTACGGCCATTCCCACCACCCACAGCCCCCTGCAGATTCTTCCGAGGATTCCCACTAACCCCACCTCCGACCCCCTCTCATTGCCGCCTGGGGTAATGCCTCAACCGCCGCCTCCTGCTGCAGGTGCTGGAACTACTGTTACTCGAGATGCGCCTGCAGTTACATTATTTAATGCATTTGGTGTAAGTTTCTCATCCAACAGCTCCTCGTCTTCGGAAGGGGACGATGACCAAGATGTGGAAGAGGAAGAAGACGTGGAAATGGGATCGGCTGACAACCCACATAACCGCAAACGGAAGAGGAGCCACCGTGCCGCTGGCACTGATAGTGATGAGAGAATGATGGACTTCTTTGAGGGTTTAATGAAGCAGGTGATGCAGAAGCAAGAAGCTATGCAGCAGAGATTTCTAGAAGCCATAGAGAAAAGAGAGCAAGACAGGATGATAAGGGAAGAAGCTTGGAAGAGGCAAGACATGGCAAGGCTTGCTCGGGAACACGAGCTCATGGCTCAGGAGCGTGCAATCTCCGCGTCCAGGGACGCTGCCATTATTGCTTTCCTACAGAAAATTACTGGACAGACCATCCACCTGCCCACAGCCGTTCCTCGAAACCCCCCACCACCTTCAGTGCCCGTCTCGCAACCTCCACCCTCTGAACCCCAACAGCAGCATCAACTGCAGCCCGCCTTTCCGGAACAACAGCAATCTCTAAGCCAAACCCATCAACAACGACGTGATCAACTAGGGGTTTCTTCTTCTCATCCCCAGCAGACTCAAACTATTGAAATCGTTGAAGCCCATGATCAGCTTCAGAATACTTCTGAGACAGTGGCGGCTGCTATACCTGAACAACATATGCCATTACAGGATTTTACAGGGAGCATCAGCTTGGAGGTAACCTCCTCAAGATGGCCAAAAGCGGAAGTCATAGCTTTAATAAAGTTGAGGAGTAGCCTGGAGTCTAGATATCAGGATGCAGGGCCTAAGGGACCTCTCTGGGAAGAGATCTCTGCAGGTATGCAGCGAATGGGCTACAACAGAAATGCTAAGAGATGCAAGGAGAAGTGGGAAAATATCAACAAGTACTTCAAGAAAGTAAAAGAAAGCAACAAAAAGCGGTCCGAAGATTCCAAAACCTGCCCTTACTTTAATGAACTTGATGCGTTATATCGGAAAAAAGTACTTGGAAACACTAGTGGCAACGTGATTGGTGGCGGCGGCGGTGGTGGTGCTAGTAGCGGCTTTCTTGTTAGCTTGCCTGAGCAAGAACAGCAACAAGATGTAGGGATGCTGTCATTAGAATCGTTACACGCAAAGGTATCAGAGAATAAAGATGGCGGCAAAACTCAGCTGCAGACAAGCAGTGTAGGAGCCTATTCATCCGGCCTCTTTGGTAAACAAAGTCAGGATAATATTGGAGGAGCAAAGCAGGTAATCCTACCACTTCGTGTTGAGTTATTATTGATTACGGTCAGTTGCATAGTAAAACGGCTAATAATGGACACTTCAGGGAAATTTTTTGTTATGGACCAAATATATATAACATATTTTTGAAGTGTTAAAATATTAATATTAAATAATTTTTATTTTTTAATAGGTTAAATTTTTTATAAGGTGGTCTTTTAATATGACATAAGACTAAGAGATGACCAATTTGAATTTCATTGCCACCCTTCAACCATGACCTTTTGTTTATCTTGAGCTTTATATCATGTTAAACAACTATTTTATTTAAAAGTTTAGACTCTTTGTCTTGAACTTTTGTTAGACGGTGACCTTTTGTTTATCTTGAGTTTTATATCATGTTAAACAATTATCTTATTTAAAAGATTAAACTATTTGTATTGAGCTTCGTATCATGTTAAACTGTTGTAAGAAAGAAAGAGAAACTATATGGGGCTAGCAACTTTAGATATATTGAAATTCAGTTTATTGTAATTTAAAGAAATTTGCACATTAAAGTCAAATTCCGTCGAAATTTAATTTGAATTGACCGCGTGGCCTCACATGAGGCAAACTATGGCCAGATTCACAATCTCGACGAAATTTCTCTTTAACGTGCTATTTTTTTTAAAAAATTGATAGAGTTCAGCCAAAATTAAATCCAACGAGATTAAAAATGTCACTCCGCTACAGCTATAGGACCGAATTTGTAATTCTTTTTTTATTTTTATTTGGAATGACATCAAGATAAATATATGTATAAAATATTTTTCAAATGAGAGAAAATGAGAAGTGAAGAGGGAGGGAAAGAATAATAGTTTTCCTTTAAGTTGTTTGATATGATTGGAAGGAGAGTAAATTTCAAATACTTTCCCTTGTTTGGTGCACAAAAATAGATTAAGAAGAAAAGAATAATTTTTGTAATTTTATTGTTTAACCCTTTCTCTTCATTTTGTGTTAGAAAATAAACAAGTTAATATTATACTAATATAATTTTAGTGTAACAAAAATTTAAAAACCTTATTAATAAAAATATTTTCAAACAATAACAATAATATTTTTTATTAATAAAAATATTCATCAAAACGAATATTATTCATTTATTCTAAATTATTCAGTTTAAATAAAATAAAAATTACTACCACCGTTCTCAAATATGAGAAATAGAGTAAATAAAAAAATATATATATATATATATATATATCTTATCTTTTTAGCCTTATACTTCCACTTTTCTGCCCAGTTTCTGACGAAAACAAAATTGGACTCCAGAGGGGTTTCATATACATCCAGTTTAAGCTTCCCTCCATCTCTTCCTCCAAACCAAACACTAAATCTTTTATTATACATCCCTTTTTACTTTAACTTCTCTTATACTTCCACTTTTCCTCCCAATCAAATATTTTATTTTGGGACGGTACTCGTTGGTATAAGACCTTCCGTTCCAAATTCGTCCTAAATCGTCTCAAAAAGGTGCCAAAGTGGAACGACTATTGGGACAAATGTTGACCGTCCCAAAATTTCGTCCCAATAACGCTTTTTTTTTTGTAGTGACATACCCTTAAGAAAATTGTGACACACCTATAGAGGATAGCAATTTTAGTCATGTTGGAATTCAGTTTGACAATTAAGCCATGCAATTAACAAGGACAACAAATTAAGGAGAAAATCCACCAAAAATTGTAAATCTAGTCGGAATTAGATATGTGCCTCTGACGTGAGCCCTAAATTTCAGCCAAGATTGCAATTTTCAGTGAATTTTGTTCTTAATGTGTCAATTTTTTTTAAATTGTGGAGCTTAATTACCAAAACGAATTCAAATAAAACTAAAATAGAAAATTTTTAATAATTATAGGACCAAAAATGTAATTTTCCAAAAGAAATATCATGTGTTATGTTCAAGAATATTCCATTTTACATTCCACAAAGTTATTCCTTTTGCGATTTTGACCCTGTTGTTTTTACCTCACCACATGCATTGCATCCCATAACTTCAAAAATTTGTAGGCAAAATTACATTTTTGGTCCTGTAACTATAGGTCGTTAGCACTTTTGGTCTTGTAACTTACGCCATTTACACATGTAGTCCTTTTTTTTGACGAATTTAGTGTTGAATATCTCACATTTCGTCAATTTTTGACAAATTTAGTCCCGTCTTGCCTATTTTGATCCTATTCTCACTTGAATAAATATCATTTTTGGTCCTGTAACTATATGTCATCAGGACCAAATTTGTCAACATAGGACTAAGTTTGCCAAAAAAGGGACCAAATCTGATATGTGTTGGACTAAATTCGTCAAAAAAGGACTAAATGTGTATTTGAAGTTACAGGATCAAAAGTGCTAATGACTTAAAGTTACAGGACTAAATTTATAATTTTGCCAAATTTGTATTTTACTCCCAAGTCTAAATTCCATTAAATTTTTTACGAAAATAGCACGTGCACGTCATGAGCTTAGTTAAGTTTTTAAGAGAATTAAGATTGTTTCCATAAAAAATTTAATATGATTTATAAGGCTCAAAAGAAATATCATGTGTGGATAAAATATTTTTTTAGTTTCGTTAAAAAGGGCCATTATCGATTTTAGTCCCACAATTCTTGCAGGTGTCGCTTTTAGTCCCGTTAAACCCAAAAATAAGCCTTTTCAGTCCCAAAATGGCATTGCAGTTCACGTGACTTAACACCCGTTAACGAACGTTAAGGGCAGCTAACGTCGTCAGTCTGTCATGTGCACTGTACATGCCATTTTGGGACTGAAAAGGCTTATTTTTGGGTTTAACGGGATTAAAAGCGACACTTGCAAGAATTGTGGGACTAAAACCGATATGACACTTTTTAACGGGACAAGATTAAAAAAATATTTTTCTCGATAAATAAAATACCTAACTAATCAAAATATAATAAAATAAATTTATTTATTGTATATAATTAAATAAATAATTAGTTTGTAAATGAAACAAGAATAGCTAATGGTATTTTAGTCAATTCATATTTTGCCTACCTAATGTAATACTTTAAAGTAGACCTAATTGCATTTACTGCCCCGTATATATGGAGTTGTGGCAAAATAAGGACATAAAGTTACAAGACTAAAAATGTAATTTTGCCTTAAATTTATACCTATGTTTAAATCATGTGTAAATGTGGATGTGTATGTAGTTTAGACAACTCACTTTAAAGTTCTTATTCACTATTCTTTTATCCAATCAGTTTTGCATTTTTTTTGTTTTTTCAATCTTCAATAATCTTGTTGTTGTTGCGCAAAATGAGGGTTGGGGGAATATGGGGTGTAGGTAGTTGGTTAATAAAGAGTGTATCCCCCCATTTTTTTGCCTAGTCAACGCTTATGTGGCGTGTGTTTTTTCAGTTTTGCCCAGTCAACAATTCCCCCCATTTTAAAAAGCCCTAAAAATGTCCATGTCAGCAAAATTCGGCCACTTTTGGTGGCCGGATTCCTATAATTACTTAAAAAAATTTAATTCTAGGGTATAAATTGCCACCCCTTTATATACGGTCCTTATTTTGCCACTATCCCATATATACGGGGCAGTAAATACAATTCCCAATCAACACTTATGTGGCATGGGCTTTTTTAGCTATGCCTAGTCAGCAATTCCCCCAATTTAAAAAGCCCTAAAAATGTCCATGTCAGCAAAATCCGGCCACTTTTTAAAGTCCGACGACCGGAGTCCTGTAACTGCATGAAAAAATTTAATTCCAGAGCATAAATTGCCACCCCTTTATATACGATCATTATTTGCCACTACCCCATATATACGGGGCAGTAAATGCAATTAGGCCCTTTAAAGTATTTGTATAGATAATATTATGGGGATCTTTGACCCCAATGAATCAATTTTGACCAAAGTTTTGAATTCTTAGAATTTTGAATTTTTTTTATTATTTCAAAAAGTTTTGATTTGTTGTTTAATATGTATAGTAAATGTTGAAATTAAGATAATCCTCAAAATTTCTTTAAAATTCACATAATCTGTTAATAAGAAAATATTTATTTTTAAAATATGATGTAATCAATCTTGACGGAATACCCCTCCTTCACTTTTCCTACCATTTATTATCTTTAAACCTCACTCTATTTATGAACATAATTTATTTTTTTATTAGATAAATAAAGGGTAAAATATTTTTTAATCACGTTAAAAAGGCCATTATCGGTTTTAGTCCCACAATTCTTGCAGTTGTCTCTTTTAGTCCTGTTAAACCCAAAAACAAGTCTTTTCAGTCCCAAAATGGCATGTGCAGTGCACGTGACTTAACGCCCGTTAACGAACGTTAAGGGCAGCTAAGGGCGTCAGTCGTCATGTGCACTGCACATGCCATTTTGGGACTGAAAAGGCTTATTTTTGGGTTTAACGGGACTAAAAGCGACACCTGCAAGAATTGTGGGACTAAAACCGATAATGACCCTTTTTAACGGGACTAAAAAAATATTTTGTCCTATCATGTGTTTTGTTTAAGGAATATTGCATTTTAGATTCCACAAGTTAGGCCCTTGCAATTTTGGTCCTATTGTTTAATTTTACCTTACCACATTGCATCCCATAACTTAAAAAAAATTGTCATTTTAGTCCCAAGTTTGAATTCCGTTAAATTTTTTGAAAATAGCCCGTGCACAGCATGAGCTTCCTTAATGTTTTTAAGGGAATTAAGGTTGTTTCCATCAGAAATTTAATAGGATTTATAAAAATTGCAAATTAATTGGAGTTATGGGATGTAATGTGGTGGTTAAAAATTAATGGGACCAAATTGCAAATAGATAACTTGTAGGACCTGAAATGCAATTTAAGTTGACATTCCATAGAGTACCTAGTTGTAGATTAATTTGTCGTCTGATTAATTAGTTCGTCCAACTAAACATTATCTGGATTAGATTTCTCCATATTTACCTTAATTTATTTTCGTTTTTTGTTATCATCTTTATCTTTCAAGGGGTATATATTAATATATGCCGGATCATTAATCTTGTTTTCTTTCCCTTAGTTGAAATTATTAAATAACAAAGGTACTTTTGTATTGAAGCCAGAAGACATCCTAAAGAAGCAACATCAACAAAGGCATGGAGATATGATTGACGACGGGTATTACAATGTTGTATGCTCTAATAGTGATGACCTTGCTCAAGAGAATGATGATGACAATTATGAAGAAGTTGATGAAAATGAAGATTATGATGATAAGCCCGAAGAAGAAATTAAAATGGCTTACAAGATAGGATTCCAGAGACAGAATGTAGGCTCCTCCACTGGTGGTGGGACAGCATCAACCACTTTCATGGCCATGGTACAGTAATCCTTGCTCAGGACACAACCGAGTCGTTTATTACAAGGCTGAAGAACTGATACCGAATCTCGTTCATCAAAAGTTGTCCGTATATAAGCATCTTCCTCCTTTTCTTTCCGAAATTCATTAAGCGTACGTACTTCTCGTCTTCAGCAATTGTTGGACAACAGGCCTTTGCTGGGATGAGAACATACCGTGCATTGCAGTTGTTTGGTGATTTATTGATTTGTTTGGTCAATAATTAAAGAGCCGTTTCCAGGCCCAAGGATTGGATTAGAGACTTCTTAATTAATAAGCTCTGCGGCAGGAGCAGGTACGTAGAGGGAATTTTCGATTTGCAAAGGTTAAAGCTTCTTGTTAAAAACCCTTCAGAATTTGAAGTGGATGAGGAGCTTCGTGGGGTTTCTTTTTTTTCTTTTTTTTTGGTTAAGAACTTACTTTCAATTGTACAATCATATATGTCAAAGTAACTTGCCTTCATTATGGTCTTTTCATTAGCATGTGCAAGAAAGTCTCCCTTCATTTAATTGGAATTTTGTTTTTAAAATTTTCTACCTATGTGGTCACAAGTGAGATAGACGTTTAGGATATCATTGTTGGGGTAGCATTCGTTGTGTTAACTAAGCTGATGGATGCTAATTAGGTTGTGCGTTTTAATATCCTATTGTAAAACAATTTTATTTGTCCCATAAGAATAATATTTGACATTCTTCATCCATGTATTGCAAACTTTAAAATAGGATGAAGTCAGAGGCTATACATGGCTATGAGGCATGATTATGCATATGATGGTGATTGTGAAATATGCATCTAAAGCCTTAGCTTTAAATTTTTCAAGTCAAGGATCATTGAGAAGGGGTATCAACCAATACAACCATTAAAGCCTAAAAAAAGATGTGTTCGAGTAGATCTTGGTATGCCAACTAATCTATAGGATGGTAGTTAAATTGCACGCTGTAATACTCCGTTGTAAAACAGTCTTATTTGTCTCACATCAATAAAATTTTACATTCTTCATTCATATATTTATTTATATATCTGCTTAATAGAATGAAACCCTAATTAGGCTATCTATCACTATAGTATCGGTCATGCATTTGATGGTGATCATGAAATGTGCGTCTACAACCTTGGCATCAAAATGTTCGAAGTTCATGATCATTAAATGAGGATATCAATGATTCCTTGGAGATGCTCACTCTATGCATGCTCTTGTGGAGATACTAATGGGTGTGCGAGGGTGATTTAGAACAACTCGACTAAACTACTCCATATGAAACCTCCATTGGAGACTTCACCTTGCATGGATGTTGTTGTGGAGATACTAATGGCTGTGTGAGGGTGATTTAGAACAACTCCACTAAATGACTCATATGAAACTCTCAATTGGAGTGACAACGTCCAAATGAGAGTATCCTAACATGATAGTGAAAGATTAGTCGTCCTTTAACTTGAAGGACCATTGTGATCTTATATTAGGTCCCTTGAACTTTCATTCAAGGTGACCATAAAGGGGATATTTTGGTAATAAGCCCATATAGTATGAAGGTCAATGAGTGGCGCTTAAATGATTCATCAACCTATCTCGATAAGTAGGAAATCTCCTATGCTCTTTATGTTAGAATAGGTAATCCGAAAGCAAATTAGTTTGGTGATTTTGAGAATTATTCGTTAGTCTAAAAATAATATTATATTGATGAATAAAGTAAGTATTCATCATTGGTTTTTTGTTGTGCTTACTGCTTACATTGAACGACGTTTAATGTCATAACAAATGCCTACAGACCAAATGGTTAAATCCGTGGAGTACTGCTTTAAAATCTTCCAAGTCGAGTATCTCGAGACTGGGTATCAAGTGTCCTATAGAGAGTTTCACTAAGTATTGTATTCAATGGGCGAGTAACAAGTTTCATCTGTACTAGACGTTGGTCGTTTATGCAATTTTAATGAGTTAGTTGGCAAGGTAGTCGATTGATTGAATTGACTCACGGTAATCGTCATATGCTTGGTCAGTACGATTGAAATTCTCGATTCTGGTAACATGGGATTAGTCCTGTGACTTGAGGTATCATGGTAGTCACATACATATGAAGATTGACTTGGATCTGGCGAGCGATGGCTGTATCGTGAGATGTAATCATTATAAGCCTTGTCCAATGCAGTCGGAGTATGTAGCGAGGAAGGTGGATTCCTTGAAATAATTTGTCCCCTGTCAATATTGTGACAAAGAATCTCTTGTTAGAATAGGTGACCAGAAAGCCAATAGGTTTGGCGATTTGTAACCTATCTGACAACTTGATGTAAATGTAATATTATTATGTGATGAATAAGATGAGTATTCGTCACCAATGGTACCTTCTTTGTTGTGCTCATCTTACATTTGTTAAAACGGTTTTTAACTTATATCGCAACAAAGCCCACAGACCATGGATAACAACTCGTGCAGTTGGGCCACGCATTGGATGGTGGTCATGAAACCAACTGATTAAGAGTTGGGTCTGAAACGTTCCAAGTCGAGGACCTCGAGACAGGGCATCGAGAGTCCTATTGAGACTTGCGTCAAGAGTCGTGTTCATTGGATGAGTGTCGTGTTTCATCGGCGACAGGCATGGGACGCCTACACGATCTTGATGGGTTGGTCGACTGGGGTCGAGCCGACTGGACTGACTCGCGGGGATCATCATATGGAAGCCTTGGAGGCTTGGTCGGTATGATTGGTTTTTCCCGGTTCCGATAGTCTGGGAGTAATCCTCAGACTTGAGGAATCATGGCAGTCGCGTGCACAGGACGGCTGTATCTTGGATCTGGCGAGAGGTAATCATTCTGTAAGATGATTATCATAAGCCTTGTCCAGTGCAGTCGGAATGTGTAGCGAGGACGGTGGATTCCAATAAGAGGATCCGTCCCCTGTCAATATGTGACAGAGGTATCTCCTATGCACTCGGAGACACGTTCATGCTGTTTGAAGCTGTGGCCACAGTGGTTGGTCGAACAGGGAATGGTTTCCTGTGTCGATGCAATGAAACATACGTGGTCTCGAGTATTAAGCATAGATGCCTAGTCAAGGATGGGAACCGACGCCCAATTCCATACCCTAGACTAAAGTCGGGAGACGGTAGACGGAAGGATCGTACACGTACGGAATCGGCGCCTAAATGTTCACGCCAATTCACCTAGTCTCTAGTGCTATGGACCGTTGCTAGACGGCCACCCATGGTAACGGGCCCTTGTGGGACATGGGCCCAAGTCTAACTGAGGATGAACCTAAAGGGTCACACATAAATCACCGAGGAGGTTGAGAGATCGACTTGGAGTCAATCTCGAAGGATAAAATAAGTAATTGGATTACTTAAGGGAAAGTCCATTGGATGGACCGGCCGATATTGTATCGAGCTTCCGTTTAATCGGTAAATTGGATTTTCGATTAAATATGAAAAGTTGAGACGTTGGATCTTTTAATTGGATTAAAAGATCAACAGGAATAATTTAAATGGACATTAAATTGGATTACGATAAAACCCGGTCCGTTAAATTATACCCGAGAGGAGAAATAATTCCTATTTTGGAATAGGAAGAAGTTGGACTTCTTGCCTTAATTAAACATGGCCGACATGCTCCCTTGGAGGAAGCAAAATCAGCCATGTTTCATGCTAGGTGGTATGTTGACTTATCTCTTTTGGAAAGAGACAAATCAACTCCAATCAAGCTCTTCCCTTTTGGTATGATTTGATCATACCATAAATTTTGGTAGGCTTGATTGAAGAATTAATGGTGACTGATTGGAATGAATCTAGACATCATTGGATGAACCTAGACACATTCCAATAATCACATTAATTATGTATATATATTAGAATATACAACACCAAGTATAAGTGATTCATTATTCATCTTTTTCTAGAAAAAAGAGAAGACAAAAATCCCTCTCCTCTCTCTCAAATTTCGTGCTCTCTCCCTTTCCCACACTTGTGTTCTTCACTTGATTTTGAATCAAGAAGAAGAACAAAGTAAGTTTAAGAGAACACTAATTCATAGTGTTCTTCTCTTAAACCGATTCCTTCTAAATCCGTTCTTTTCTAGCAAGAAGAACGTGTGTTTCTTCCGATGTGTGGATCACCTTTGGAGAATCCATACGTTTGGATTTCGTGAGCATTCCGGAGAAGGAACAACGCAAGTAGCTGGGAGCATACGCTAAACAATCAAATGTAACGGTTTATAACACTTTGATTGATTTCATTTATATATCTATGCCCTATGTGCTTAAATATATGTT
Organism: Sesamum alatum; assembly: GCA_034509735.1. Classification (NCBI taxonomy): domain Eukaryota; kingdom Viridiplantae; phylum Streptophyta; class Magnoliopsida; order Lamiales; family Pedaliaceae; genus Sesamum; species Sesamum alatum. The sequence goes on from JACGWO010000002.1 coordinate 16,050,571, forward strand.
TCTAATATTTGCACATCCTACATCGAACGCCCGGTTGAGCACCCAAGGGTACACCCCTTGGGATTCGCATATTTAAATTAGATTTAAATTTGTGCACAATTTCTCGCTTTCTCGCTTCCGCTCGCGCTCTCGGGCGGATCCGCTTGTCCTTCAAGTGGTATCAAAGCCCGGTTCGATGTAAGGGGCATAGATCTATGTGTTTGGCATGATCTACTTGCTTTTAAATGGCTTTATTGGCATGTTAGATTACATAAATATATGAATAATATGATGATTCAATTGTTTGGATTTAATGGATTTTTGGCATGCTTAATTTTGTTAGATTGGATCTAAAATTGCATGCTAATTTTCAGAATAATATTACTGTTATTGTGCTGAAACAGTTTTGAAAAACAAAAAAAAAAAAAAATAAATTGATCGGGCCGACAGTGGCCGCGTGCAGGCGCGCGCTGTGCGCAGCCGGCCGTTGCTGGCCGAGGCCAGCGCGCGCGCGCGCGGCACTGTGCGGGCGGCCGAGCAGCCAACATAGCGACTGGGCCGTTTTGTGCTTTTTTCAACTTTTTCCGGAAAATTTGATTTTCTGTATTTTCTGCACAATATTATGAAAATATATTAATTTTGCATATTTGATTTTGGAATAATTGGATTATTCCTTGAATTGAATTTGGTTAATTAATTTGGGATTAATACATGCATTGGATGCATTGTTTAAAATGTCCATTAAATTTAAAATTTGAGTTTTGCATATTATTTGTACATTTATGCTTTTGTGATGTTGGACATCACTTGGGTATTTGGAATATCCATTGGTTATTTATGCATGATTATTTGGAATAATTATGTTATGTGAGTTGATGGAATCAACATGGGATGATCACAAGAGCCCTAGACCTTATGTATGGATGAATGTATGATCATTTATTTTCTGTTGGGTGGGGCCTGCGCGCCTCTTGTTTTGTGGACTATCATCTCCCGTATTTTCAGCCTCATGATGTTAAGGCTTGTTTTCTTTATTACCGATGTATTACTTTCAGTTGTAATGAGAGTAGATAGGATTGGTGAGGTTTCAATTTTAAGAAGCAATTGGAGTCGGAGACCCCAAGGGGGAGCATCAAGGCGTGAAACAAGAAGCACTTCAAGGCCCATTGGAATGACAATGGGTTTATTATTATTGTAATAATTTAGGACCACCCTAGACAGACCATAGACTCACTGCGGGCTCAGTGGGTCGCATAGGTTGGGCTTGTGATCATCCTAAACAGGGGTATGCTATGTTTTCTGCATGCGGCGTATTTATTTATCGCTTTAAATATTGGATATTTATGCATGCTAAAACACAATAATGTGATGAGGTCTCGGTTATACACAAACTCTCATTTGGTTGGAACAAATTAAATATTAGGCCCAGAACGGACTTGGATCAAAATGGTATTTTGGTCTGTCCGAGCCTTCCATCCACAGCAATGTGGTGAGGAAGCTACCACTACCCAAGTGTGGTCTCACAAGTCGTGGCACACTTGGACTAGGGGAAAGCTGCACTATTGTTGTGAACAAAAAGACTGCGCTCGCTGTTTCCTTGTCTCACGAGTCGTGGGGGGCGACAGTTTGAGGCATGATTTGGTTGATGGGTCGGGCCCAACACTGAGTAACATGGTTCGCTTGGAGTCCTCGGGACCATGTGAATAGGTGAGGCAAAATATCTTGGGAATCTCATTAGATGAGAATGATATTGGATATCTCCCACAAGGTCTTCTTCATGTGAATCGTAAAAGCGGAGCATGGAGATTACGCTTGTGGATCCCAAGCCCACTAGGAAATGGTTTCCCGAAACTCCGCTTGAGAGTGGCGGACTTTCGTATAAATAGTGGGAGGGTTAAAGACTAAAAGACCAAGTCTTCAACTTGAACAATAATATTACCATCATCTGCTATGCTTTACATTTTTTTAATAATGTAGATATGTCTAAGAACCCGTTAACCATGATTCTTGAGACTAACAAATTCAACGGAACGAACTACTCGGACTGGCTGAGAAACCTGAGGATTATCCTCGGTTTCGAGAACCAAGGCTACGTCTTGGACGAGCCGCCACCGAGCGACTTACCGGAGGGGTCCACGCCTGAAGAACGTTTGACGTTCGAGAAATGGCATGAGGACAACCGGAAATACGCAGTATCATACTACCTTCGATGTCTAACGACATCCAGAAGCAGTATGAGAGGCTGGACAACGTCTCCGCCATAATGCTCCGCATGAACGAGGTTTATGCGGTTCCGGATAGGCATATTAGATATGCCGCCACAAAAGCATTCTTTGGCACCAAGCTCGCTGAAGGAGCGTCTGTACAGATTCATTGGGTCAAGATGCTCTCCCTAATGGAGAAACTCGAGGACCTTAAAGCTGGCTTTAACAATGACACGTACATTGACGTGATCCTCCAGTCGCTTCCTCCATCCTATGACCCGTTTGTTGTAAACTACAACATGAACGGACTTGAGAAGTCTATTCATGAGTTGATCAACATGCTGGTCCAATACGAGGCAACGACCCACAAGTTAGCTCCGGCGGTATTGATAGGAGAGGCTTCGACCTCCAAGGCGAATGGCAAGAGGGCCGGACGCTGGAAGAGGAAGAAGAGCAAAGGGAAGACGGTTGTGGCCCCTGCTCACGCTTCGGGCGTCCCTGTTGCTCCGGTTGGACCGAGCAAAGGGAAAGGGAAGGCCCGTGGTTCTCAGCGGTCCAAGGCAAATGATGTCTGCATACATTGCCAAGGGAAAGGGCATTGGAAGAGGGAGTGCCCACAACTCCTTTCCAACCCAGGTGTGTTTGTGGTTGAAGTTAATATGATTACTAATTCTGCTTCATGGGTATTGGATACCGGATGTGGTGCTCACATCTGCAATAATTTGCAGGCACTGCAAAGAAGCTGAAGGCTAACCAAGGATGAGATGATCCTGAGGCTAGGCGATGGCAAGGCCGTTGCTGCGGAGGCCGTAGGATCACTAGAGTTGGCCATTAGTAGTCATGTTAGGATTGTATTGAACGACTGTTTCTATGTACCTAGCATGATTAAAAATATTGTTTCCATCCCGGTCCTTGATAAGGAGGGATATGAATTTACCATCAATAAAAACGGTTTTTTCATTATCAAAGATGGTATTTCTCATTTGCTTGGTACATTGGTCAACGGTCTGTACATACTTCAACACTCTAATTGGATTATGACTGCAGAACACAAACAAAAACTTGATGATCATAATAACGCACAGATATGGCATGCGAGGTTAGGTCATATCTCTAAAGATAGGATAAGAAGGTTGGTGGACTCAAAGAGTCTAGAAATAGACGATTTGGACAACCTACCGACCTGCGAATCCTGTCTAAAGGGAAAGATGACCAAGAAACCCTTTGTTGGACAAAGTACGCTAGCCAGTGGTCTGTTGGATTTGATCCATACAGATGTCTGTGGTCCACTAATTACGATAAAACCCGGTCCGTTAAATTATACCCGAGAGGAGAAATAATTCCTATTTTGGAATAGGAAGAAGTTGGACTTCTTGCCTTAATTAAACATGACCGACATGCTCCCTTGGAGGAAGCAAAATCAGCGATGTTTCATGCTAGGTGGTATGTTGATTTATCTCTTTTGGAAAGAGACAAATCAACTCCAATCAAGCTCTTCCCTTTTGGTATGATTTGATCATACCATAAATTTTGGTAGACTTGATTGAAGAATTAATGGTGATTGATTGGAATGAATCTAGACATCATTGGATGAACCTAGACACATTCCAATAATCACATTAATTATGTATATATATTAGAATATACAACACCAAGTATAAGTGATTCATTATTCATCTTTTTCTAGGAAGAAGAGAAGACAAAAATCCCTCTCCTCTCTCTCAAATTTCGTGCTCTCTCCCTCTCCCACACTTGTGTTCTTCACTTGATTTTGAATCAAGAAGAAGAACAAAGTAAGTTTAAGAGAACACTAATTCATAGTGTTCTTCTCTTAAACCGATTCCTTCTAAACCCGTTCTTTTCTAGCAAGAAGAACGTGTGTTTCTTCCGGTGTGGTGTGGATCACCTTTGGAGAATCCATACGTTTGGATTTCGTGAGCATTCCGGAGAAGTAACAACACAAGTAGCCGGGAACATACGCTAAACAATCAAAGGTAACGGTTTATTACACTTTGATTGATTTCATTTATATATCTATGCCCTATGTGCTTAAATATATATTTCTAATATTTGCACATCCTACATCGAACGCCTGGTTAAGTACCCAAGGGTACACCCCTTGGGATTCGCATATTTAAATTAGATTTAAATTTGTGCACAATTTCTCGCTTTCTCGCTTCCGCTCGCGCTCCCGGGCGGATCCGCTTGTCCTTCATCTCTTATACGCTCACATATGGCTTAGACTCTGAATGTCAAAGGCCACAACAATTGATTGAGTGGAAAGGAATTTCCGACGTCTCAATAGAGTAAACTCATATCGAGTATTACGCATAGATGCGTAGTCAAGGATGAGAACCGAGGATTTATTCTATGCCCTAGACTGAGGTCGGAGATAATTGACAGTATGACCGTCCCCGTATGGAACTTGAAGCTTAAATGTTCATGCCAATTTCACCTAGTTTCTAGTGCCATGACTGTTGCTAGACGGCAACCTATGGTAACAGGCTATTTTTTTATTATTGGTCAATCGAATATAATTAATTAAATTAGATTTAATTAATTCTGTTGGACACAAGCCCAAATCTAGCTGAGGGTGAATCTAAAGAGTTCACACACAGATCACTAGAAAGTGATGGAATTAATTTAGAATGAATATTATAAGAAGATGGTTAATTTATTTGAATTAAATTAATTCTTGGAGAGTATAAATGATTGGACCATTAATGTACAATAATCCATGCCCAAAGCTATAAATAGGATTAATTGAATTTTGGCTTTAGACTTTTTAAATTAATTGAATTAATTTATTAGGTTTGATTTGATTTATAAATTGAAAGAGAGTGAGCTTGGGTCTTTTTATTGGATTAAAAGACATGGAGGATAGTTCATTGCGCTTGGAATTAAATTAGATTTAATTAGAAAGCTCATTAGATCTTGGGCTTGCTTTTGTTTCAAGTTTAAACAAGTCCGGTCCATGAAATCCAAGCCCTAGCCACCATTGACCAAGTCTCGGTCAAACAAGGAGTTGGACTCCTCCTTGGAGGATGACTTGGCCGAGTGGGGCTCTTAGAAACTGTCCCACTAGGCCATGATACCTTGTGAGGGAGAAATGGTGTTATATGGTAAGTTACCTGTGAAGTGTATGACTAGGTCATTATACCAACACTCACTAGACTCTCTCATCCGTCTCCTCTCCCTCACCTCTCGGTTTCTCTCTCTTTCTCTCACACACAAACCTTTCTCCGCTGTTCTTCTTGATCTTGGATCAAAGCACGAATATAAGAGGATAAAAGATACACTAATACAATAGTGTACATTTGATCTCCTTTTTCTTCTTCTCCGATCTTTACTTGCTAGCACAATGAAAGTTTCCAACATTTAGAAGAAGTCGTTATTAGCACTAAAGCGTATTAGGCTCTTCATGTTTGTACTAGTAGCTTAGCAACTCTTCTTGTATTTAGTGTTGGTAACAGCATAAGCACGCCTCTATTAGTCATACATGACTCTTAAAGCTGTTAGGTTAGTTAGTGCCAAAGCGGTTTATTTGTTAGGATGGTTAATTAGCAGTTAGATGCTAATGACCTTTATTAATAGAGGTCATCCCTTCTCATAGTATGTAACTGAGAAAACAAGAACCATTATTGAAATTCACAAATCAAGATTTCAACTTTCCTTTCTTTATGCCATGGTTGCTTACGATCTTGAGCTATCTTCTTCACATGGTATCAGAGCCATCAATTGATGGTCTCTGGTACTACTTTTCCTTTTTTCTTCTTTACTCAATTTCTCAATGCCGCATAGTTGATTAGCCAGTCAGGAATACAACAAACGTGACCCCTACTAAGCTAAACAACAAAGGAAAGAAGTAGAAGTTGATCCAGAGGTTTTGAGAGTGCAAGCCACCGATAATCCAAGCACCATCCTAATGTCCAATCTGTTAGATGGAACCAATTTCCTATCTTGGAGCCGATCGATTCTAATTGGCCTTAGGTCAAAAATGAAGCTGGGTTTTATAAACGGCAGAAACCGCAGACCAGATGAATCAACTGACCATTTTGGGCAGTGGGCGAGAGTTGACAGTATGGTAATTTCTTGGATCCTCAACTCCATTTCTAAAGACATCGTGGAGTCTTTTTTGTAGGAAACAATGCAATTTACCCTCCAGTGTTATATGAAAATAGCAATTTATCCCCTTGTGAAAAATAAATTCTCAATTTACCCCCTATGTTTTAAAAATTGAGGAAAATATCTCCCTCACGCGAGGAGTGAGACACACGCGCCTATTTCCTTTTTTTCTTAAAAAAATAATTTGTATCTTTATTTTATGACTATTGAATTTTATCTAACATAAGTCAATGGTCCAGATTCAATTTACATATATAATTTATATTGTTAACAAATTTTTGTGTTTCTCTGAATTTATTGAAACAAGAAAATATTACAAATAAATTCTTTGAATTGATTTGAGTATTTGTGGGTGCGAGATCTCTACTTGAAAAACCTCTGATTCTTCTCTTCAAGAACGTCATCTCTGACTTCGGTAACTTCGGAGGTGAAACTTGACGTTTGATCTCCTTTACCGTTGACTTTGACTTTGAATAACGTTAATTCGGGGGTCGTTGACTTCTTCCCGGATTAAACGCTATAAACTTGAAGATTTTTTACTTGAATTTGAGATATTTCTAGGTAAATTTGAGATTTTGATCTTCTCCCAAGGTGGACTTCTGTCTTAATAACGTTAATTCGCCGGTCTTCGTTCTTCTTGTCGAATTAAACGCTGATTTTGAATGATTTCCGCGACGAACGCCTTGAATCTTGCCTAGAATGCCATGGATCTTACTTGATTTGCGCTTGAGAGGATTTTGGGACTTCTTGAATGCTCTCTTGCTTGTATCTTCAATTTTATGTGTGTGTTTTTCTTAAATGAGTTGCAATGACCCCTTTATATAATTATAAAAAAGGTAGAGTTGTGGTGAACTTGAAATTTTATTTTGTATTATCTCTTTATTTTAATTTAAAGAGATAAATACATTAAATATTTGGGAATACATGATTGGTCAATTTCGATATTATCTCTTTAATTTTTGTATTTTTTAAAGAGATAAGAAATATTTGTCTTGATTTGATTGGCCGAAACACCTCAATTCAACACATGTCGGCAGTTGATTTGATGACGAAATATATATTAAAATATCAATTAAATTTACTATTCTTATTTAAAATTAATTTAGTAAATTTTAAATTATAAATAGAAATTTAGAATATAATTGATAAATAATATATATTTTTCACTCGTCGTCATTTGATTGAGTGCAAAATTTTTTTGTCTACAAATGCCCTCTCGAGACTCGTTCACGAATATATGCTTGAACATGTAATTTTTTTGAAGTGAACGAGTCACGAGAATATGAATCAAATTTACATGGGCCGCCGTAATTCTGAATTTGCTTCAAACCAATTAAATTTGGGTCTTTCACGGGCTTGAGAATTCGAGCCGCAATTTGGGTTGATCAGCTTGTTTTTTTTTCAATGGAAAATCCACCAAGAGAAAGCCCCTTTCTCACACACACACACACACACACACACACACATATATATATATATATGGACATATAGATTGGGCCAAGAATAAGTTGGGCTAAAAGCCTTTATAGGCTTGCAAAATCATTTGATTTGTTTTTCTTCATTCAGTCTAAGCCCACCAGATCATTCTTTTTTTTTTTTTTTTTTTTTGTTTAGCTAGGTGCATGGTGAGCCCATTCCTTTCTTTCTTTATTTGCAGTTGTCACATTTTCTTGATTTTTTTTTTGCTAAGATAGCACACGAAGTGGGTCTTCCAGAGCCACAAACATGAAGGACTTGAGTTTGAATTCAACTCCAATTTTGATATTTGAACTATTCAAAATCTTGGTAACTAATATCGGCTTATCCTAGTTCCGTTAAACTTGTGCCTTTTGAATTATAGTTAAATTGGGATAAATAATCACCAAGTTTATCTGGACTAAGAAATTGAAATTGATGCTTATATAAGGAGCTTGAATTTGCTCGAATCTAATAGTGATAATTCGGCATTCTTGAGGTATGTTTCAATAGTCAAATATATTTTTTTTCTTGAATTTGCTGATACGCACGCCAGGTGTTTGTATTAGTGCCTCTGTGAATTTCTGCAGAACTTCTTTTGAAGATTTGGAAACTTGAAGCTCTGATCGAAGTTGACCCGGTAAATTGTGGTAATCGTAATTTCGATCTCACCTCCTTTTTTTCTTTTTTCACGGTTTTTTTCTTCAATTGTTTTGTGCCCAACCCAAACAACAAATTTGTTGATTGAACAAAAGAGGTATAGAATGCCTTTTAGCGTAAAAAAACTCGACGTAATTGAGTTTAGACCATTTCTAAGCTCTGTAATAAGTAGCTTATCCTCTCAATATTGATGGTATTACTTTGTGATGCTTCAATGTTTGGCAACAGAAGTCCACGTGGACTTCTGTTCAATTGAATTTGCATGTCTTTTGGGGGATTCTTAGCACAGAAATTTTGCTCAAATATTGTTTCAAAACGCTATATTTTCAAGTTGTAAATCTTCCTCTCATGTGGCCTAATTTGTGATTTGGGTGCATGAATATCGGTTAAATAAAATCGGGCTCATAATCGGAATGGCCGTGCTGACTCAATTTTGTCCAATTACTTGAAGAGCTTGTAATCTCCTTGCATTTTCTGATGTGGGTAGGTAATTGCATTTCGAACATTTTACCAATCTCGGGTGGTGCCGCTTCATAGTCCATGAAAATAACTTTGATTCTTAAATTAATGGCCTTGAATTATCTCCTTTGTGAATCCATCCCTCTGTTTGGTTTCATTTTCCAGCCGTTTTCTGAGATAGTGAGAAAACAAAATCAAACATAACATTATCTAAAACACCTTTACTGTGTGTTTTGGCCCGTTCTCCTATGCATAAATACATTTATCTACAAATAAACAAATATTATTATATACATATATACATTTATAAAAATATATAAAAGATACATGATTTGACAATGAACAATATTTTTTGTCTCCCAATATACAACACAATATATAAAAAAAAATCAAATATTACTATATACATATATAAAAATATATAAAAGAGATATGATTTGACAATGAACAGTATTTTTTGTCTCCAAATATACAACACAATACATACAATATATTTTTTACACTATTTAAAATTAACTCCAAAAATAAATCCAAACATACACCATATCTCTAACACACACTTATTTATCTTTTTTTTTTCTCTCTCTATCTCCACCAACCAAAACAAAACATTCCAAAATGAAACCAAACACAAGGCATGTGTTTCCTAACTTTGATTTATTTGAGCTCTTTTTTTTTTTAATTTTTTTTAACTCAATTAAATTTTTTCTTCTCATTTTGATAGCTTGAAACATGGTTTACTTCAAATATGAGTCTTTTTCCTCCAGTCAACAAAGCTTGGTCATTCTTGAAAATGAAAGTCAACCCGTGGAGAAAGGAACAACTTTGACGACTCATACTCCTCTTATCGGTCAATATGCGAAGCAATGGCTGAGGTTGACGCATCCACTTGACACGGAGCAATGGTCTCGAGAAGTTCCAATGAGCAAGACTTCCAAGGTGTGGTCTTTGCAAGAGACTCATCACCGTTGTTCTGACGAACCCAGTTTTCTACCAACGTTAGGCCATCGTATCATTGAAGGGAAAGTCAAGTGGGGCGAAAATATTCACTTTGCCGGTGAGTCCCACTACATCAAAGGATTTTGGGAGTGGACGGAAGATGTACTCAGCCAGTGCGAGCACAAGCTAGTTGCAGCTCAAGTATATGATGCTGTGTGCGCCTCTTTGTTCACTTACGAATGCAATTCCGACATCATCAAGGCATTCTGCAAATCGTGGTGTCCATCCACTAACACTCTTCTGACATCCTTCAGGGAGTTGTCTATCTCGTTGTGGGACGTGCATACCCTTGCCGGACTTTCGATGGCCGGACTCCTTTACGACGAAGTCGTCCCAAGTACTAAGGAGCTTAACAGTGTCGACAAGACGGGACGAAGACTCGACTCGTGCCTTGATCTTGCAAATTCCTGCTCCACGCTTACCATTTGCTTTGAAGGAGTAGTAACGATGGTCAATTCTCCCACGTTCCTGCCGACAAGTGGATCAAGTTTTGGTTTAGAAGAGCCACGAGGTACTGCGTGCCCCTTCTGCGTAAAGAGAAAAAGATGGTTCGTCCTAAATCGACTCATAACCCTTTTGGAACGTTTGGGGTACATGTCAAGTGGTCCACGGTGGATGAGGCGTTGTTCCCGAAGCTTGGTATCGAAGGGAGTTTAAAGGAAGAGACATTCTTGGCAGTGTATTTGGCGTGTTGGCTTTGTACCTTTGCCCTTCCCATTCAAGATGCTGGTTTAATACATCCAAGTGTTTTCAAGGTGGCGAGTGCCATGGCAGCCGGTCGAAGGATTGGTCTTTCCGTTCCTGTCTTGGCTAATATTTACAAAGGTTTTAATAAGATCTCTAACTCCCCAAGGCCAACTCGCGTGCATTCTCTATTTTCAATTCACTTTGTTTATAGTTGGATAGCTTATTATTTCAAGTCTCATTATCAACTTGGGCAAAGTGTTCGTGGGCCCAAGATGACGCTTTTCTCAGGCAAAGGTGGTGCGAAATACTACAATCCGCAAGAGGCGAGAAAGCGGCTACACAGAGGTGACTTATCTGTTGGACATGCAACATGATTCTGAGGGACAAGGACTTTTCATCCACAGACGACGGGCATACCACAGAATCTGAAGAAACTTATTTCATGGCCATTCGTTCGAACTATCTTCCTCTGCGGCAAGGTGATCATTTTGTTGTCGAGCCCTATAGCCCTCATCGATTCAGTCATCAATTTGATTTTTTCCAAGAAGTGCCGGGGATTCTTTCACAAGACGCTCGCAAGGCCTCTTTAGAAGGTGGAATCCATTATTGGCATTTGTGCACTTTGTCCAAGACCATGGAGAAAGTGTTGTTCCCTCCCATGTCCCTAAATATGAAGAAGTTCTCCTCTGAGGCGTACAAAAGGTAGTGGCTACTTTGAAGAAAACGTGGCGAAGTTGCTTGCCTTAGACCCAAGTCAAGTTTCTCCCAAAGTCAAGGAGTGTGGTGAAGGAGTTGCCCAAGATCAACCTCACGAGCCGGCTACTTCTCCTCTCAAGTGAAATTCTCAAGTGGTCGAACCCCTTGAAGTGAATAATAAGAAGAAAAGTGTCTTCGTTCTTTAGAAGTAAGTGGGAGTAGCAATCCTGATCGTCATTGGAAGAGGCCGAAGAGGGATTTAAAACCAACAAACATCGACATCGACATCGAAGCTGAAGTCTTAGCCATTGAAGATGATGAAACTTCCCAAGACAACCAAGGGTCGACTTTTGGGTCTAACTTGTTGGCTACGATCTGTCCTCTTCGAATGGGGCTTAAGAGAAAACAACCCGCTTGTCAAATCGCGGTGTCGGTATTTGAAGACGAGAGATTTGTTCTTAATAATCAAAAGGAGTTCCTTCAAAAGCTATGGTGTGAAATTCTCGTGAAGATATCAAACACCCTAATTGATTTCATCTTATCAATAAAGACGACGTTTATATCGTTCTTGAACCTATGAAGAGCTTTCAGAATTTTGACATCTCAAAAGTGGAAGAATCGATGAACACATTCTTCGCCAAGGCCGCTGCTTATGATAAGGCGAGGCCGTCGTCTTCTGAAAGGTTATCGAAAGATCTTTTCGAGTGACAGTTAAAGGAAGCTAACGGTCATCTTCAAGATGCTCGAGCTAAAGAAAGTGAAGAGGCTTTCAAGGTCCAATCCACTACGGACAAGTTGAAACGTGTTGAGAAGGAGCTTGCGGATTTGAAGGAGCAAAGGAAGACCTTGTGTGCTACTCTAAAGAAAAAAAATCAACTTTTTCATATTGCTCAAGTAGGAGTTCATGAAATTGTGGAAGAAATTGCAGCGCTTGAGAACGCCACCCCCCTCAACGATGAAGTGGTTGTGAGTTTGGAGGCTTCAAGAACAAATTTGGAAGCGGTCAAGGAAGAGTTGAAGGATTTGAGTCCCTTTGCTTGAGATTTGCTTAGGACATCTTATTTTATTGCATTTGATTCCTTTTTTCTTTGTTCTAAGTCATGAACTTTAATGTTTTTGAGATCACATAATAGAAACTTTTTCATTTCTCTCTATCTTGCAATCTTTGAGTATGTTTGAATACTTCCCATCTCGATGACTTTATATGAGAAATAAAGTTCGTTTAAATGTTATGACTAAACTTAGAATATCTAAGTTGCCTGCGTACCTCATCAAGAGGATCAAGTCAATACGTAGTTCAAGAATACAAAATATTTGTTTGGAGAGGGGAGGGCCGTTCATAGTTTATACTCATGCGGGCCAGGAGTTTTTTTCTTTTTTTCATTTTTTTTTCCAGGCGTAATACCGCTTCAAGAACTTTCCATTTATTGGGCGTATCCTCAAGCCATCTTCAACAACTAGTTTATATGCACCATTTGTGTAGACCTCTTTGACAACATACGGACCGTCCCATTTTGGCAAGAAATTGTTGCCCGTTCGATGCGTTGTGATTATAGGCCTCCTCACCGCGAGTACTAGATCACCAACTTGAAAAGAGCATAGGCGAACCTTCTTATTGAATGCCTTAGATAATCGAGTTTGATAATACTCGAGCCTTTGTTGTGCTTCAATCTTTTCCCATCGAGAGCTTCTAGCTCTTCAAGCCGTATTCGAGCATTTTCTTCTTCAGTAAGCTGTTCTTGTGTTGCCATCCTCAATGCAGGGATTTGTTGCTCAAGTGGGAGGACTGCCTCCACTCCATAAACTAGGGCATAAGGAGTTGTTTGCGTAGGCGTTTTGTGCCAATCCCGCTTTGACTTGCTCACCACTTTCTTCAATAAGCTGCACAAAGTTTTGATAAATGCTTCAGCAAGACCATTGGCAGCGACATAGTACATAGAAGAGTTTCTTTGCTTGAATCCAAACTTTTGACATAATTTGTCTATCAAGCTGTTACAGAAGGGTTTTTCATTATCAGTGATGATATACTTGGGCACTCCGTAACGATATATGATGTGTGTACGGATAAAATCAGCGACATTCTCTTTCTTCACTTCTTTAAGGGGCACTGCTTCACCCCATTTAGAGAAGTAGTCAGTTGCTGCCAAGATATATAAGTGACCACTAGAGGACTTTGTCATGGGTCCCACGACATCCAAACCCCAAGCATCGAAGGGCCATGAAGCCACGGTAGGGTGCAACGGCTTAGGTGGTTGGTGGATAAGATTGGCGAGAATTTGACAGGCTTGACATCTCCTTGTGTAGTCTATGCAATCCTTAACCATTTTAGGCCAGTAATAACCCATCCTTTTTATATGAAAGTGCAGCTTTGGTCCGGATTGGTGAACACCACAAACTCCAGAGTGAGCTTCTTCCATAGCTTCTATTTGCTCGTCATCATTTAGGTAGCGTAAGAAAATACCATCGAATGAACGTCTGTAGAGCGTAACTTTGAAGTAGATGAAGCGAGACGCCCGCCGTCGAATTTTGGCCCTTTCTCGTAGATAGTTAGGTAACCTTTTGTACTTCAAGTAGTCGATGAGCGGTTGTCGCCAATCTTCTTTTTCAATTTTGAAAACCTCCACAATATGATTTTCTTCTTCTTGTACTGCGTCGTCCTCATCATCACTGAAGATCGGTGGTATGACCCAATTCTTACATATCGTTATGCGTGTTTTCTTATCAGTTATAGAGAGGGTTGAAGTAAGTTTCGCCAACGCATCAGTTTGTTTATTATCCTTTCTCGGCAGGTGCTCAAGTTCTACATCTCCTAACCATCCCATTAGCCTTCTTGCATAGTCATGGTGTGGAAGCAACTCAGGATTTTTGACTTCCTAGAGACCGAGGAGCTGATTGATGACTAACTGAGAGTCTCCGTATACTTTGAGGTGTCATTGCTTTATGTCAACTGCCATTTCCAATCCACAGAATAAAGCTTGGTATTCTGCCATATTATTTGAACAGTTCTGGGTTAAAGTGAAGGAGTAAGGCAGGACTTCCCCTTCAGATGTAACAAACACAACCCCAGCCCCGGCTCATTCTCTATGGACAGTTCCATCAAAGTATATTTTTCAGGGGGGGCGTAACTTCAATCAGAAGGACATCTTCGTCAGGCAAGTCATCAGACAATTCCCACTCGACAGACATTGGGTGATCAACTAGAAAGTCTGCTAAGACTTGTCCTTTCACAGCCTTTTGAGAAACGTATGTGATTTCGAATTGTTGCAGCTGAAGATACCATCTTGCTAGTCTATCAGACAACACTGGATTTGCCATAACATATTTCAGAGGATTTGCTTTTGAGACCAGATGGACACTGTGTGATTGAAAGTAATGCTTCAACTTGTGGATTGCGAAGATGAGTGCCAAACATAGCTTTTTGATGGGTGAATAATTGAGCTCGTTTGGTGTCATCGTTATGCTTAAATAGTATAAAGCATTCTCTTTCTCCTCATTATTTTTTTGGGCAAGTAAGATTCTCACGAACTGTTAGAATAGGTGACCAGAAAGCCAATAGGTTTGGCATTTTGTAACCTATTTGACAACTTGATGTATTGTAATATTATGTAATGAATAAAATGAGTATTCATTACCATTGGCACCTTCTTTGTTGTGCTCATTTTTCATATGTTAAATGATGTTTTACATATATCACAACAAAGCCCACAGACCATGGTTAACAACTCATGCAATTAGACCACGCATTGGATGGTGGTTATGAACCAACTCAAAAAGAGTTTAATCAGAAACGTTCCAAGTCTAGGACCTCAAGACTGGGCATCGAGAGTCCTATAGAGACTTGCACCAAGAGTCGTATTCATTGGATTAGTGCCGTGTTTCATCGACGACAGGCGTGGGACGCCTATACGGTCTTGGTGGGTTGGTCGACTGGGGTCGAGCCAACTGAACTGACTCACGGGGATCATCATATGGAAGCCTTGGAGGCTTGGTCGGTATGATTGAATTTCCCCTGTTTCGATAGTACTGGAGTAGTCCTCAGACTTGAGGAACCACGACAATCACGTGCACACGATGATTGTATCTTGGATCTGGCGAGAGGTGGTCATTCTGTAAGATGATCATTATAAGCCTTGTCCAGTGCAGTCGGAATGTGTAGTGAGGACGGTGGGTTCCAAGAAAGAGGATCCGTCCCCTGTCAGTATGTGACATAAGTATCTCCTATGCACTTGAAGACACGTTCATGCTACTTATACCTGTGGCCACAGTGGTTGATCGAACATGAAATTGTTCCTTATGTTGATGCAATGAGGCAAGCGTAGTCTCGAGTATTTAAGCATAGATGCCTAGTCAAGGATGACAACCAACGCCCAATTTGATACCCTAGACTAAGGCCGAGAGACGATAGACGGAAGGACCGTACCTGTACGAAATCGGCGCCTAAATGTTCACGCCAACATTCACCTAGTCTCTAGTTGAAGGACAAGCGGATCCGCCCGGGAGCGCGAGCGGAAGCGAGAAAGCGAGAAAAGTGCGTAAATTAAATAAAATCTAATTTAAAATACGAATCCCAAGGGGTTGTGCCCTTGGGTGCTCAACCGGGCATTGGATGTAGGATGTGTAAATATTGGAAATGAATATTTAAACACAAGGCATAGATAAATATATATAATCAATCAAAGCGTGATAAACTGTTACCTTTGATTGTTTAGCATATGCTCCCGGCTACTTGCGTTGTTCCTTCTCCGAAATGCTCACGAAATCCAAACGTGTGGATTCTCCAAAGGTGATCCGCACCACACCGGAAGAAACACAAGTTCTTCTTGCTAGAAAAGAACATGTTAGAAGGAATCGGTTTAAGAGAAGAACACTATGAATTAGTGCTCTCTTAAACTTACTTTGTTCTTCTTCTTGATTCAAAATCAAGTGAAGAACACAAGTGCGAGAGAGGGAGAGAGGGCCGAACTTGAGAGAGAGGAGAGGGATTTTGTCTTCTCTTTTTCCTAGAAAAAGATGAATAATGAATCACTTATGCTTGGTGTTGTATATTCTAATATATATACATAATTAATGTGATTATTGGAATGTGTCTAGGTTCATCCAAGGATGTCTAGATTCATTCCAATCAATTACCATCAATTCTTCAATCAAGCCTACCAAAATTTATGGTATGATCAAATCATACCAAAAGGGAAGAGCTTGATTGGAGTTGATTTGTCTCTTTCCAAAAGAGATAAGTCAACATACCACCTAGCATGAAACATGGCTGATTTTGCTTCCACCAAGGGAGCATGTCGGCCATGTTTAAATAAGGGAAGAAGTCCAACTTCTTCCTATTCCAAAATAGGAATTATTTCTCCTCTCGAGTAAATTTAACGGACCGGGTTTTATCGTAATCCAATTATGACGAACCCAATATTAAATCCAATTTAATGTTCATTTAAATTATTCTCCTTGATCTTTTAATCCAATTAAAAGATCCAACGTCTCCACTTTCATATTTAATCAAAAATCCAATTTACCGATTAAACGAAAGCCCGATACAATATTGGCCCGTCCATCCAATGGACTTTCCCTTAAGTAATCCAATTACTTATTTTATCCTTCGAGATTGACTCCAAGTCAATCTCTCAACCTCCTCGGTGATTTGTGTGTGACCCTTTAGGTTCACCCTCAGCTAGACTTGGGCCCGTGTCCCACAAGGGCCCGTTACCATGAGTGGCCGTCTAGCAACGGTCCATGGCACTAGAGACTAGGTGAATTGGCGTGAACATTTAGGCGCCGATTCCATACGGGTACGATCCTTCCGTATACCATCTCCCGGCCTTACGCTAGGGTATGGAATTGGGCGTCGGTTCCCATCCTTGACTGGGCATCTATGCTTAATACTCGAGACCACGTATGCTTCATTGCGTCGACACAGGAAACCATTCCCCGTTCGACCAACCACTGTGGCCACAGCTTCAAATAGCATGAACGTCTCTCCGGGTGCATAGGAGATACCTCTGTCACATACTGACAGGGGACGGTTCCTCTTCTTGGAATCCACCGTCCTCGCTGCACATTCCGACTGCACTGGACAAGGCTTATGATGATCATCTTACAGAATGATCACCTCTTGCCAGATCCAAGATACAGCCGTCCTGTGCACGCGACTGCCATGATTCCTCAAGTCTGAGGATTACTCCCGTACTATCAGAATTGGGAAAAACCAATCATACCGACCAAGCCTCCAAGGCTTCCATATGATAATCCCCGCGAGTCAGTCCAGTCGGCTCGACCCTAGTCGACCAACCCATCAAGATCGTGTATGCGTCCCACGCCCGTCGCCGATGAAACACAACACTCATCTAATGAACACGACTCTTGACGCAAGTCTCAATAGGACTCTCGATGCCTTGTCTCGAGGTCCTCGACTTGGAACGTTTCAGACCCAACTCTTAATAAGTTGGTTTCATGACCACCATCCAATGCGTGACCCAACTACACGAGTTGTTATCCATGGTCTGTGGGCTTTGTTGCGATATAAGTTAAACACCGTTTTTAACAAATGTGAAATGAGCGCAACAAAGTAAGCACCAAAAGTGATAAATACTCATTTTATTCATCACATAATAATATTACATTTACATCGAGTTGTATAATAGGTTACAAATCGCCAAACCTATTGGCTTTCTTGGCACCTATTCTAACAATCTCCCACTTTGAAAGAAAATCCGGTGGATCGTCCCGGGAATTGCGCGAATGTGGAAGCGCGGTAAAAATAAACATATTAAATTTTACAAAATAAAAGGCATGCTTTTAATTTAAAGAACACGCTCAAGGGGTGTGCCCTTGAGGTTCCCGGGCGTTTCGGTGTATCTCATGATCATAAAACAATTAAATAAATCATGGAGGCCATAGAGTTGAAAAATAAAGAGGGACGAAAATCTTAAACGAGACCTACCCGTTGTCGTTTTCGTCTTCAACTGCTACTCGCGTTGTTCCCCGTTTTGCACCAAGACCTCGTTCTTGAGATCCTCCAAATCGTGACACACGATCCATCCACGTATCTTGCACGTCGTGCTAGCGACGAACAAGTATTATTTTTGGAGTGGACGAATCAATAAATATTTATCAATTAACGGTATTGGTTCGTCTAAGTTCTTGATGTTCCAAGAACAAAAAGAACTAAGGAAAAATATTTTCTTGCTAAAGAAAAAGAGAGGGGCGGACAAGAGGTAGGAGAGGGAGAGTGTGTGTTGTGTGTGTTTTTCAAGAATCATCAATCTCTTAAATGTTGGAAACTAGGGGTTTATATAGAGGAAGAGTTTAATCCTCTTTAAACTCAAACTCTAAGTAACCTAATTTGACTAGGATTTTGACCTAGTCAAAGTCCTAGTCAAACTAGTGTTTGACCTAGTCAAACGAATCCTAGCCTTCCATCTCCCCTTTCCATCTCAAACCGTTGATTTTAATTTAATGGAATATTTAAATCCTATTAAATATTCCAAAAGGCTAAAAGAATAAATATAATATAATAAATAAATATTATAATTTATTCTAAGTCCATTAAATCAACCCTTTTAATAAATCCTATTTATTAATTTAATTCCCTTTATCAAATAGAAGGAATTAATTTCTCCAAGAAAATATAGGACCCGATTAAATCTAATTTAATCATTCCTTTACTCCAATATTTAATTCTAAATTAAATACTAAGTGTGTGTGTGGATAGTGTGTGACTCTTTAGGTTCACCATTCAGCTAGACTTGGTCGGATTCCTAGAATCCGTCCGTTACCATGGGTGGCCATCTAGCAACGGTCCATGGCACTAGAGACTAGGTGAAATATTCGGGGATGAACATTTAGGCTCTAACAGTACACTTGTCCTTCTGTCTTCGGTCTCATCACTTAGGGTCTAGGGCACAGAAAATGCAGGTACCCATTTTGGACCTAAGTGTCGGTCTGTCCTCACCAAACGCCGCAAGGGAAACCTTTTCCCTTCTGTTCAGTCACTGTGGCCACAGATTTCAGGGACAAGACACAGAGCATATATGAGACTCAACTGTCAACACCTTTTGACAGGAGACAGATCCTTTCTTGGAAACTACTGTCACTACCTTTTGACAGGAGACAGATCCTTTCTTGGAACTACTGTCACTTTGTGCACCCGAGCTGCACTAGACATGGCTTATGACTACTCAAGAGTATTTTGGCAAATCTCTCACCATATCTAAGATACAGACCTGATGCACAGGTAAACTCAGCAGTTCCTCAAGTCAAAGGACTTGGCCTGTACCGTTGGAATCGGGAATACTCATCAAACCTTACTGACCATACTCAAGGCCCTCCGTAAGACGGTTCCCGCGAGTCACCTCAGTCAGCTGCTTCCTAGCACGCTGACCCACTAACACTGCTTAGACGACCTTCGTCACCCGTCGATGAAATACGACAACAGATGCTTAGTGCAAGTCTCAAAGGGAATCCCGGTACCCATTTTCGGGATTCCTTGACTTGGAGATTTCCGGACTGATTCGATAAGACTGATTTCATGGACCTACCTCCAAGCGTAGTCCCAGTCCCCGAAATCGTATCTCAGTCCGTGGGCTTTGTTTGCGTAGTGAACAGAAATGTAAATGCAGATAAGTGAACGTAAACAAAGTATTGCCATATGAATTTTCACTTCTTTATTCATAAATATTTTATCAAATACCAAAGAATTGTCTAGACATAGGTTACATATTCCTGCCAAAATTGGCTTACATGGTCACCTATTCTAACAATCTCCCACTTGACCTTTAAAGCCAATTGCCCATATGCTTAATCCCCATCTTCTCAAGATGTTGCGTATGAGCGCTCTGCGACATAGGCTTTGTCAGCGGGTCTGCTGTGTTGTCTGCCGAGTTGACTCGGTCCATCCGGACGTCACCTCTTCCTACCATTTCTCTAAGAAGATGGTAGCGTCTAAGAATGTGTTTGGAACGGTGATGAGATCTCGGTTCCTTTGCTTGCGCTATAGCGCCGTTGTTATCACAGAAGATGACAACGGGCTCGGCGATGCTAGGCACCACATCCAACTCTTGGATGTAGTTTCTCATCCAAACCGCTTCCTTAGCAGCTTCTGAAGTTGCTATGTATTCAGCCTCTGTGGTGGAGTCTGAAAGAAATCGGTGGATCGTCCCGGGAGATTAACGCGAATAGCGGAAGCGCGAAATAGTGCGTAATAAAATTACAAAGCATAATTAAATGGAATTTAAATCATGCATAACGTACATAAACGAATCAAGGGGTGTGCCCTTGATTCTCCCGGGCGTTCGGTGTACCTCATGTTCAATAAAACACAACATGGAGGCCATAGAATTGAAACCGGAAAAACGAAATTAAAGAACCTACCCGGTTGTAGTTTTGTCTTCGTTTCGGCTATACGCATTGTTCCCCGTTTTGCACCAAGATCTCAAATAAGAGATCCTCTAAATCATCTCACTCGCTCCACCGGAAAGCAAACAAACCCTTGTGCTAGCAAGAAATTATTTTGGGGAGAAGAGACATCGATACACGCTATGAATTAACGCAATCAATGTCTCTTATGTTCTTAACTTGAATAAAATCAAGAAGAACAAAGTATATTTCTTGGAGAGAAGAAAGAGGGTGGACGAAATCTTGAGAGGGAATGAGAGATGAGAGTTGTAGAGAATTACTAGGTGTAAGTGTGTGTATTTTTTAAGTATTTATAGAAGATGGAATTCCTATTCCTTCTCAAACTCTTCCAAAGAGACACACTTTGACTAGGATTTTGACCTAGTCAAATCCTAGTCAAATTAGGCTTTGATTAAGTCAAATTAATCATGGCCCTTCATCTCATCATTCTCTAGATCAAATCTTGTCCATCCATTTTGATGGGCTTTATGGAATGGGCTTTATTTAATTCTAAATTAAATGATCCCATGGACTTTATATTAAAATCCTATTTAATATACTAAGCCCATTAATTAATTAATGGAATGGACTTTATTTAATTCCAAATTAAATAGTCCATGGACTTTATATTAAATCCTATTTAATACCAAGCCCATTAATTAATTCCATAGAATGGGACTATTTAATTCTAAATTAAATAGTCCCATGGACTTTATATTAAAATCCTATTTAATATACTAAGCCCATTAATTAATTAATGGAATGGACTTTGTTTAATTCCAAATTAAATAGTCCATGGACTTTATATTAAATCCTATTTAATACGAAGCCCACTAATTAATTAATTCACCCTTTTAATCTAATTAAAAGGAAAGCCCATGCTTTGTAAAATTCATAAATCTAATTTATGAACTCAAGCCCGATTTATTCCAAATAATTCATCGAAGCTTGAATCTCCAAGAAGTATAATTTAATTCCATTAAATTAAACCTTCTCCCGGAATTAATTCCAAATTAATTCCCTTTCATTTGGTGTAGCGGGTGTGACTCTTTAGGTTCACCTTTCAGCTAGACTTGGACCTACCTTTTGTTATTTCATAACCAAAGTAGTCCGTTACCATGGGTGGCCATCTAGCAACGGTCCATGGCACTAGAGACTAGGTGAATTTATGGTGTGAACATTTAGGCTCCGAGTTATACGCAGGTGCGGTCCTACCGACGCTCGATACGTACGGGTACGGTCCTACTGTCGCCTGTCTCCCGGCCTTTAGTCTAGGGGTCGGTTCCATCGTTGACTAGGCAACTATGCATAATGCTCGAGATAGGTTTAACTCGACGTAGGAAATCCTTTCCCACTACATCAAGTGCTATGGCCATAGACTTTGTGAGTCTAAACCATCTCCGAGCGCATAGGAGATCTTGCTGTCATATCCTTTGACAGGGGACAGATCCTATCTTGGAATTCACCGTTCTTACATACTCCGACTGCACTGGACGAGGCTTATGATGACCATGTGATATAATCGGTCAAATTTCACCAGATCCAAGATACAGCCTTAGTATGTAGGGGACTGCCGTGATCCTCAAGTCCGAGGACTAATCCCGTACTATCAGAACCGGGAATACGAGTCATACCGACCAAGCCCGAGTAGCTTCTATATGACGATTCCCGCGAGTCACCTCAGTCGGCCGCTCCCCAGCAGGCCGACCCACTAACACTGCTTAGACGATCCTCGTCACCCGTCGATGAAACACGACAGCAGATGCTTAGTGCAAGTCTCAAATGGATTCTCGATGCCCTTTCTCGAGATTCCTTTGACTTGGAGTATTTCAGACTGATTCGGCGAAACTGATTTCATGAACCTACCTCCAAGCGTAGTTCCAATTTCCCGAAACGTTATTTTCAGTCTGTGGGCGTTTGTTGTGACATCATAACGATGCAAGCAGTAAGTACAACAAACTCATGCCTATGAATCCTTACTACATTCATTAACATAATATTACTTGTTCACAGATTGACGAATGGTTCTCAGAACAGCCAATACCATTGACTTTCTGGTCACCTATTCTAACAATCTCCCACTTGACCAATAAGTCAATTACCCACTTTGTTCAGAATCCTCTGAGTATGAGTAATCTACGATACCGACTAAGGTATTGTGAGTCCGCTTATATTTCCTTGCGAAGCAATACGGTCTAACCGTGTTACCTCTATCCACCATTGCCTCCTAGAGATGGTGGTTGTCTAAGAATATTTCGTGGATCTTGTGATGAGATCTCGTGCCAATCCTCCCATAGCCAAGTTGCCTGCAATATAGGCGAACATGGCTTGGTCGTGCTAGGCGCCACGTCCATCCTATGGACGCGGTCTTCATCAGTGACCACTATCCGATGCACTCGTCATTGGGCTTGACTGTGCATACCTTTGAGACTAACTGGTTTTCACTTATGCTCTGGAAGCTAGTATCGTTTTAGCCTTCCAAAGCAACTCTCAACAGACGGTGCATCATGAACACATCTTTAGTCCTTATTCAGGTACTAAGGATCGTTCTTGATTGCTGTCTTCAACCCCTCAGTGCATTATCGATTTATGTTGAGCCATGCTAGAAGCACTCTCAACATCGGTTCCTATGCACCGAGTAAACATGTCATATGTTTTGCCTAGGGTTAAGACATAGGGGATACTCAACATCCAAGCTTCTCATTAGTCCACCGTGACTAAGTCTTGAATGGCTTGATGCTTTATGCATAGTATCCAAGTTTTCTCATCAGTCTTACTATGACTGAGTCTTGAACAACTTGTCCCTCTACATATATGAGTTTTTCTCATCAGTCCACCATGACTGAGTCTTTTGAAAAGCTCAATTCATGAAATGTATGTGGGATCCCTAAAATGTCATGGAGAATTTTCGTGAGTTACGGTTTGTGTTTTAGTGATTCCTAATGCTTGAATCCATCCATGAATCAAGACATTACACACTTAAACACTTGGAACGCCATTTCTACTCCCACTGATCACCTACGTCGTTTAAGATCGAGTCATGCTCCGTATGAGCTCGTCAAAACGAATATTCCAGTTATGCGGTGTTTCAAACCTTGTTTGAATTTCCTAGTGGATTCTATGGCTCCTCTCCATAAATCCTACTATGATGTCCAATATCACATTCGCAGGTCATTTGGATTACTATCCAAATTTGACCGAACATATCCCGATCACTCGTACCTCTTACGACATTCGGGTTCGTTCTTAAGGGGACTTGGAATATGATCAATTTAAGATAGAAATGCAATTATAAGCAACGTTTTAGCATTATTCTGTCGTAAACCTACACAAACCAGACACCGAGTCTAATTTGCCTCCCACTAGTCCCTTGACGTATGTAGGATCCTTCTACATGCTCAAGAACTTTGTCGGGACATAGGCTTGCCAAACCATGGCTCCTTGTGCTTGACTCCTAGCAAAGTGCCATGTTCCTTACGTTGGCAATTTTGAGTCTACGTCTACACGGGCTAAGGTAATTGGGCGAAACTTCGATCGATCTTCGTCCAACGAGATTCGATCGTTCCCTTTATCAGAGACCGTCATACTTGGCCTTTACAGGAAACGTTTCATTGAGAATTCCATTCTCAACTTGGATGCTCAAGAGCTCCCACTAAATACACGGCCTTTTCGATCCTATCGAAACAGGTTTAATTTTGCAACCATTTATGGTTCACCTCCTTAAGTCTAATTCCCAAACCTCCTATGGGACCTTTAGACTTTTGAACCCTCTTATGGTCTTGTGTATTAGTAACCTACAGTTGTCTTATTGGCTCCCTTCCAATAGACTATTTGGCAAGCCTACTTTGTCCAACAAAGAGCTTTCGGACTTTCTTCTTCATAAAAGACTTGTAAATTTAGTCGATTCGAATCATCTATTTCTAGATTCATCAAACTTTCCAATTTACTTATCTTTTAATAAGAAGAAATGTCCTAGCTGTTGTAGATGCCAAATCTGCAAGTTGGTCTTGATTAATCCATTTAGATAATTTGAATTTTGAGTATCCATAAACCTTTTATGGGATGGTATTTTAGGAATTTACGTACAAACACTAGCAAACATGAATCAATATTCAATAATTTTGTTTGATCAAATATGTATGTAATAAAACCTTTGTCCAACAAAGAGACATACTTTTGATCATGCTAAGTTACGTAATTCCTATATTATCCTAACATGATCACGATTATGGGCCTAACAAGTCTCTAGTCCTTTTCATCAATGGACCTTGCCATTGTTGAATCCTAGAACTGTTCTTGGCTTTTAAGTCCTTATTCACTTTCTGCAAACCACCCGCAGATCAGTTATAGGAATGGTATCAAATACCAAATAGAGTAAAAGTGATCATGTCAATACTCAATATCAAATTTTACCTACATTGGAGAGAGGTTTAGGATACTCTCTTTTCCAATGGCCCTCTTTTACGACAGTGAATGCTTACGTTCTTAGAAACTGTGAACATGACTGCTGAACCTTTTGCTCTTTCCTTTACCTCCACCTTGTGTTGTAAAGGAACAACACTTGAAGTGCTTAATAGTTGATGTCACCTTACCCTTCTTCCTCTTTTGGCGTCTGGCACCCTTGCCTTTCACCATGGAGGTTGAAGCCTCTCCTGACGGCGCAGATTTTGCAATCGTTGCTTCGTACTAGACCAACATAATTACCAACCTATGAAGATCTTTTCTAAGCTCGTTCATGTTGATAATTAATGGTTCGTAGGAGGAAGGAAGAGACTGAAGGATCATGTCAATGTACGTCTCTAAGACTGACGTGGAGGTCTTTTGAGCTTCTCCACTAGGGATTGCATCATCACTCCATGTTCTTTGTACCGACATCCCTTCCGTCATCTTAGCTCCAAACATGCCTTCGTTGCATTTTACCCCACATGCTGGTCCAAGACCATATAGACATGATGCAAACGAAGCATAGTTTGAGCCAACATCATTATATCCTACTTGCCGGTGGTCATCCTTCAACTTTTGAACGCCAAGCGTTGCCTTAGTTGTTGACCCTCCGGCAAGGGCTGAGGAACATCCTCATCCGGTTATGTGAGTTAAGGTTCTGGAAATCTAAGACCATCTTAAGATTTCGCAGTCAATTCGTGTAATTGGTTCCTTTTTTAATGAGCCTCTTAGTGATGTGTTTGGTGGATTCTTAGACATTCACAACATATATGAAACAGAAAATAATAAGCAGAATGAAGTAATATTTTTGGTTAAGTCTCGGTCTTTAGTCCTTAACCTCTCCCACTATTTCTACGAAAACACGGCACTCTCAAACGTTGTTTTCGGGAAATCCTTTCCTAGTGGGCTCGGGATCCACAGCGATCTCCCCATACCCCGCTTTTACGATTCGCATGGGAAAAGAACCCGTGGGAGGTATTCCATACCATTCTCGTTCCACGAGATTCCCAAGATAATTGCCTCACCCTTTCACGTGATCCCGAGGACTCCAAGCGAATCACGTTATTCGGGCGTTAGACCCGACCCAATCAACCGATTCATAGACTCACTGCTACCTCCACGACTCGTGAGACAGGTAACAGCAGTCTACTCATCGTTCATGACAAAGTGCAGCTTCTTTTAAGCACGATAGTCGTGCCACGACTCGTGAGACCACGCTATCGACCTAAAAGATCTTCCTCACTTTTGCCATGGATGGAAGGCTTGGACAGACTCCCAGAGTCCTAGTCCATTTATTAAGGGTCTATATTTAACTTGGTTCAACCAAGTGAGAGTTTTGATAGAACGAGACCTCATTACATATTAAGTATTGCATTGCGTGCGTTATGGCAGAAATATTCTAAGCGTGAATGTAACCATACATAAAGCATATAGAATAATCATAAGCATATAATACGCATCGCATGCAAAATAAAGCCTAGCACGCCCCTGTAGGATGATCACAAGCCCAAACCTATGCGACCACTGAGCCCGCAGTGGATCTATGGTCAATCTAAGGGTAGGCCCTACACTATTACAAGATTCAATAACCCATTACATGCAATGGGCCTTGTAAGTCCTCTTTATCTTCTTGGGCTCTCCATCGTGGGCCTACACCGGGCTTCTTCTCCATGGATACTCCGTGGGCCATCTGATGGCAACCTCCATGGGCCTCCAACACCTTGGGCTTGTCTTCTCTTGCAGCTTTTATTTACAAAAAGAAATAAAACCTCACCACTAATTCTACTCTCATTACATCATAAAATAAGAAACCCCAATTAAACATTTGGGGGGAGTACATTGGGAGGGAGAGAGAAAGCCTTATTATTCCAAGGCACTAGAAGAGAGACAGAGAGGAAAATAAAGAGGCACACAGGCCACAACCCAACAAATAAATGTAAATAAACCATACATGCGGTCTAGGGGCTTTGTGATCATCCTTTGTCAAATCAATTAACACAAATAACACAAATACATATCCCACGTAAAATATGCTATACCAACATCCATGATAATCCAAACCATAAAATAAATGCAGAAACTACATGTAAAATATCCACACCAAACATTGGATAATAGTGCAACCTATGCACAACGATTTTTGTTGGAAAATACTTTTCCATAATTAACAAGGCAATATTAATTCTGTGAAATATAAAATCTCAACCAAAATTAAAATGCCCCAAGTTAATTAATTCAGAAAAATTCCAAGAATTATACAGAAAAAAACAAATTTTCTGAAATACAAAAATCAACAATTCAAGAATATGCCCATTTATTCAAGAATTCCAAAATCCAACATTCGTGCAATATTAATACATGTTAAGATCTACTCATGCTCAACCAATAAAATAACCATGATGTCCAACATCATAAACTGCAGAAATTATTGCGAAATTTCACATATGAATTTTGATCATTGGTGCAACCATTGCAAAATTTAAATCTTGTTAGGAAACCCTTTCCTCATCAACCAAGCAATATTTATTTTAGGAAATTCCAAATCTCAAAAAATAAATATTCTAAGTCAAAGGGTTCAGAATAATGCAAAAAATATCATAAAAATAATTCAGTAAAAAACAGTTTTGAAAAAACGAGCCAAAAAACGGGAGAGAAACGGAAAACGGCACAGCCGGCCGGCCAGGCGCGCGCGCGCTTGCGCGCGCGCGCACGCGCGCAGGCGCCCATGCCTGCGCGCGGCGCACGTGCGCAGGCGCCCATGCCTGCGCGCGCGGCCGCACAGCGCGCGCGCTGTCCGCGCACGCTGGGCGCGCTGGCCGGGCGCGCGCAGGCCCCTGCCTGCACGCGCGGCCAGCGTGCTGCTGCTGCCGGTTCGCCGTTTTTCACTCTTTTCGACTTTTTCATGCAATTTTTTCTGAACCACAAGATAAATTAAACCCTAGAACATGTATAAACACATTCAAGAAAACCAAGATCCAAAATCCCATGCAAAATTAAACGCCAATAAATATCTACGATAAACATGCTATAAACGTAAATTAAAACACGTTTATCATGCTTAAACGCACATAGCACATAGAATTCTAGGCCTATACACCGAACCGGGCTCTGATACCACTGAAAGAAATCGGTGGATCGTCCCGGGAGATTAACGCGAATAGCGGAAGCGCGAAATAGTGCGTAATAAAATTACAAAGCATAATTAAATGGAATTTAAATAATGCATAACGTACATAAACGAATCAAGGGGTGTGCCCTTGATTCTCCCGGGCGTTCGGTGCATCTCATGTTCAATAAAACACAACATGGAGGCCATAGAATTGAAACCGGAAAAACGAAATTAAAGAACCTACCCGGTTGTAGTTTTGTCTTCGTTTCGGCTACACGCATTGTTCCCCGTTTTGCACCAAGATCTCAAATAAGAGATCCTCTAAATCATCTCACTCGCTCCACCGGAAAGCAAACAACCCTTGTGCTAGCAAGAAATTATTTTGGGGAGAAGAGACATCGATACACGCTATGAATTAACGCAATCAATGTCTCTTATGTTCTTAACTTGAATAAAATCAAGAAGAACAAAGTATATTTCTTGGAGAGAAGAAAGAGGGTGGACGAAATCTTGAGAGGGAATGAGAGATGAGAGTTGTAGAGAATTACTAGGTGTAAGTGTGTGTATTTTTTAAGTATTTATAGAAGATGGAATTCCTATTCTTTCTCAAACTCTTCCAAAGAGACACACTTTGACTAGGATTTTGACCTAGTCAAATCCTAGTCAAATTAGGCTTTGATTAAGTCAAATTAATCATGGCCCTTCATCTCATCATTCTCTAGATCAAATCTTGTCCATCCATTTTGATGGGCTTTATGGAATGGGCTTTATTTAATTCTAAATTAAATGATCCCATGGACTTTATATTAAAATCCTATTTAATATACTAAGCCATTAATTAATTAATGGAATGGACTTTATTTAATTCCAAATTAAATAGTCCATGGACTTTATATTAAAATCCTATTTAATACCAAGCCCATTAATTAATTCCATAGAATGGGACTATTTAATTCTAAATTAAATAGTCCCATGGACTTTATATTAAAATCCTATTTAATATACTAAGCCCATTAATTAATTAATGGAATGGACTTTGTTTAATTCCAAATTAAATAGTCCATGGACTTTATATTAAATCCTATTTAATACGAAGCCCACTAATTAATTAATTCACCCTTTTAATCTAATTAAAAGGAAAGCCCATGCTTTGTAAAATTCATAAATCTAATTTATGAACTCAAGCCCGATTTATTCCAAATAATTCATCGAAGCTTGAATCTCCAAGAAGTATAATTTAATTCCATTAAATTAAACCTTCTCCCGGAATTAATTCCAAATTAATTCCCTTTCATTTGGTGTAGCGGGTGTGACTCTTTAGGTTCACCTTTCAGCTACACTTGGACCTACCTTTTGTTATTTCATAACCAAAGTAGTCCGTTACCCATGGGTGGCCATCTAGCAACGGTCCATGGCACTAGAGACTAGGTGAATTTATGGTGTGAACATTTAGGCTCCGAGTTATACGCAGGTGCGGTCCTACCGATGCTCGATACGTACGGGTACGGTCCTACTGTCGCCTGTCTCCCGGCCTTTAGTCTAGGGGTCGGTTCCCATCGTTGACTAGGCAACTATGCATAATGCTCGAGATAGGTTTAACTCGACGTAGGAAATCCTTTCCCACTACATCAAGTGCTATGGCCATAGACTTTGTGAGTCTAAACCATCTCCGAGCGCATAGGAGATCTTGCTGTCATATCCTTTGACAGGGGACAGATCCTATCTTGGAATTCACCGTTCTTACATACTCCGACTGCACTGGACGAGGCTTATGATGACCATGTGATATAATCGGTCAAATTTCACCAGATCCAAGATACAGCCTTAGTATGTAGGGGACTGCCGTGATCCTCAAGTCCGAGGACTAATCCCGTACTATCAGAACCGGGAATACGAGTCATACCGACCAAGCCCGAGTAGCTTCTATATGACGATTCCCGCGAGTCACCTCAGTCGGCCGCTCCCCAGCAGGCCGACCCACTAACACTGCTTAGACGATCCTCGTCACCCGTCGATGAAACACGACAGCAGATGCTTAGTGCAAGTCTCAAATGGATTCTCGATGCCCTTTCTCGAGATTCCTTTGACTTGGAGTATTTCAGACTGATTCGGCGAAACTGATTTCATGAACCTACCTCCAAGCGTAGTTCCAATTTCCCGAAACGTTATTTCAGTCTGTGGGCGTTTGTTGTGACATCATAACGATGCAAGCAGTAAGTACAACAAACTCATGCCTATGAATCCTTACTACATTCATTAACATAATATTACTTGTTCACAGATTGACGAATGGTTCTCAGAACAGCCAATACCATTGACTTTCTGGTCACCTATTCTAACAGAGTCAGCAATGGTTGCTTGCTTGGAACTTTTTCCAAGCTACTACTCCTCCATTGAGTTTTGAATACGTACCCCGATTGAGACTTGGCATCATCGTCATCAGACTGGAAGCTAGCGTTGCTAAAGCCTTCCAGAATTAGTTCTCCATTGCCATAGACTAGGAACATTTCCTTAGTCCTTCTTAGGTACTTAAGGATGCCCTTAACAGCATTCCAATGTGCCTCTCCTGCGCAGGACTGATATCTGCTTGTCACGCTCAAAGCGTACGCAATGTCAGGCCTAGTGCAGTGGACCGCATATTGTATGCTACCTACGGCGGAGGCATAGGGGATGACCTTCATCCTTTCAAGTTCCTCATCAGTCTGTGGGGACTGTTTCTTGGATAACTTGATCCCATGCCTCATTGGAAGGAATCCTCGTTTGGAGTTGTCCATTCGATATCTCTTTAGGACTTTCTCCATATACGAGTTTTGGCTGAGTCCTAACATCCTTTTAGATCTGTCCCTGACAATCTGGATAACTAGGATGTAGGAGGCTTCACCCAAGTCCTTCATGGAAAACTGGGTTGACAACCATGCTTTTGTGTTTCCTAACATTCTGACGTCATTACCAATGAGCAGAATGTCATCCACATAAAGCACTAGGAACACTATTGAGCTCCCACTGACCTTCTTGTATACACAAGGGTCGGATTCGTTTTTGATGAAGTCATAACCCCGTATTACTTCATCAAATCGAATGTTCCAACTTCGGGAGGCTTGTTTGAGGCCATAGATGGACTTCTGGAGGCGATAGACTTTCTGTTCTTCTCCAGTGACCGTGAAACCCTGCGGCTGATCCATATAGATCTCTTCTTCAACGAAACCGTTGAGGAAGGCCGTTTTTTCACGTCCATCTGCCATATCTCATAGTCATACCATGCTGCTATGGCGAGCAGAATCCGAATGGACTTAGCCATGGCTACTGGCGAGTAGGTATCCTCAAAATCGAGCCCGGGTCGTTGAGTGTATCCCTTAGCTACAAGCCTAGCCTTAAAGGTCGTGACTTCCCCATCAACGCCAAGTTTGCGCTTGTAGACCCACTTACAGCCCACTGGCTTAACACTTTTCGGTGGATCTACAAGACTCCAGACTTGGTTCTCGCTCATGGAGTCCATTTCGGCTTTCATGGCCTCAAGCCATTTTCCGGAGTTGATGTCAGACATCGCTTCTCCATAAGTCTTAGGATCGTTATCCAAAAGATCGGTCGCACCCTAGAAAGTCATATCTCATTGGAGGTCTGGACTCTCTAGTGGACCTACGGAGAATGGGAACGTCAGTGGTGATTGTGGGCGCTGACTGTATCGGAGCCGGTGGTTCGGGAACCGGGACTGGCTGTTCCTGAGGCTGTCCTTCATGCCTAGCATGTGGGACTTCTCGAGGTTGGTCAGCCCTTCGGCTGTTAATCCTGAATCCTCTAAGTGAGGGTTCCGCGGCTTCTTCTGATGGCTGGATTCCATCACTTGATTCCTCAAGGATCAGCTCATCAGGTTGGATATCCTCCGAGAAGCCTTGCTCCAAGAATACTGCATTTCTTGAAACAAACACCTTTTGTTCCAAGGGGTCATAAAAGTAATAACCCGCAGTTTCTTTAGGGTATCCAACGAACCTGCATAAGTTAAACCTAGATTCTAACTTATCTCCCACTAACCTCTTGACGTATGCGGGGCTACCCCACACTTTCAAGTAGTTGTAGGATGCAGGCTTGCCGTGCCATATCTCATATGGTGTTTGGGTCAATGTGCTAGTAGGCGCCAAAATTCAATAATTTGGCCGCCGTTTCTAGTGCATAGCCCCAAAACGATAAGGGCAATTTGGTAAAACTCATCATGGACCGAACCATGTCCAACAGGGTTCGATTCCTCCTTTCAGAGACACCATTTAACTGCGGTGTTCCTGGAGGTGTCCATTCTGATATTATACCATGTTCTTTTAGATAATTTAGGAACTCCGTACTAAGGTATTCACCGCCTCGGTCCGACCGAAGGATTTTAATTTTGCAGTTGGTTTTGGTTCTCCACTTCAAGTCTGAATTCTTTAAACCTCTCAAGAGATTCAGACTTGTACCTCATCAGGAAAACATAACCATACCGTGAATAATCATCGGTGAAGGTTATGAAGTAGGAGAACCCACCTCGGGCCTGCGTCCTTAGTGGTCCACATACGTCTGTATGGACCAAGTCCAACAGACCTGTGGCAAGCCTGCTTTGTCCTACAAAGGGCCTCTTGGTCACTTTCCTTCTTAGACAGGACTCACAAGTTGCTAGATCGCTCAAGTCCCCAACCTCTAGGTTCTTTGAGTCTACCAACCTTTTCATCCTATCTTGGGATATGTGACCTAGCCTAGCGTGCCACAGACGTGCGTTCCCGTTATTATCTAATTTTCGTTTGTGTTGTGCATTGAGGACGAAATTCGTTTGTTGCAAGACATAGAGTCCGTTATGTAATGTACCAAGTAGATGAGCAATTCCACACCTCATCAAATAAAAGCAATTTTTATTGATTCTAAACTCATAATCACTATTTTCCAACAATGGAATGGAAATGATGTTTTTAATCATACTGGGTACAAAATAAACTTGTTCTAAATCTATTCTAATATTATCACTAATCACTAGAGTGGCGGATCCTACTGCTTCTGCGAGATGGCCTTGCCATTCCCAAGCTTCAGGATTATGTCCCCGCTACCAGTTTTCTGCTTCTTTTCAACACCTGCAAGTCATTGCAAATGTGAGCTCCACAGCCGGTATCTAATACCCAAGAGGCAGAACTAGTGACCATATTAACCTCAATCACATATATACCTTGGTATCGAGAAGAGTTTGGGGCACTCTCTCTTCCAATGCCCTTTCTCACGGCAGTTGATACATATGTCATATGCCTTTGACTGTTGCTTGGAGACAACCTTTCGCTTTCCTTTGCCTTTCCCCTCTTTGGCAATGGGAACACTCTTAGTGTTCGTAGCTGCTTTGACGGCCTTTCCCTTCCCTTTCTTCTTCTTCCAACGTCCGGCACCCTTGCCTTTCGTATTAGAAGTCGAAGCACCTCCAAACAATACCGAAGGCGTGGACTTCTTAGTCGTTGCCTCGTATTGCACCAACATATTGATCAACTCATGAGTGCCCTTCTCAAGTGCGTTCATGTTGTAGTTGACGATAAATTGGTCAAAGGAGGGTGGGAGTGACTGAAGGATCACATCTATGTACGTTTCATTATCGAGACCTGCCTTTAGGTCCTCGAGCTTTTCCACCAGGGTAAGCATTTTAACCCCGTGCTCTTGTACAGAGGATCCTTCTGTCATTTTAGTTCCAAAGAACGCCTTGGTCGCAACATACCTAGTATGCCGGTCCGGGATTGCATAGCAATCCTTTAGGCGAGCCATAATGGAAAGGGACGTCGTCTAGCCTTTCATACTGCTTCTGAATCTCATTGGTCATCGAAGCAAGTATGATGCTACGACCTTCCGGTTATCCTTATGCCAAGTCTCGAACGTCTCACGTTCTTCTGGCGTGGATCCTTCTGGTAAGGTCCTAGGGAGAGGCTCGTCCATGACGTAGCCTTGGTTCTCGTAATCTAGGACTATCCTGAGATTGCGCAACCAGTCGTTGTAGTTTGTTCCATTGAATTTGTTTGTCTCAAGAATGGTGGAAAGTGGGTTCTTAGATATTTTAAAATCTACATTTTAGAAAACAAGCGCGCGATCAGCAGAAAATAAAAGACGGTGGTTTGATAAAATAATTAAATGCATGGACTTTAGTCATTTAATCCTCCCACTATTTATACGAAAACACGGTACTCTCAAACGTGATTTTTGGAAAATCCTTTCCAAGTGGGCTTGGGATCCACAGCGATTTTTCCCATACCCCGCTTTTACGATTTGCATGGAAAAGATCCTGTGGGAGGTATTCCATACCATTCTCGTTCCACGAGATTCCCAAGATTATTGCCTCACCCTTTCACATGATCCCGAGGACTCCAAGCGAATCATGTTAATTGGGCGTTAGACCCAACCCAATCGACCGAGCCACGGACCTACTGGTACCCCCACGACTCGTGAGACAGGTAGCAGCAGTCTGCTTTTCGTTCATGACATAATGCAGCTTCCTTTAAGTACAATAACGTGCCACGACTCGTGAGACCACGCTATTGACCTAAAGCAGCTTCCTCACTATGCCATGGATTGGAAGGCATGGACAAACTCCTAGAGTTCATGTCCACTTTGTCTAGGGTCTAATATTTTGACATTGGTCCAACCAATGTGAGAGTAAGTAATGACCGAGATCTCAAATAAATATCTACACATACATCCATAATCCGTAAATAAACCATTCATAGCAGTTATACGATAAATAAATAATCCATTCATCCATCATCATAACCACATACAAAATTAAAGCCTAGCACGCCCCTGTTGGATGAGCACGAGCCCGTATCCTATGCGATCCACTGGGCCCGTAGTGGATCTATGGTCAATCTAGGGTTGGTCCTATACTATTACATTAATAGTAACCCAAATCATCATGGTGATGGGCCTTGGTCTCTTTTTCTCTTTCTTCACTTCATGGAAAACACCAAGGGGCCTCCCGTCTGGGCTCTCCATGTGGTCCTTCCTTCTTCTCCACCAATTACAAAAAAAGGAAACCTCACTCCTAGTCTACTCTCATTACATATTAAAAAAATAGAAACCCCAGCGAAAACCCAGGGGGAGTACATAAGGAGGGAGGTAGAATGCCTTATTATTCCAAGACAACTAGAAAGAGAGAAGGAGAAAGCAGTAAAAGAGGCACACAGGCCCAACAGAAAATAAACCATACATCCGGTCTTAGGGCTCGCGATCATCCATTTCCATCCAACACACATAATCACATGATCCAATCATATAATTACATAATACCAACAACATATGATTTTCAATCATAAATATCCAAAATAATTAATGAATATGTGCACAACGTGTGAAAAATAAAACACAAATATTGGTAATAATATTTTCTCGTTTTAGGAAAACCTTTCCTCATTATTTTAAGTAAAATAACCCCGGGATTCCGAATCCAATTTATTTTACTCCTAAAATAATGTCTTTAGAAAAATAGGCATAATTGAACCAAAAACGATTTTTCAAAATTAATTCAAAATTAAAACTGAAAATAATTAAAAAATAAAAGAAAATTACTGCTAGGGTTTGAAACCCTAGCAGCAGCAGCTGCCGCCGCCGCCGCCGGCGGCGGCCCGCCGGCACGCGCGCAGGCACTGCCTGGCCGGGCGAGCGCGCGCAGGCCCCTTGCCTGCGTGCGCGCGTGCCTGGCCGGCAGCGCGCTGCACGGCCTGGCATGCCGACAGGCCGCCGCGCGCGTAGGTTCCCCTGCCTTGCGCGCGCGCTGGCCTGCTGGCTGCCGGCCGTGCCGTGCGCAGTGCGCGCACAGACTTAAGTTTGAGTTCTACAACACTTTCTTTGTTTGATGGTCAACACAATAACATAACAATGAAATAACCAAATGCATTCATGGAATAACATTTAACTCTCTAAATTTCATCACGACAAAATCCGCTTGTAGTATAACACTATTCACTACTGCTGGACAAAATCTTACTGCTATATTAACAAATCAAAACCCCAATAGGCATCAGGTCTGTATCTTAGATATGGTGAGAGATTGCCAAAATACGCTTGAGTAGTCATAAGCCATGTCTAGTGCAGCTCGGGTGTACAGAGTGACAGTAGTTTCCAAGAAAGGATCTGTCTCCTGTCAAAAGGTATTGACAGTTGAGTCTCATGTATGCTCTGTGTCTTGTCCCTGAAATCTGTGGCCACAGTAACTGAACAGAAGGGAAAGGTTTCCCTTGCGGCGTTTAGTAAGGACAGACCGACACTTAGGTCCAAAATGGGTACCTGCTTTTTCCGTGCCCTAGACTCTAAGTGATGAGACCGAAGACAGAAGGACAAGTGTACTGTTAGAGCCTAAATGTTCATTCCCCAATGTTTCACCTCGTCTCTAGTGCCATGGACCGTTGCTAGATGGCCACCCATGGTAACGGACGGATTCTAGGAATCCATCAAGTCTAGCTGAATGGTGAACCTAAAGAGTCACACACTATCCATACACACTTAGTATTTAATTTGGAATTAAATATTGGAGTAAAGGAATGATTAAATTAGATTTAATCGGGTCCTATATTTTCTTGGAGAAATTAATTCCTTCTATTTGATAAAGGGAATTAAATTAATAAATAGGATTTCTTAAAGGATTGATTTAATGGGCTTAGCGTAAATATTAATATTTATTTATTATATTTATTCTTTTAGCCTTTTGGAATATTTAATGGGATTTAAATATTCCATTAAATTAAAATTAACGGTTGAGATGGAAAGCGGAGATGGAAGGCTAGGATTTGTTTGACTAGGTCAAACACTAGTTTGACTAGGACTTTGACTAGGTCAAAATCCTAGACAAATTAGAGTTCTTAGAGTAGGAGTTTTAAGAGGATTAAACTCCTTCTCTATAAATACCTCTAGCTTCCAACTTTTTGAAGGATGATGATTCTTGAAATCACACACACAACACACACTCTCCCGTCTCCTACATCTCGTCCGCCCCTCTCTCTCTCACTCTCCAAGAAAATTATTTCTTGTTCTTTTGTTCTTGGAACATTAGAACTAAGGAAGATTAGTCCCGTTAATTCATAACGTGTGATTGATCTATCCTCTCCAAAAAATACTTGTTCGTTGCTAGCACGACGTGCAAGATACATGGGTGGATCGTGTGTCACGATTTGGAGGGTCTCAAGAACGAGACCTCGGTGCAAAATGGGGAACAACGCGTGTAGCCGTTGAAGACGAAAACGACAACGGGTAGGTCTCGTTTTATTTTTTTTCGTCCCTCTTTTATTTTTCAACTCTATGGCCTCCATGATTTCTTTACATGTTGTATGATCATGAGATACACCGAACGCCCGGGAACCTCAACGGTACACCCTTTGAGCGTGTTCTTTTAAATTAAAAGCATGCTTTAATTTTTTGTATGTTTATTTTTATCGTGCTTCCGCATTCGCGCAATTCCCGGGACGATCCACCGATTCCTTTTAGAGTACCCACCTCTAGCTTGAGTATTTAGTGGACCACAGACATGTATGGATCAAATCCAACAAACCACTGGCTAGCGTACTTTGTCCAACAAAGGGTTTCTTGGTCATCTTTCCCTTTAGACAGGATTCGCAGGTCGGTAGGTTGTCCAAATCATCTATTTCTAGACTCTTTGAGTCCACCAACCTTCTTATCCTATCTTTAGAATATGACCTAACCTCGCATGCCATATCTGTGCGTTATTATGATCATCACGTTTTCGTTTGTGTTCTGCAGTCATAATTCAATTAGACTGTTGAAGTATGTACAGACCGTTGACCAATGTACCAAGCAGATGAGAAATACCATCTTTGATAATGAAAAAATCGTTTTTATTGATGGTAAACTCATATCCCTCCTTATCAAGGACTGGGATGGAAATAATGTTTTTAATCATGCTAGGTACATAGAAACAGTCGTCCAGTACAATCTTAACATGACTACTAATGGCTAACTCTAGTGATCCTACGGCCTCCGCAGCAACGGCCTTGCCATCACCTAGCCTCAGGATCATCTCATCCTTGGTTAGCGTTCTACTTCTTTGCAGTGCCTGCAAATCATTGCAGATGTGAGCACCACACCCGGTATCCAATACCCATGAAGCAGAATTAGTAATCATATTTACTTCAACCACAAACATACCTAGGTTGGAGAGGAGTTGTGGGCACTCCGTCTTCCAATGCCCTTTCCCTTGGCAATGCATGCAGACATCATTTGCCTTGGGCCTTCCCTTTCCCTTTGCTTGGTCCAACCGGAGCAACAGGGACACCCGGAGCGCGAACAGGGGCCGCAACCGTCTTCCCTTTGCCCTTCTTCCTCTTCCAGCATTCGGCCCTCTTGCCATTCGCCTTGGAGGTCGAAGCCTCTCCTATCAATACCGCCGACGCCGACTTGTGGGTCGTTGCCTCGTATTGGACCAGCATGTTGATCAACTCATGAATAGACTTCTTAAGTCCGTTCATGTTGTAGTTTACAACAAACGGGTCATAGGATGGAGGAAGCGACTGGAGGATCACGTCAATGTACGTGTCATTGTTAAGCCCAGCTTTAAGGTCCTCGAGTTTCTCCACTAGGGAGAGCATCTTGACCCCATGACTTTGTACAGACGCTCCTTCAGCAAGCTTGGTGCGAAAGAATGCTTTTGTGGCGGCATATGTAATATGCCTATCCGGAATCGCATAAACCTCGTTCATGCAGAGCATTATGGCGGAGACGTTGTCCAGCCTCTCATGCTGCTTCTGGATGTCGTTAGACATCGAGGCCAGTATGATACTGCGTACTTTCCGGTTGTCCTCATGCCATTTCTCGAACGTTAAATGTTCTTCAGGCGTGGACCCCTCCGGTAAGTCGCTCGGTGGCGGCTCGTCCAAGACGTAGCCTTGGTTCTCGAAACCGAGGACAATCCTCAAGTTCTCAGCCAGTCCGAGTAGTTCATTCCGTTGAATTTGTTAGTCTCGAGAATCATGGTTAATGGGTTCTTAGACATATCTACATTAATGAAAATGTAAAGCAGAAAATAGCAGATGATGGTAATATTATTGTTCAAGTTGAAGACGTGGTCTTTTAGTCTTTAACCCTCCCACTATTTATACGAAAGTCCGCCACTCTCAAGCGGAGTTTCGGGAAACCATTTCCTAGTAGGCTTGGGATCCACAAGCGTAATCTCCATGCCCTGCTTTTACGATTCACATGAAGAAGACCTCATATGAGATATCCAATATCATTCTCATCCAATGAGATTCCCAAGATATTTTGCCTCACCTATTCGCATGGTTACGAGGACTCCAAGCGAACCATGCTACTCAGTGTTAGGCCAGACCCATCAACCAAATCATACCTCAAACTGTCGCCCCCACGACTCGTGAGACAGGGAAACAACGAGCGTAGTCTTTTTGTTCACAACAATGGTGCAGCTTTCCCCTAGTCCAAGTGTGCCACGACTCGTGAGACCACACTTGGGTAGTGGTAGCTTCCTCACCACATTGCTGTGGATGGAAGGCTCGGACAGATCATAAATACCATTTTGATCCAAGTCCATTCTGGGCTTAATATTTAATTTGGTCCAACCAAATGAGAGTTTAAGTGTGACCGAGACCTCATCACATTATAGTGTTTTAGCATGCTTAAATATCCAATATTTAAAGCGATAAATAAAAACGCCGCATGCACAAAACATAGCATACCCCTGTTAGGATGATCACAAGCCCAACCTATGCGATCCACTGAGCCCGCAGTGAGTCTATGGTTTGTCTAGGGTGGTCCTAAATTATTACAATAATAATAAACCCATTGTCATTCCAATGGGCATTGAAGTGCTTCTTGTTTCACGCCTTGATGCTTCTCCTTGGGGTCTCCGACTCCAATTGCTTGTTAAAATTAAAACCTCACCAATCCTATCTACTCTCATTAAAACTGAAAGTAATACATTGGTAATAAAGAAAACAAGCCTTAACATCATGAGGCTGATAATATGGGAGATGATAGTCCCAAAAACAAGAGGCACGCAGGCCCCACCCAACAGAAAATAAATGATCATACATTCATCCATACATAAGGTCTAGGGCTCTTGTAATCATCCCATGTTGATTCCATCAACTCACATAACACAATTATTCCAAATAATCATGCATAAATAACCAATGGATATTCCAAATACCCAAGTGATGTCCAACATCACAAAAGCATAAACATACAAATAATATGAAAAATTCAAATTTCAAATTTAACGGACATTTTAAACAATGCATCCAATGCATGTATTAATCCCAAATTAATTAAGTAAATTTAATTCAAGGAATAATCAAATTATTCCAAAATAAAAATGCAAAATTAATATATTTTTCAGAATATTGTGCAGAAAATACAGAAAATCAAATTTTTCGAAAAAAGTCGAAAACGGCACAAAACGGCCCAACCGTTGTGCTGGCCAGCCGGCCGCACGCACAAGGCAGCACCGGCCGGCTGCGCATAGCGCGCGCGCGCGCAGGCGCCCGCCTGTGCGCGGCCACTGCTAGTCCGATCCAATTTTTTTTTGTTTGGTTTTTTCAAAACTGTTTCAGCACAGTAAGAGTAATATTATTCTGAAAATAAGCATGCAATTTTAGATCCAATCTAACAACATAAAGCATGCCAAAAGTCCACTAATTCCAAACAATTGAATTATCATATTACTCATATATTTACACAATCTAACATGCCAATAAAGCCATTAAAAGCAAGTAGATCATGCCAAACACATAGATCTATGCCCCTTACATTGAACCCGGCTCTGATACCACCTGAAGGACAAGCGGATCCGCCGGGAGCGCGAGCGGAAGCAAGAAAGCAAGAGAAGTGCGTAAATTAAATCAAATCTAATTTAAAATATGAATCCCAAGGGTTGTGCCCTTGGGTGCTCAACCGGGCGTTCGATGTAGGATGTGTAAATATTGAAAATGAATATTTAGACACATAGGAATAGATAAATATATATAATCAATCAAAGCGTAATAAACTGTTACCTTTGAATGTTTAGCGTATGCTCCCGGCTACTTGCGTTGTTCCTTCTCCGGAATGCTCACGAAATCCAAACGTATGGATTCTCCAAAGGTGATCCGTACCACACCGGAAGAAACACACGTTCTTCTTGCTAGAAAAGAACGGGTTTTAGAAGGAATCGGTTTAAGAGAAGAACACTATGAATTAGTGCTCTCTTAAACTTACTTTGTTCTTCTTAATTCAAAATCAAGTGAAGAACACAAGTGTGAGAGAGGGAGAGAGGGCCGAGAGTTGAGAGAGAGGAGAGGGATTTTGTCTTCTCTTTTTTCTAGAAAAAGATGAATAATGAATCACTTATGCTTGGTGTTGTATATTCTAATATATATACATAATTAATGTAATTATTGGAATGTGTCTACGTTCATCCAAGGATGTCTAGATTCATTCCAATCAATCACCATCAATTCTTCAATCAAGCCTACCAAAATTTATGGTATGATCAAATCATACCAAAAGGGAAGAGCTTGATTGGAGTTGATTTGTCTCTTTCCAAAAGAGATAAGTCAACATACCACCTAGCATGAAACATGGCCGATTTTGCTTCCTCCAAGGGAGCATGCCGGCCATGTTTAAATAAGAGAAGAAATCTCACTTCTTCCTATTCCAAAATAGGAATTATTTCTCCTCTCGAGTAAATTTAACGGACCGGATTTTATCGTAATCCAATTATGACGAACCCAATATTAAATCCAATTTAATGTTCATTTAAATTATTCTCGTTGATCTTTTAATCCAATTAAAAGATCCAACGTCTCAACGTCTCAACTTTCCATATATAATCAAAAATCCACTTTACCAATTAAACGAAAGCCCGATACAATATCGGCCCGTCCATCCAATGGACTTTCCCTTAAGTAATCCGATTACTTATTTTATCCTTCGAGATTGACTCCAAGTCGATCTCTCAACCTCCTCGGTTATTTGTGTGTGACCCTTTAGGTTCACCCTCAGCTAGACTTGGGCCCGTGTCCCACAAGGGCCCGTTACCATGGGTGGCCGTCTAGCAACGGTTTATGGCATTAGAGACTAGGTGAATTGGCGTAAATATTTAGGCGCCGATCCCGTACGGGTACGATCCTTCCGTCTACCGTCTCCCGGCCATAGTTTAGGGTATGAAATTGGGCGTCGGTTCGCATCCTTGACTAGGCATCTATGCTTAATACTCGAGACTACGTATGCTTCATTGCGTCGACACGGGAAACCATTCCCTGTTCGACCAACCACTGTGGCCACAGCTTCAAACAGCATGAACGTGTCTCCGAGTGCATAGGAGATACCTCTGTCACATACTGATAGAGGACGGATCCTCTTCTTGGAATCCACCGTCCTCGCTACACATTCCGACTGCACTGGACAAGGCTTATGATGATCATCTTACAGAATGATCACCTCTCGCCAGATCCAAGATATAGCCGTCCTTTGCACGCGACTGCCGTGATTCCTCAAGTCTGAGGATTACTCCCGTACTATCGGAACCGGGAAAAACTAATCATACCGACCAAGCCTCCAAGGCTTCCATATGATGATCCCCGCGAGTCAGTCCAGTCGGCTCGACCCCAGTGGACCAACCCATCAAGATCAATTCCAATCAAGCCTCTCTTATTTAGTATAATTAAATCATACCTTGTTAGATGGTAGACTTGATTGATGAATTAGTGGGATTGATTGGGATGTATCTAGATATCCTTTGATGAACCTAGACAAATTCCAATAATCACATTAATTTTTTATATATAATGAGTATATACAATCATCAATGCAAGAGAATTACATTTCATCTTTTTCTAGGAAAAAGAAGAAAAACACGCCTCACTTTTTCTCTCAATTTTTGGCCACTCTCATACACATCCCCTTTGATTCTTCATTTGATCTTGGATCATTTTGAAGAACAAAGTTGGTTCAAGAAAAGACACTAATACAATAGTGTTCTTGTTTCTTGAATA
This sequence comes from Sesamum alatum, assembly GCA_034509735.1. NCBI lineage: Eukaryota > Viridiplantae > Streptophyta > Magnoliopsida > Lamiales > Pedaliaceae > Sesamum > Sesamum alatum. The sequence continues at coordinate 16,093,761 of JACGWO010000002.1, forward strand.
GTATCCTCTAGATCTATTTTTCTCTAGCAAGGAAAACGTGCATCTCTTCCAGTGTGGTGTGGAATGCTCTAGAGAGTTCATACATTTCGACTTAGTGAGCATTTCTGGAGAGGAACAATACTCGTAGCATGCAAGCAATATAACTACAAAGGTAATTTCGGTTTTTACACTTTTGTAGTATACTTTTTTCTATGTCTATGCTCTATGTGTAATATATGTTTCTAATATTATGACATCCTACATCGAACGTCCGATTGAGCACCCAAGGATACACCCCTTGGGATTTGGTGATAATTATTTTAAATATACGGTATTTTTCGATTCTCACGCTTCCGCTCGCCTCCAGGGTGGATCCGCTTGTCCTTCACGGAGCGCTCTGGAGCAGCAACGTACAAAATTAAGGGGCGTCCAGGAACGGGTGCAAACCAACACCGGAGGCTTCATCAAGTAGGATTTTATGCTTTTGAATGCTTTATCACAACCCTCATCCCATTCGAAGGGCACATCTTTCTTCATTAGGCGACTGAATAGTTGACAGCGGCCTGCTAGATTTGAAGTGAATCTCCGAAGATACGTGAGCTTTCCTTGCAAACTCTTGAGCTCATGGATGTTTCGAGATTCCAACATTCTTAAAATAGCATCGATCTTGGCTTTCTCAATTTTTTATACCTCATTAGCGGACAATGAACCCAAGAAACTTTCCGGATGTCACCCCGAATAAACATTTGTAAGGATTCATTCTTAGTTGGTATCTCCTCAAACGTTCGAAGACCTTCCTTAAGTCATGAAGATGATCCCCTCGTTTCTTTGACTTCACTACCAGGTCATCAACATAGTATTCTACATTTTTGTGGAGCATATCATCGAAGATCTTTTGCAATACTCTTTGATATGTAGCACCGGCATTCTTTAATCCAAAAGGCATGACCTTGTAGCAATATATGCCTTTAGGAGTGCGAAATGCCGTCAATTCTTCGTCTGCTAGTGCCATACGTATTTGATTATATCCAAATGACCCATCCATGAAAGATAAGGCTTCATGACCCGTAGTAGCGTCTATCATTAATTCAACAATGGGTAATGGGAAGTCATCCTTGGGGCATGCGTGATTCAAGTGTCTGAAGTCGGCGCGTACTCGAATTTGCCCATTCTTCTTTCTCATAGGGACGATACTGGAAATCTATGTTGGGTACTTGACTTCTCGAATGAAACCAACTTCAATGAGCTTGTTTACTTCACCTTCAATGAGCAGGATTAGCTCAGGTCGGAATCTTCGTTGGGCTTGTTTGACGGGACGAGCCATTTTCTTCACCGACATGTGGTACACAACTACTTTTTGGGTTTAACCGGGCATTTATTTATAGGACCATGTAAACACGTCTTTATACTCATGAAGTAGTGCGACATAAGCCTCTTCTTCTTCCGGGGTTAGAGAGGCGCATGTGTAAATTGGTCGGGGATCTTCGACATCCCCAAGATTTTTTTATTTTTTATTTTTTTTTAGAAAAAGCCGCCTGTGCCTAGACAGGGGGTTTGGCGGACCCCTACCTGTTTATTACCAAAAAAATTCAATTTGTGTACAATGTTGAAAGCAGTAAACAAGGAGTACTTACTCCCTTTACAAGTCAGAATCTATCCTATTTGTAAAAGCAGTAAGCAAGGAGTCACTTACTCCCTTTATAATAAAAAGGCTATCCTAGCAAAGAAAAATATCCTAAACTAGCGGCTCTGCCGTGCCCATACCTCCACTCCTGCCGTGCCCATCTATCCTCTGTGCCTCCAGTACCCCTGTCCAATAAACAACCAACTCTTACCCTTTCGGCAAAGGTAGGGGGTGCCCAGTCTATCAAGTCTGATAATACCGCGTAATACTCCCGTAATATCACCTTGATGCAACACCTTAGTCACCTACATGTTGGCGACTTCCCTCGCAAGATGATCAGCCGCCCCATTCGCCTCTCGAAAAATGTGTCGGACGTCCGAACCTAGCACCTGTTGGATCTGTATGATACGCATGAGCAAGTGTTGTATCTCCCACTTCCCTGAAGCCCGAGACTGTAATAGCTGGATTACTGTCGTTGCATCCACCTCAACCACTATGGGGGCCAGGCCGTGTGCCAACGCAAGCTCCAAACCACGCCAGACAGCAGTAAGCTCTGCAATCACACTAGTCATTGTGCCCAATGCATACTGATATGCGAGGTGCACCTATCCGGTTGCGTCCCGAATAATGCCTGCCGCCCCTGCTCGCCCTGGGTTCCCAAGGGAGGACCAGTCTGAATTAAGCTTGAACCAAGCCGGAGAGGGGGTACGCCAACGCACCACTCTGGGGGCCTGGGGTCATGTCGGTCTGAATATGAAGCCCATTGCCAAAGCTTGGTGCAGATCACCCTTCCACTGTGTGCTCGTCATGACCCCTACTGCATACAGTGTCCGAAGATGTCGTTGAACCTCAAGGATAACGCCGTCGGCCGAGAAATGCACCCCCCCATATTTCGCAGCATTCCGCTGCGTCCATGTAAACCATATGATCAAGAATGGCACCAGTGTACGAACATGAAAATCCGAGTGGAACGGGGTGGAGTATCGCCAAAAGTGTACGGTACGAGTAAGGTCCCCCGTTTCACAAAGCTGAAGCCCAAAGAGGTCGGCAAAGTGCTGCCACACGCCCTGCACAACTGGTCCCTCGATAAATAGGTGTGGAATCGTCTCCTCTGCCTCACAACATTGGCACTTAGACTGAAAGCTAAACCCCTTATGCTTCATCCGTGCATCCACTGGGATCCGATCCTGGAAAAGCCGCCACAAGAATACAGACATCGTCGGCCGCCAGGATTGATGCCAGATATCTGTCGACAACTGCCGCCGAGGTGATGCCACCCTGATAGCCTCCCAGGCCGATCTCGTCGAGAACTTCCCCTCACTGGAGCCCGTCCACACAATCTTGTCCCCCTGACCTGCTGCAATCGGAATTTGGCAAATAGCATGTGCAATCTTTGGAACATTCCATTCACCCTCATGCCAATAGTATCGTACTGACTCCATGGTGTCGGCCTCCCTCTGAACGAGCTGAACTAGGGGCTTCTCACCGAACCAATTATCATGCCAAAAGGACACTGACCCATGGCCTAAAGTCCAGAAGATGAACGGCTTCGCTACATCCCGAATGCGACACAAGCGGTGCCAAACGGGGAAATGATTCCGATTATAAGGTACTAAAGTAGGGTGCAGATTCCTATAGTACCGGCCATGCAAAAATTCTGCCCACAAAGATGATCTGTGCCTAAACCGCCACCATAGTTTCATGGAGAAGGCCCGAACATAGTCTGCTAAACTCCGAACTCCTAACCCACCTTCTACCACCGGAAAACATGTTTTTTCCCAAGAAGACCAATGGGTGTGCCGATGACCATTGTATGAGCCCCAAAAAAAGCCATTGAATATTCGCTCAATGGCTATCAAGACAGATTTAGGTGGGTGAATCACCTGAAATAGGTGTAATGGCGTGGCCTGCAACACACTTCTGATCAAGGCCAACCTCCCTCCATGAGAGAGGTTCGTCATTGCCCCACCCTGGAGTAGACTCCGCAATCGGGAAATGATCGGATCAAACAAGCACGCCTTCATATTCCCCTTGTATAGAGGGACTCCTAAATATGTGACTGGAAGGTATTTCAGTCGATATCCCATAACATTCTGCACCGACTGCATCTGTAAGGACGACACCTGCCGACCCACAATAAAAGCACTCTTCGCGACGTTGATCAGCTGTCCCAATACTCGCTCATATGCCCGTAAGAAATCCCGGAGTAACTCCATGTTCTCCTTGCAGATGTTAGTAAAAATCATCATATCATCAACGTAGGCTAGATGAGATACCCGAACCTGACTCGGCGCCTGGTAATACATCGCTGGATGTGCTGAAAAAGCTTGTCCAGACCCCATGATAGGTAATCAGCCGCAAGCACAAATAGCGCCGGAGAGAGAGGATCCCCTTGCCATAAGCCTCGGGTTGAATGAAAGAACCCCGCATGCTCTCCATTCACTAAGACCGAAAACCAGCAATTCGAGATAACGTTAGCCACCAAGTCAATCCAGCGCTGTGGGAAACCCTTCCGTCACAAAACCTGATAAAGGAATTCCCAACTGACACGATCATAGGCCTTGGCCATATCAAGCTTGAATACCACATTTGCCTCCGGATGACGAGACTCCAACGAATGGATCAACTCCTGTCCAGAAGGACATTGTCGCTCAATAATCGCCCTGGGACAAAACCACTCTGAGAGAGCGACAACACCTTCGACAAGACACGCCCGAGTCTAATAGTCATCAGCTTTGTGCAGATTTTGTTTGTCACATTACAGAAGCTGATCGGTCGATACTCACTCCAAGAAGTCAGGCTGGCAGTCTTCGGTATGAGAGAGATGGTGGTAGTAGTGAAACTTTTAGGCATCTCTGCACCATGAAAGAACTCAGTCACTGCTCTGAAGACATCCTCAGCAATTAAGTCCCAACACGTGTGATAGAACATCGCCCCAAACCCATCCGGCCCAGCCACACTATCTGGCTCGATACAAAAAACCGTTTCTCGGAACTCCTCCCGTGTTGGCATCTCACACAAGAACCTCCTATCCTCATCTGTCAGTCCGTCCTCCAAACAGTCCAGATCCATCTCATCCGGAAACACCGGCTCTGCTGTCAGGAGCTGCTGAAAGAAAGTAGCTGCGGAGTTCTTAATTGCCGTCGGATCTGTCAGGTACTCCCCCTCATGCTGGATCCAAAAGATCGTACCCCGGAATCTCCTTTTCTTAACCAAGGAGTGGAAGTATCTCGTGTTTAGCTCCCCATATTTGGCCCATTTGATGCCTGCCTTTTGTCTCCAAAAAGTCTCTTCCTGGGCCAAGACCCGAACCAACTCAGCCGATTCTGCTCCACAAGCATGTGATCGCAAGGATCGAGATCATATGCCTCATCTGCCTCCTTAAGTCGTCGCTCCGCCGCTGCTACTCGGTCAAACACAATCCCAAAGACTATCTTGTTCTATTCCTTGAGGCATTGCTTCAGGCGATACAATTTCTGCTGAAGCCGTACCATACCACTCCCAATCGTCGGATACCATTGCCCTTCTTCCTCTTCCAGCGTCCGACCCTCTTGCCATTCGCCTTGGAGGTCGAAGCCTCTCCTATCAATACCGTCAGCGCCGACTTGTGGGTCGTTGCCTCGTATTAGACCAACATGTTGATCAACTCATGAATAGACTTCTCAAGTCCGTTCATATTGTAGTTTACAACAAACGGGTCATAGGATGGAGGAAGCGACTGGAGGATCACGTCAATGTACGTGTCATTGTTAAGCCCAGCTTTAAGGTCCTCGAGTTTCTCCACTAGGGAGAGCATCTTGACCCCATGACTCTGTACAGACGCTCCTTCAGCGAGCTTGGTGCCAAAGAATGCTTTTGTGGCGGCATATCTAATATGCCCATCCGGAACCGCATAAACCTCATTCATGCGGAGCATTATGGCGGAGACGTTGTCCAGCCTCTCATACTACTTCTGGATGTCGTTAGACATCGAAGCCAATATGATACTGCGTACTTTTCGGTTGTCCTCATGCCATTTCTCGAACGTCAAACGTTCTTCAGGCGTGGACCCCTCCGGCAAGTTGCTCGGTGGCAGCTCCTCCAAGACGTAGCCTTGGTTCTCGAAACCGAGGACAATCCTCAGGTTTCTCAGCCAGTCCGAGTAGTTCGTTCCGTTGAATTTGTTAGTCTCAAGAAACATGGTTAACGAGTTCTTAGACATATCTACATTAATGAAAATGTAAAGCAGAAATTAGCAGATGATGGTAATATTATTGTTCAAGTTGAAGACTTGGTCTTTTAGTCTTTAACCCTCCCACTATTTATACGAAAATCCGCCACTCTCAAGCGGAGTTTCGGGAAACCATTTCCTAGTGGGCTTGGGATCCACAAGCGTAATCTCCATGCCCCGCTTTTAGGATTCACATGAAGAAGAACTTGTGGGAGATATCCAATATCATTCTCATCCAATGAGATTCCCAAGATATTTTGCCTCACCTGTTCACATGGTCCTGAGGACTCCAAGCGAACCATGTTACTCAGTGTTGGGCCCGACCCATCAACCAAATCATGCCTCAAACTGTAGCCCTCCACGACTCGTGAGACAGGGAAACAGCGAGCGCAGTCTTTTTGTTCACAACGATAGTGCAGCTTTCCCCTAGTCCAAGTGTGCCACGACTCGTGAGACCACACTTGGGTAGTGGTAGCTTCCTCACCACATTGCTGTGGATGGAAGGCTCGGACAAACCAAAATACAATTTTGAACCAAGTCCGTTCTGGGCCTATATTTAATTTGGTCCAACCAAATGAGAGTTTGTGTATGACCGAGACCTCATCACATTATTGTGTTTTAGCATGCATAAATATCCAATATTTAAAGCGATAAATAAATACGCCGCATGCAGAAAACATAGCATACCCCTGTTAGGATGATCACAAGCCCAACCTATGCGACCCACTGAGCCCGCAGTGAGTCTATGGTCTGTCTAGGGGTGGTCCTAAATTATTACAATAGTAATATACCCAGTGTCATTCCAATGGGCCTTGTAGTGCTCTTGTTTCACGCCTTGATGCTCCTCCTTGGGGTCTCCGACTCCAATTGCTTGTTAAAATTGAAACCTCACCAATCCTATCTACTCTCATTACAACTGAAAGTAATACATCGGTAATAAAGAAAACAAGCCTTAACATCATGAGGCTGAAAATACGGGAGATGATAGTCCCAAAAACAAGAGGCACGCAGGCCCCAACCAATAGAAAATAAATAAACATTCATTCATCCATACACAAGGTCTAGGGCTTTGTGATCATCCCATGTTGATTCCATCAACTCACATAACATAATTATTCCAAATAATCATGCATAAATAACCAATGGATATTCCAAATACCCAAGTGATGTCCAACATCACAAAAGCATAAATATACAAATAATGTGCAAAATTCAAAATTGAAATTTAATGGACATTTTACACAATGCATCCAATGCATGTATTAATCCCAAATTAATTAAGCAAATTTAATTCAAGGAATAATCCAATTATCCCAAAATCAAAAATGCAAAATTAACATATTTTTAGAATATTGTGCAGAAAATACAGAAAATCGAATTTTTCGGAAAAGTCAAAAAAACGGCACAAAACGGCCCAGCCGTTGTGCTGGCCGGCCGCCCCTGCGCGCGCGCACGCTGTGCCGCGCGCTGGCCCTCGGCCAGCAGCGGCCGGCTGCGCACAGCGCGCGCAGGCCCCCGCCTGCGCGCGGCCACTGCCGGCCCGACCAAAATTTTCTTTTTTTTTTTTTTTTTTTGAGTTTTTCAAAACTGTTTCAGCACAATAACATTAATATTATTCTGAAAATAAGCATGCAATTTTAGATCCAATCTAACAAAATTAAGCATGCCAAAAGTCCATTAAATCCAAACAATTGAATCATCATATTATTCATAGATTTACGTAATCTAACATGCCAATAAAGCCATTTAAAAGCAAGTAGATCATGCCAAACACATAGATCTATGCCCCTTACATCGAACCGGGCTCTGATACCACTTGAAGGACAAGCGGATCCGCCCGGGAGCGCGAGCGGAAGCGAGAAAGGCGAGAAATTGCGTAAATTTAAATCAAATTCAAAATTCGCGAATCCCAAGGGGTGTACCCTTGGGTGCTCAACCGGGCGTTCGATGTAGGATGTGTAAATATTAAAACATACATTTAAACACATAGGGCATAGATATACAAATGAAATCAATCAAAGCGTAATAAACCGTTACCTTTGATTGTTTAGCGTATGCTCCCGGCTACTAGCGTTGTTCCTTTTGCGGAATGCTCACGAAATCCAAACGTATGGATTCTCCAAAGGTGATCCACACCACACCGGAAGAAACACACGTTCTTCTTGCTAGAAAAGAACGGGTTTAGGAAGGAATCGGTTTAAGAGAAGAACACTATGAATTAGTGTTCTCTTAAACTTACTTTGTTCTTCTTCTTGATTCAAAATCAAGTGAAGAACACAAGTGTAAGAGAGGGAGGGAGCACGAAATTTTGAGAGAGAGGAGAGGATTTTTGTCTTCTCTTTTTCCTAGAAAAAGATGAATAATGAATTACTTATGCTAGGTGTTGTATATTCGAATATATATACATAATTAATGTGATTATTGGAATGTGTCTAGGTTCATCCAAGGATGTCTAAATTCATTCCAATCAATCACCATCAATTCTTCAATCAAGCCTACCAAAATTTATGGTATGATCAAATCATACCAAAAGGGAAGAGCTTGATTGGAGTTGATTTATCTCTTTCCAAAAGAGACAAGTCAACATACCACCTAGCATGCAACATGGCTGATTTTGCTTCCTCCAAGGGAGCATGTCGGCTATGTTTAATTAAGGGAAGAAGTCCAACTTCTTCCTATTCCAAATTAGGAATTATTTCTCCTCTCGGGTATAATTTAGTGGACCGGGTTTCATCGTAATCCAATTACGACGAACCCAATATTAAATCCAATTTAATGTCCACTTAAATTATTCCCGTTGATCTTTTAATCCAATTAAAAGATCCAACGTCTCAACTTTTCATATTTAATCGAATATCCAATTTATCGATCAAATGAAAGCCCGATACAATATCGGCCCGTCCATCCAATGGACTTTCCCTTAAGTAATCCAATTACTTATTTTATCCTTCGAGATTGACTCGAAGTCGATCTCTCAACCTCCTCGGTGATATGTGTGTGACCCTTTAGGTTCACCCTCAGCTAGACTTGGGCCCGTGTCCCACAAGGGCCCGTTACCATGGGTGGCCGTCTAGAAACGGTCCATGGCACTAGAGACTAGGTGAATTGGCGTGAACATTTAGGCGCCGATTCCGTACGGGTACGATCCTTCCGTCTACCGTCTCCCGGCCTTAGTCTAGGGTATGGAATTGGGCGTCGGTTCCCATTCTTGACTAGGCATCTATGCTTAATACTCGAGACCACGTATGCTTCATTGCGTCGATACAGGAAACCATTCCCTGTTCGACCAACCACTGTTGCCACAGCTTCAAACAGCATGAACGTGTCTCCGAGTGCATAGGAGATACCTCTGTCACATACTGATAGGGGACGGATCCTCTTCTTGGAATCCACCGTCCTCGCTACACATTCTGACTGCACTGGACAAGGCTTATAATGATCATCTTACAGAATGATCACCTCTTGCCAGATCCAAGATACAGCCGTCCTGTGCACGTGACTGTCATGATTCCTCAAGTCTGAGGATTACTCCCGTACTATCGGAACCGGGGAAAACCAATCATACCGACCAAACCTCCAAGGCTTCCATATGATGATCCCCGCTAGTCAGTCTAGTCGGCTCGACCCCAGTCGACCAACCCATCAAGATCGTGTAGGCGTCCCACGCCTGTAGCCGATGAAACACGGCACTCATCTAATGAACACGACTCTTGACGCAAGTCTCAATAGGACTCTCGATGCCCTGTCTCGAGGTCCTCGACTTGGAACGTTTCAGACCCAACTCTTAATCAGTTGGTTTCATGACCACCATCCAATGCGTGGCCCAACTGCACAAGTTGTTATCCATGATCTGTGGGCTTTGTTGCGATATAAGTTAAATACCATTTTAACAAATGTAAGATGAGCGCAACAAAGAAGGTACCATTGGTGACGAACACTCATCTTATTCATCACATAATAATATTACATTCACATCAAGTTGTCGGATAGGTTACAAATTGCCAAACCTATTGGCTTTCTGGTCACCTATTCCAACAATCTCCCACTTGACCTAAAGCCAATCACCCATTGACCTCGAACCTCTTATTCAGATGGTGAGTATGGGCAATTTGCGACATGGGCTTAGCAAGTGGATCTGCTATGTTTTCTGCGGAGCTGACTCGGTCCAACCGAACGTCACTCCTGCTATCCATCTCTCTAAGCAGATGGTAGCGTCTAAGAATATTCTTGGATCGTGATGAGATCTCGGTTCCTTTGCTAGCGCTATCGCCCCGCTGTTATCATAAAAGATAATTACAGGCTTAGCAATGGTAGGTATTACATCCAACCTTGGATGTAGCTCATCAACCAAACCACTCCTTAGCAGCTTCCAAAGCCGCTATGTATTCAAAACTTTATGGTGGAGTCTGCCGTGGTAGCCTACATGGAACCCTTCCAAGTAACCACGCCACCATTGAGCCTAAATACAAAACCATACTGAGACTTGGCATCATCGTCATCCGACTGGAAGCTAGCGTCGCTATAGCCTTCCAGTATCAACTCTCCACCGCCGTAGATCAAGAACATGTCCTTAGTCCTTTTCAGGTACTTCAGGATAGTCTTGACTGTACTCTAGTGTGCCTTCCCGGCACACGACTGATATCGACTAGTTACGCTCAAAGCTAAAGCCACATCAAGTCTAGTGCACTGAACAACATACTGTATGCTGCCTACGTCTGAAGCATAGGGATGTCCAACATCCGTTTAAGTTCCTTATCAGTCTTAGGAGACTGCTTCTTGGATAACTTAATTTCATGCCTCTCATATACGAGGACTGGGCCATTCCTAACATCCTTCTAGATCTATCCCTGTAGATCTTGATGCCAAGGATGTAGTATGCCTCGTCCATATCCTTCATAGAGAATTGCGTTGACAACCAAGCTTTAGTGGTACCTAACATCTTAGCATCATTCCCAATGAGCAAGATGTCATCCACGTAAAGCACCAGAAGCGCAACTGAGCTCCCACTGATCTTCTTGTATACACAAGGATCGGACTTGTTTTTTGATGAAATCATATCCCCGTATGACTTCATCAAAACATATGTTCCAGCTTCGGGTTTAACCCCTTTTGGTGGATCTACTAGGGTCCAAATCTTGTTTGTACCCATCGAGTCCATCTCGGATTTCATGGCCTCAAGCCACTTGTCCGAATTGATGTCCGACATCGCTTCTCCGTACGTCTTTGGATCATTATCCAACTGACCGGTCAGGCCCAGAAATCCATACCTATCAGGTGCATGGGATACTCTGGCCGACCTACGGAGGACTGGAACAATATCAGTGGGAACCACTAGCTCAGATGTCACTGCCGCCTCATGGGGTACTTCACTTGATTCCTCAAGGAGTACCTTATCTCGTCGACTATCCGATGGAAAACCTTTTTCCAAGAACACTGCGTTTCGCGAGACAAAAAACCTTTTGCTCGAAGGGATCATAGAAATAAGACCCCGTAGTTTCTTTCGGATAGCCGATGAACCTGCATAAACTAGACCTCGAGTCCAGTTTATCTCCCACTAATCTCTTGACATATGCGGGGCAACCCCACACTTTCAAGTATTTGTAGGAGGCAGGCTTGCCATGCCAAATCTCATATGGCGTCTGGGATACCTTTTTAGATGGCGCCAAGTTCAAAACTTTGGCCGTCGTCTCAAGAGCGTATCCCCAGAAGGAAAGGGTAGTTCGGTAAAACTCATCATGGATCGGACCATGTCCAACAAGGTCCGATTCCTCCTTTCAGACACACCATTAAGCTGCGGTGTTCCAGGAGGGGTCCACTGAGAGAGAATCCCATTCTCTTTTAGATAATCAGTAAACTCACCACTGAAATACTCTCCACCTCGGTCCGACCGAAGGGCTTTGATCTTTCGACCGGTTTGGTTCTCTACTTCAAGTCTGTATTCCTTAAACCTTCCAAAGGCTTCAGACTTGTACCTCATCAGGTAAACATAACCATACCGTGAGTGATTATCGGTAAAGGTTATGAAGTACGAGTACCTATCTCTAGCCTGAGTATTTAGTGGATCACAGACATCTGTATGGATCAAATCCAACAGACCACTGGCTAGCGTACTTTGTCCAACAAAGGGTTTCTGGTCATCTTTCCCTTTAGACAGGATTCGCAGGTCGGTAGGTTGTCCAAATCATCTATTTCTAAACTCTTTGAGTCCACCAACCTTCTTATCCTATCTTTAGAGATATGACCTAACCTCGCATGCCATATCTGTACGTTATTATGATCATCACGTTTTCGTTTGTGTTCTGCAGTCATAATCCAATTAGACTGTTGAAGTATGTACAGACCGTTGACCAATGTACCAAGCAAATGATCTTTGATAATGAAAAAACCGTTTTTATTGATGGTAAATTCATATCCCTCCTTATCAAGGACCGGGATGGAAACAATGTTTTTGATCATGCTAGGTACATAGAAACAGTCGTTCAGTACAATCCTAACATGACTACTAATGGCTAACTCTAGTAATCCTACGGCCTCCGCAGCAACGGCCTTGCCATCGCCTAGCCTCAGGATCATCTCATCCTTGGTTAGCCTTCTGCTTCTTTGCAGTGCCTGCAAATCATTGCAGATGTGAGCACCACACCCGGTATCCAATACCCATGAAGCAGACTTAGTAATCATATTAACTTCAACCACAAACACACCTGTGTTGGAGAGGAGTTGTGGGCACTCCCTCTTCCAATGCCCTTTCCCTTGGCAATGTATGCAGACATCATTTGCCTTGGACCGCTGAGAACCACGGGCCTTCCCTTTTCCTTTGCTTAGTCCAACCGGAGCAACAGGGACGCTCGGAGCGTGAGCAGGGGCCACAACCGTCTTCCCTTTGCCCTTCTTCCTCTTCCAGCGTCCGGCCCTCTTGCCATTCGCCTTGGAGGTCGAAGCCTCTCCTATCAATACCGTCGGCGCCGACTTGTGGGTCGTTGCCTCGTATTGGACCAACATGTTGATCAACTCATGAAATAGACTTCTCAAGTCCGTTCATGTTGTAGTTTACAACAAACGGGTCATAGGATGGAGGAAGCGACTGGAGGATCACGTCAATGTACGTGTCATTGTTAAGCCCAGCTTTAAGGTCCTCGAGTTTCTCCACTAGGGAGAGCATCTTGACCCCATGACTCTGTACAGACGCTCCTTCAGCGAGCTTGGTGCCAAAGAATGCTTTTGTGGCGGCATATCTAATATGCCTATCCGGAACCGCATAAACCTCGTTCATGCGGAGCATTATGGCGGAGACGTTGTCCAGCCTCTCATACTGCTTTTGGATGTCGTTAGACATCGAAGCCAGTATGATACTGCGTACTTTTCGGTTGTCCTCATGCCATTTCTCGAACGTCAAACGTTCTTCAGGCGTGGACTCCTCCGGCAAGTTGCTCGGTGGCGGCTCGTCCAAGACGTAGCCTTGGTTCTCGAAACCGAGGACAATCCTCAGGTTTCTCAGCCAGTCCGAGTAGTTCGTTCCGTTGAATTTGTTAGTCTCAAGAACCATGGTTAACGGGTTCTTAGACATATCTACATTAATGAAAATGTAAAGCAGAAATTAGCAGATGATGGTAATATTATTGTTCAAGTTGAAGACTTGGTCTTTTAGTCTTTAACCCTCCCACTATTTATACGAAAATCCGCCACTCTCAAGCGGAGTTTCGGGAAACCATTTCCTAGTGGGCTTGGATCCACAAGCGTAATCTCCATGCCCCGCTTTTACGATTCACATGAAGAAGAACTTGTGGGAGATATCCAATATCATTCTCATCCAATGAGATTCCTAAGATATTTTGCCTCACCTGTTCACATGGTCCCGAGGACTCCAAGCGAACCATGTTACTCAGTGTTGGGCCCGACCCATCAACCAAATCATGCCTCAAACTGTCGCCCCCCACGACTCGTGAGACAGGGAAACAGCGAGCGCAGTCTTTTTGTTCACAACAATAGTGCAGCTTTCCCCTAGTCCAAGTGTGCCACGACTCGTGAGACCACACTTGGGTAGTGGTAGCTTCCTCACCACATTGCTGTGGATGGAAGGCTCGGACAAACCAAAATACAATTTTGATCCAAGTCCATTCTGGGCCTAATATTTAATTTGGTCCAACCAAATGAGAGTTTGTGTATGACCGAGACCTCATCACATTATTATGTTTTAGCATGCATAAATATCCAATATTTAAAGCGATAAATAAATACGCCACATGCAGAAAACATAGCATACCCCTGTTAGGATGATCACAAGTATGCGACCCACTGAGCCCGCAGTGAGTCTATGGTCTGTCTAGGGGTGGTCCTAAATTATTACAATAGTAATATACCCAGTGTCATTCCAATGGGCCTTGTAGTGCTCTTGTTTCACGCCTTGATGCTCCTCCTTGGGGTCTCCGACTCCAATTGCTTGTTAAAATTGAAACCTCACCAATCCTATCTACTCTCATTACAACTGAAAGTAATACATCGGTAATAAAGAAAACAAGCCTTAACATCATGAGGCTGAAAATACGGGAGATGATAGTCCCAAAAACAAGAGGCGCGCAGGCCCCACCCAATAGAAAATAAATAAACATTCATTCATCCATACACAAGGTCTAGGGCTTTGTGCTCATCCCATGTTGATTCCATCAACTCACATAACATAATTTTTCCAAATAATCATGCATAAATAACCAATGGATATTCCAAATACCCAAGTGATGTCCAACATCACAAAAGCATAAATATACAAATAATATGCAAAATTCAAAATTGAAATTTAATGGACATTTTAAACAATGCATCCAATGCATGTATTAATCCCAAATTAATTAAGCAAATTTAATTCAAGGAATAATCCAATTATCCCAAAATAAAAAATGCAAAATTAACATATTTTTCAGAATATTGTGCAGAAAATACAGAAAATCGAATTTTCCGGAAAAAGTCGAAAAACGGCACAAAACGGCCCAGCCATTGTGCTGGCCGGCCGCCCCTGCGCGCGCGCGCGCTGTGCCGCGGGCTGGCCCTCGGCCAGCAGCGGCCGGCTGCGCGCAGGCGCCCGCCCGCGGCCACTGCCGGCCCGACCAAAATTTTCTTTTTTTTTTTTTTGAGTTTTTTAAAACTGTTTCAGCACAATAACATTAATATTATTCTGAAAATAAGCATGCAATTTTAGATCCAATCTAACAAAATTAAGCATGCCAAAAGTCCATTAAATCCAAACAATTGAATCATCATATTATTCATATATTTACGTAATCTAACATGCCAATAAAGCCATTTGAAAACAAGTAGATCATGCCAAACACATAGATCTATGCCCCTTACATCGAACCGGGCTCTGATACCACTTGAAGGACAAGCGGATCCGCCCGGCAGCGCGAGCGGAAGCGAGAAAGGCGAGAAATTGCGTAAATTTGAATCAAATTCAAAATACGCGAATCCCAAGGGGTGTACCTTGGGTGCTCAACCGGGCGTTCGATGTAGGATGTGTAAATATTAAAACATATATTTAAACACATAGGGCATAGATATACAAATGAAATCAATCAAAGCGTAATAAACCGTTACCTTTGATTGTTTAGCGTATGCTCCCGGCTACTAGCGTTGTTCCTTCTGCGGAATGCTCACGAAATCCGGAAGAAACACACGTTCTTCTTGCTAGAAAAGAACGGGTTTAGGAAGAATCGGTTTAAGAGAAGAACACTATGAATTAGTGTTCTCTTAAACTTACTTTGTTCTTCTTCTTGATTCAAAATCAAGTGAAGAAACACAAGTGTAAGAGAGGGAGGGAGCACGAAATTTTGAGAGAGAGGAGAGGATTTTTGTCTTCTCTTTTTCCTAGAAAAAGATGAATAATGAATCACTTATGCTAGGTGTTGTATATTCTAATATATATACATAATTAATGTGATTATTGGAATGTGTCTAGGTTCATCCAAGGATGTCTAGATTCATTCCAATCAATCACCATCAATTCTTCAATCAAGCCTACCAAAATTTATGGTATGATCAAATCATACCAAAAGGGAAGAGCTTGATTGGAGTTGATTTGTCTCTTTCCAAAAGAGACAAGTCAACATACCACCTAGCATGCAACATGGCTGATTTTGCTTCCTCCAAGGGAGCATGTCGGCTATGTTTAATTAAGGGAAGAAGTCCAACTTCTTCCTATTCCAAATTAGGATTTATTTCTCCTCTCGGGTATAATTTAACGGACCGGGTTTCATCGTAATCCAATTACGACGAACCCAATATTAAATCCAATTTAATGTCCACTTAAATTATTCCCGTTGATCTTTTAATCCAATTAAAAGATGCAACGTCTCAACTTTTCATATTTAATCGAATATCCAATTTATCGAACAAATGAAAGCCCGATACAATATCGGCCCGTCCATCCAATGGACTTTCCCTTAAGTAATCCAATTACTTATTTTATCCTTCGAGATTGACTCCAAGTCGATCTCTCAACCTCCTCGGTGATTTGTGTGTGACCCTTTAGGTTCACCCTCAGCTAGACTTGGGCCCGTGTCCCACAAGGGCCCGTTACCATGGGTGGCCGTCTAGCAACGGTCCATGGCACTAGAGACTAGGTGAATTGGCGTGAACATTTAGGCGCCGATTCCGTACGGGTACGATCCTTCCGTCTACCGTCTCCCGGCCTTAGTCTAGGGTATGGAATTGGGCGTCGGTTCCCATTCTTGACTAGGCATCTATGCTTAATACTCGAGACCACGTATGCTTCATTGCGTCGATACAGGAAACCATTCCCTGTTCGACCAACCACTGTGGCCACAGCTTCAAACAGCATGAACGTGTCTCCGAGTGCATAGGAGATACCTCTGTCACATACTGACAGGGGACGGATCCTCTTCTTGGAATCCACCGTCCTTGCTACACATTCTGACTGCACTGGACAAGGCTTATAATGATCATCTTACAAAATGATCACCTCTCGCCAGATCCAAGATACAGCCGTCCTGTGCACGTGACTGCCATGATTCCTCAAGTCTGAGGATTACTCCCGTACTATCGGAACCGGGAAAAACCAATCATACCGACCAAACCTCCAAGGCTTCCATATGATGATCCCCGCGAGTCAGTCCAGTCGGCTCGACCCCAGTCGACCAACCCATCAAGATCGTGTAGGCGTCCCACGCCTGTCGCCGATGAAACACGGCACTCATCTAATGAACACGACTCTTGACGCAAGTCTCAATAGGACTCTCGATGCCCTGTCTCGAGGTCCTCGACTTGGAACGTTTCAGACCCAACTCTTAATCAGTTGGTTTCATGACCACCATCCAATGCGTGGCCCAACTACACGAGTTGTTATCCATGGTCTGTGGGCTTTGTTGCGATATAAGTTAAATACCATTTTAACAAATGTAAGATGAGCACAACAAAGAAGGTACCATTGGTGACGAACACTCATCTTATTCATCACATAATAATATTACATTCACATCAAGTTGTCGGATAGGTTACAAATTGCCAAACCTATTGGCTTTCTGGTCACCTATTCCAACAAAATCTCCCCCCACTATCCAAGGCGAGGCGCCAATAGAAACTGCACGAAGGGCATCCCATAGACCACGCCGCTCAACCGTATCACATTTAGCATACACCGCAGTCACAAAAAACGGTTTCGGCCACTTATTTGATTCCAACCGGAGGTGTAAGAGCTGTTCATGATCCAATAAGACCTGACACTGCACATCCGGACCCCAGAAAAACCAGATCTGATTCCCACAATTCGAAACCACATCCGAATAACCCAGCCACCCCGCCATAAATCTCCCATTAAGAGAAACCATGGGCTCCATGATAGCCAGGAAGTCCAAATGATGTTGCTTTCTAATTCGATTCAAAATCCTCTGTGTAGGATCACTCCCAATCCCTCGAACATTCCAAAATAAGCATCTCATTGATCAAGGAATGGTGGATCGGACTATACACTTTGTGACGATTCGACGAGGCGGGGACACCGCCTTCCCATAGTCCGGCGAAGCAGACTGACCTGAAGGATCCTCAGCCATGGATCTACCACATCGGTGACGTGCCACCCTCTTAGACACAACTTCCTCATCAGTCTGAACCACACCCTCTCCTGTTAGTGCAATGACCTCGTCCTCTGTTCTAGTAACTAAGGGAGACAAATCCCGATCTGATGTATTTTCCACACACCCTGGCAACTCATCTCTGGTCGTATCTGCTGTCAGGGCTATAGGTGTGTGGCCCCCTGCCTGCTCTATATTGGGCCTCGTCTCAAATGAATCCCCAGATCCGTGCTCAACATGCCTAGGTGTTGGCATCTCAAGGTCCTGGGACTGGCCAATCGTGGGTCCCGGGACAATCGGCTCCCTCCCACTCCCAGTTATATCCTCAACTGCCCATTGGTCAACCGCTGGTGTGGTATGCGGAACATGGCTAGAGCCCTTTGTCCCTCCCGCCACCTCTTCCGTCACAGGCTCAATTGTCTCTTCGTGGGGCATATCCCCACACGTCTCTTCACCATCCCCCTTGGAACCACTAGTACTTGCCCTAGGGTGTGGACGGGTATCTTGCTCTGCAAAGACTACTCGTTTGCCTCTACGACGATCATCCAAGGCTCATTGCACCCGTTGCACATCTAACTTCACACGAAGGTCCTCACGAGCAGGCCTAGGCGTCTGCTGACCGTCCCTTTCCACTTGTTGAATTGGGGCCTTCACCTTCTGTTTCTCATAGCACTCATCCTCAGAATGCCCTAAGTGCTTACAAGCCCCACAATACTTAGGGAGTCGTTCGTAAGACCACTTTCTGGATAATCACATCTGTACTAAAGCCGAGGCCAATTTCCGTTTGGAGCGGCTCCAGCAGGTTAATCTCGATACACACCCGTGCCACATTGGGGCAAACCAAGGTGGCTGTTGAGACATCTGATCGGAGAGGCATCCCCAACAATCGGGCAATGCTGAACAAGGCCTCTCGCTCAAAGAATTGTATTGGCAGCTCCGGCTGGCGAACCTATACCGGGGCAATTGGCGACTCTTCCCTAGGATTAAATGTTGGTGTCCATTTGAAGACACGCATAGGGAAGCCCTCTATGAACCATATCGGCTTGATCCATAATTTCGTATAGTCCTCCTCAAGTGCAAATTTGATAAACACGTGCCTGACGTTGATTGCCCCAACTGAAAAATCCCCGCGGAACCCCTGGACAAGTATCCAACGACGTAAATTTTGCATGGACGGATATCCATGAGAGAATTTCCCAATATAAGCGTAGCAAAAAGGTTGGGCTAACCTAGCGATTTCATCGTCTGAAAACTATAAAACTTTCATCCCTTGGTCTCGTGTCAGCATCCCCATTGGCCTAAAGGAAGCTGTATCAAACGATACCGGTGGCGGCGGGGGGCGCATAGCCATACCGGCAACAGCATCGCGGTATGAACGCGACAGGGGCGACGAACCCCTGCCGCAGCAGTCATAGTGCCCAGTCAAAAGCCAAGTCAGTACCAGTCAAATGCCAAGTCAGCACCAGTCAACTGCCCAGTCAGCTCCCAGTCAGCAACGGTGGCCGGCGGTGGAGCTCCGGCGAACCCTCCGGCGACAGTGGAAATTCCGGCAGAACCCCGGCAACAGCAATTCCGGCGAACTTCCGGCGACTACCAAAATTCCGGCAAACCAACCTGCCAGCAGAATCAGAGCAGACTTGCGGCGGACCTGCGGCGGACCTGCGTCGGAATTCATAAAGACGCGGCGGCACTAGCGACGAGATGTGAATAGTTGCGGCAGAATTCGTGCATGCGCGGCGGAATTCGCGGTCGAACAGCAGAATCAAAGCAGATCTGGGAGGAACCCAAACAGACGCGGCAGCAGAGCAGATACGCTGGAAAAACGAGAATAACCAGCGACAAACCGCCGCAAATCAACAACAACAAACGCAATACAAATTAGAACAAAAACAATAATCGCAACAACAAGCAAAACAACGCAATACAATCTACCGGCGTAATACACTCTTGCAATACCGATTCGAACGCAACAACAATCGCAAAAAAAAAAAAAAAAAAAAACAAATGCACAAAGCTAGAATTACAGAGCAATACAGAGCAATTACAGAGCACTGGACGGAGTCCTGGCAGCGACGAAGATGAACAGACTTCCAGCAACCCACCAGATCTGAACCGCGAATCAGTAAAATCCAAACTAGCAACACAATACAATCCAAACGCAATACATAAATGCTACTACAATTTCGTTCGATCTAGAATTGAAAAACAACAATCGCAGCGACAAATCTAACGAATTACAAATCTGAAACCACAATGCAATGTAGGAAATACAAATCAAAATCTCAACAAATGCACTACAATAAAAGCAAACAAAATCAACACCAACGCGGCGGAGATCGGACCAATCCAAATGGAGAAGACGGAGATCTGTTCTCCAATCTCTGTTTCACAAAGCAGCGGCAGAGATCTGTTCATTTCAGATGAAGAAGATTCGCAGATCTGAAAAAACGCAGAAGGTTCAGGCCTCGATTCCCGGCGTGGCGCGAATGCGACAGCAACACGCGCGGGATAGTGGAGATGAGGACATAACGGCCATTCCGGCAGTGTCGCGCGTGACAGAATATGCTGCCGGGAAATTTTTCGGCGGCCGGCCGGCCGTGGAGGCGGCGGCGGCGGTCGGAATATTTGGGAGAGAAAATTTCTAGAGAGAGAAAAAAAGTTGAGGGATTTAGATTGTACTCATTCCAATTACCTAGATTGACTTCTTTCAACTCATCAACGGTGGTTTTAACGCCTTCCTCAAGTTCTAGAGGAGCGTCTTCAACATCTTTTTCTTCAACTTCCTCATTTTCAATTAAGGTGATGTGATGAGCCTAGATTGACTTCTTTCAACTCATCAGCGGTGGTTTTAACGCCTTCCTCACCTCAAGTTTTAGAGGAGCGTCTTTAACATCTTCTTCTTCAACCTCCTCATTTTCAATTAAGGTGATGTGATGAGCTTGGGCGATATCTTCTTCTACACTGTCGTTTAATATAATTAGATGATGCTACACTTTCTTTATCATCCTCGTCATCAAGTTGAACTTGTGTGCAGACCATTGTTCGTGCTTTAACCTTCAAGACTCTGCCACATGATATGTCTAAAGTTGTGTGGCGTCTCATTCTGGAAGGAATCAAACTTTTGAGCTTTCGTGTATATAAGGACGTGATGTCTTCCTTAGGCTGCGGGACTACCTTGGATATGCTTTCTTTTGATACCCTGTCCTTCTGCGTAGACCGAGTCTATCAAAGACAGATTGGTTGTTGGTCTTTCTATGCATCATTCTTTTACGTGGGCCAAGTCTGTTGAAGACAAACTCTCGAGGATTTTCTTCCCTTTGGTCATTTTTAGTTGAAGAAAAACTGATATGGTTGTTGTTGGCCCTTTTTATGCGATGTGGATAGGCTTAGGAGGGGTAAAGCCAAGACCCACATGAGAATCTGGGATTGAATGCCCCTTTTCCTTCAACATTATTTGTGTGGCATTGAGTCCGTGGAGCTTCTTATTGGTGGCTTCAGGAGGAAGTTTTCCAAGAACTAGCCTTTCTTGTAGATTATACCCAGCTTTACCAAGCACCTTGAAGGCTTTGGGATCATATCCTTCTCCATCTATGGCCAATGTCTCATGTTCCTTTTCATCTTCTTGGGTTGAGGGAACAAATCCTTTGGGTGACGGCTTCGATGGTTGCTTTAGGTTGATCTGAGTTAATGGTAGAGTCAAGCTCTTTGAAAATTCAACCTCGATGGTGGGTAGCTCATTTCTCCTCATGCTTCGATCATCAAGTGACTTTGGTTTTTCTGAGGGTGAAATCTCTTTTCCTCTTTTAGCAGCTTCAATGTAGTACTTGGCGTCGGCAAAGTGCGACTCAGCTTCCGTAAAAGGTTTGGTATCACCGAGTACCCTTTTCACTACACCATTGCGGCAATATTTGAAACACTGATGCCATGTTGAGGGAACTACAGAATTTTCGTGCAACCAAGGTCGACCAAGAAGCATGTTGTAAGAACTTTTGGTGTCTATAACATGAAACAGTGCGGTCAACGCCATATCGTCCATCGACAATTCCATTCTTATAATGCCAACAACCCTCTGTCCTCCTTGATTGAAGCCTTGAATCATGAGGCGACTGTTTGCGAGCTCATCCATCTGGATCCCCAAGTCTTTCAAGGTTCGTAGGGGTAAGATATTGACTGCAGAGCCTCCATCGATCAATATTTTGTTCACCTTTTGTTCACATGCATATGCAGCGACGAACAAGGAGCGGTTATGAGGCTTTGACCCAAGAAGCAAATCTTCATCAGTAAAAGTAATGGTAGACATGCATTCATCAGTATCAGAGGAATCTTCTTTTTCAGACAGCGCGTCCTCATTGATCGTAGTATTGTTCTTATGTGTGGTATTGCAGGAGGCTTCACTGTCAAAAGACCCACACTTGACTGAGGTCACATTTGCTGCTGCGGTATTTTCTTCAAGAGAGATTTTACCTTGGTGAGCTAACTGCATAACCTTGTCTTTGAACATAAAGTAATCTTGTATTGAATGCCCAACTAAAAAATGATATTTGCAATATTTTGGGTCATCAGTTCTTTCAACTTCTTCAAGTCGCTTTGCTTCGGGTAGTTCGATGAGGTTAGCCTTCAACAAGTCATCAAATATGCAGTGGACATTAGAATCAAGGAAAGGATATTTCTTTGCTTGATTTTCTTTCAAAGTTGATTTTCTTCGCGGTCTCTCGTATGGAGCGCTTTGCTTTGGGGTAATGTTGCCTTTTGTTGCTTTCCTAAGCTTGAATGCTACATTCACTACCATTGATTCCTTGCTTGGTGGTTTTTAAAAAGGTTTGCCCCATTTTTTGATTTCTTGCCCTTCCTTGGTTCTGCGGGGTTCTTGGACAGGTGGTCCTTCTACTCCACTTGATGCCATATTTAACTCTATGTCATGTGCTCAAGTGGCCAAATCTTTGAATGATCTAGGTAGGATTCCTTGAAGAATATACCGAAGACTCCAATGCATCCCATGAATGCACATCTCAATGGTAGAAGCTTCAGATACTCGATCTTTGCAGTTGAGGCTCAGATTCCTCCACCTATTGATATAATCGATAACTGGCTCATCCTTCCATTAGTGAGAACTTGTAAGCTCAATCATGTTGATGGTCCACCTATTGCTATAGAATCGATTTAGGAACTCTTGCTCTAGCTATTCCCATCCATCAATTGAACCGATCTCCAAATTAGTATACCAATCAAATGCGTTGCCTTTCAGTGATCGAACAAATTGTTTGATTAGGTGATCCCCATATGTTCCAGCATTGTTACACGTTTCGACGAAGTGGGCGATGTGCTGCTTAGGATTGCCTTTGCCATCAAATTGATGGAACTTCGGTGGTTGGTAGCCTGTCGGCATCTTCAAGCTGTCAATTCTTGGAGTGTAAGGCTTGGAGTAGGTGAAGGATGACCTTGCGCTTCCCTCAATCTTGCTCCTGATGGTTCCTTCAATGAATTCTTTTAGTTGATCTACTCAATCAATCCATCAGACGAGACTTGAAGATCTTTTGTAGGTTTATCCCTCCTGGTATAATTCTCCTTTGTAGATATTTCTACTTTGTCATGAGCCTCGACTTGTTTTCTTCGAATATGGCTTGTCTCAACATTGTCCGGCTTGTTGATCAACCTAGCGATTTGGGCATCTTGCTCTTGGATAGCTTGGTGAGTCCCTCGATAGCTCTTGTCAGGCTTGCAAACTGCTCTTCTAAGTTTGTGGAATTCGTCAACATGACTGGGGCCACATTCGTTGTGAATGAGTAGCTAGACTCGGAGAGAGAAAAGGACGGAGGAGATTTATCTTCGTCATCTTCGCTTGCGTGGTTAGGCACGAATATGTTCCTTCTGAGCAGACTCAATTGGAGGAGTCATCTGGGAAGATTCCTTAAGTTTCTTTGATATGTTTCTCGTAGTAACATCGAGACTCTTGGTACTTGAACTTGAAGACTTCGATGTGGCGAGTTTGGCATTCACCGTCTTCACAACTTTTCCTTAGGTGTCCATTGAAATACTTCAGACTTTGTTGAAGGGAAGAGAAGAGAGGTAGAGCGGTCCCACCGGGTGTGCCAAATTTCTAAATAAATTTTTGTGTTCCTGAATTTATCGAAATAAGAAAATATTACAAATAAATTTCTTGAATTGATTGAGTCATTTTGGGTGCGAAATCTCTATTTGAAAACCTTTAATTCTTCTCTTCAAGAGCGTGACCTTTGACTTCGGCAACTTCGGAGGTGAAGCTCGACGTATGATCTCCTTTGATGTTGACTTTGACTTTGAATAACGTTAATTTGAGAGTCGTTGACTTGTTCCTGGATCAAACGCTATAAATTTAAAGATATTTGATTTGAATTTAGGATATTTCTTGGTGGATTTGAGACTTTGATCTTCCACAAAGGTGGACTTCTGTCGTAATAACGTTGATTCGCCGGTCTTCGGACTTCTTGTCAAATTAAATGCTGATTTTAGAGGATTTCCGCGACGAACGCCGTGGATCTTCCTTGATGCTTGAGAGGATTTCGGGACTTCTTGAATGTTGTCTTGCATGTATCTTCAATTTTATGTCTGTGTGTTTGAATGAGTTCCACTGACCCCTTTATATAGCTGTCAAAGAGGTAGAGTAGTGGTGAACTTGAACACTTAGTTTATATGATATCTTTTTTTTTTTTTAATTTAAAGAGATAATACATTAAATATTTGGGAAGACATGATTGGTCAATTTGATATTATCTCTTTATTTTTTTGTATTTTTCAAAGAGATAATGCAAGAGATATTTGTCTTGATTTGATTGGCCGAAACACCTCAATTTTCCATTTGCTGGCCGTTGATTTGATGACAAAACATATATTAAAATGTCAATTAAATTAACTATTTATATTTGAAATTAATTTAGTAAATTCTAAAATATAAATAGAAAATTATAATAACTGATAAATAACATATATTTTTCACTTGTCGTCATTTGATTGAGCGCAAAATTAATTTGTCTACAACTGAAAGGAATTGTGGATCGTTCCGGGAAAAGCGCGAATGCGGAAGCGCGGTATAATTAAAAAATAAATGCGGAATTTAAACATGCTTTAAATTAAAGAACACGTTTCGAAGGGTGTGCCTTTGAAATTTCCGGGTGTTCGGTGTATCTCATGAATAATAAAACATAAAAGAATCATGGAGGCCATAGGGTAGAAAATTAAAAGGGACGAAAATCATAAACGAGACCTACCCCTTGTCGTTTTCGTCTTCAACGGCTACACGCGTTGTTCCCCATTTTGCACCAAGATCTCGTTCTTGAGACCCTCCAAATCGTGACACACGATCCACCCACGTATCTTGCACGTCGTGCTAGCAACGAACAAGTGTATAATATTTGGAGTGGATGAATCAACAACACGTTATGAATTAACGGTATTGATTCATCAAGTTCTAATGTTCCAAGAACAAGAGAACAAAGAAACAATTTCTTGGAGTGTGAGAGAGAGAGAGGGCGGACGAGATAGAGGGGAGAGAGAGCCGAGTTGTGTGTGTGTGTTGTGTGTGTGTTTTGTGTGTGTGTTGGAGATTCATCATCCTTCATTTTGTAGGATGCTAGGGGTTTATATAGAAGAGGAGTCTAATCCTCTTTAAACTCCTCTTTCAAGAACTCTATTTTGACTAGGATTTTGACCTAGTCAAAGTCCTAGTCAAAGTAGTGTTTTGACCTAGTCAAAACAATCCTAGCCATCCATCTCTCCCATTGATCTCAACCGTTGATTTAATTTAATTTAATGGAATATTTAAAACCTATTTAAATATTTCCAAGAGGCTAAAATAAATATAAATATTATTTAAGCCCATTAAATAAATCCCTTTGATAAATCTAATTTATCAATTTAATTCCTTATATCTAATAGAAGGAATTATTTCTCCAAGAAAAATAAAGGACCCGATTAAATCCGATTTAATCATTCCTTCACTCCAATATTTAATTCCTAATTAAATATCTAAATGTGTGTGGATAGTGTGTGACTCTTTAGGTTCACCTTTCAGCTAGACTTGGTCGGATTCCTAGAATCCTTCCGTTACCATGGGTGGCCATCTAGCAACGGTCCATGGCACTAGAGACTAGGTGAAATATTCAGGGATGAACATTTAGGCTCTAACAGTACACTTGTCCTTCTGTCTTCGGTCTCATCACTTAGAGTCTAGGGCACGGAAAATGCAGGTACCCATTTTGGACCTAAGTGTCGGTCTGTCCTCACTAAACGCCGCAAGGGAATCCTTCCCTTCTGTTCAGTCACTGTGGCCACAGTTTTAGGGACAAGACCTAGAGTATACATGAGACTCAACTGCCAAAACCTATTGACAGGAGACAGATCCTTTCTTGGAAACTACTGTCACTTTGCACACCAGAACTGCACTAGACATGGCTTATGACTACCAAAGAGAATTCTGGCAATCTCTCACCATATCTAAGATACAGCCCTGATGTACAGGTAAACTCAGCAATTCCTCAAGTCAAAGGACTTGACCTGTACCGTTGGAACCGGGAATACACGTCATACCTTGCTGACCATACTCAAGGTCCTCCGTAAGACAATTCCCGCGAGTCACCTCAGTCAGCTGCGTCCTAGCATGCTAACCCACTAACACTGCTTAGACGACCCTCTTCACCCGTCGATGAAACACGACAGCAGGTGCTTAGTGCAAGTCTCAAATGGAATCCCGGTACCCATTTTTGGGATTCCTTGACTTGGAGATTTCCGGACTGATTCGGGAAGACTGATTCCATGGACCTACCTCGAAGCGTAGTCCCAGTCCCCGAAATTGATTCTCAGTCCGTGGGCTTTGTTTGCGTAGTGAACAGATATAGAAAACAGATATAAGTGAACACAAACAAAGTAATGTCAAATGAAATTCACTTCTTTATTCATTAATGATTTATCAAACACCTATAATTGTCTAGACATAGGTTACATATACCCGCCAAAATTGGCTTACATGGTCACCTATTCTAACAACAACTGCCCCCTCGAAACTCGTTCACGAACATATGCTTGAAAATATATTTCGAAGTGAACGAGTCGCAAAAATATGGATAGAATTTGAATGGGTCCCCACCATCATAAATTTTCTTTCGAATCAAACTCAAATTTTATTTCCTCTTGGAGTTGGGTCATTGGGCCATACAACACACGAAATAAAAAGAAGTTCCTGTTTTGAATTATCAAAGCCTTTTTTTGACCCCTCAAACTCATTTGTTGATTTGAATAATAGAAAGCTTTAGCTTTTACAAGTATCAACAGTCGAGAGTTATCCACGAGAAAATGATTATCATAAGTCAAACAACACTTTGTAACTACACCTCGTCAAGAAAAATACAGTTTTCGGGAATATTACTACAAAGCAGCAACAGTAGCACTAGAGTACTTCCTTCTTTTGTAACTTGGAGTCGGACATTGAAAAAAGAAATCTAAGTGTAACGGAGTTCATTCCCAAGCAAACATTCGGCTCTGTGCAGTTTTTGATGTCTTTGGGGTTGCTGAATTCTAATTCGACTATAACTCAGAAATTAAAATTCTTCTCGGATTAAATGCAATTGAATATGAATATAAAGGACTTAATCCGGCATTGATCGAACATTGCAAAAATCGATTGCTGACAGAATTTGTGGTATGCTTTGATAGCCAAATAATTTTTTTCCCTCACTTTTCTGGTATGCACAAAAGGTGTTTGTGATAATGCCTCTTTGAATCTTTTTGCAAATTTGTTTTTGTTTGACGAGAAGCTTTCGGCTCGGACTTTCTTCTCCAGATTTTGTTGTGCTTGTTACGGTAAAGCTTCTCAACTTGTAATCTCGATTCTTTGTAGTTCCTTCCAACTTTCGAACTTTATTTGATGATAATATTTCCTCAAATTCGTCTTGCCTATCTTCTTTTTTGTTTGCACTTCCAATATTTGAATTTATACATGCATTGTAGTGTACTCGAGAATGCATGAAGCTTCACTTATATACAACAGAATCATCTCGAATGCATATGCCCCCTGATCTGCATCTGATTATAAAAAAAAAATGAAATCATCGAAAGGAAAATTTCATGCCGCGTACAAATATTATCATGCCCCTTATCATAATTAAGTTGGAATTCCATCTGATTGTGCTCGGTATGGCATAGTATACAAACTTTTTTTTTTTGTATTTGGGATGCAGATTCCTTCCTTTACGTTTTCCTTGACAATTCCTTATGTGTGTGTCAGGATTTCAATTTTTAGTTCAACCATCCTTCCCCCTTTTTGTTTTTCTCGTTGTCAATAGTCAAAGTTAACAATATGTTAGCTTGGCCTTGCATGCCGATTTTGCTACGTGAGAACTGAAGCATGCATCTAATGGTCAAGGTCTTCATCTCATACCAAAATTCGCAACTTTGTGGTGGCAACATTATACTCAATCTTTCATGAAGTTATTAGTCGACATTTTAAATTGATATTGACTATAACTTTTGTTTGAAATATTCCCACGTGTTTTAATAATAGCATGTCATAGCTCTTCTTCCTCTTTTTTTTTTTTTTTTTGGTGGTGAAGCTACACGTGGCTTGAGTATAAAGACGTGAGAGTTTGGCAACAAGTCGGGGGTCCCAAATTTAGCATGTCATGATGTGATTTGGCTGGAGTGGTGACCCCTTTATATTGCTCTTCTTCCTCTTTTATGTGGACAAATAAATTTTGCACCCAATCAACTAACGACAAGTGAAAATATATATTATTTATCAATTATATTCTAATTTTCTATTTATATTTTGGAATTTACTAAATTAATTTCAAATATAAATAGTTAATTTAATTGATATTTTAATATATATTTCGTCATCAAATCAACTGCCGACAAGTGTCAAATTGAGGTGTTTCAGCCAATCAAATCAAGACAAATATATCTTATATTATCTCTTTGAATAATACAAAAATTAAAGCGATAATATCGAAATTGACCAATCATATCTTCCCAAATATTTAATCTATTTATCTCTTTAAATTAAAATAAAGAGATAATACAAAATAAGTGTTCAAGTTCACCACAACTCTACCTCTTTGACAGCTATATAAAGGGGTTAGGGGAACTCATTCAAGAAAAAACACACATACAATTGAAGATACAAGCAAGAGAGCATGCAAGAAGTCCCAAAATCCTCTCAAGCGCAAATCAAGGAAGTTCCACGGCGTTCTAGGCAAGATTTAAGGCGTTCGTCGCGAAAATCGTCCAAAATCATTATTTAATTCGACAAGAAGTCTGAAGACCGGCGAATTAACGTTTTCAAGACAGAAGTCCACCTTGGCAGAAAATCAAAGTCTCAAATCCACCAAAAAATATCCCAAATTCAAGTAAAAAAATCTTCAAATTTATAGCGTTTAATCCAGGAACAAGTCAACGACCCCCGAATTAACATTATTCAAAGTCAAAGTCAACATCAAAGGAGATAGAACGTCGAGTTTCACCTCCGAAGTTGCCGAAGTCAAAGGTCACGTTCTTGAAGAGAACAATCAGAGGTTTTTCAAGTAGAGATTTCGCACCCACAAATACTCAAATCAATTCAAAGAATTCATTGGTAAGATTTTCTTGTTTGAATAAATTCAGGGAAACACGAAAATTTGTTTACAAAGTTTGGCAGACCCAGTTGGACATGTCTACCTCTCATCTCTTGCCTTCAACAGAAGCTGAAGTATTTCGATGGACACTCAAGGAAAAGTTGTAAAGACGGTGAATTTTAAACTCGCCACATCAAAGTCTTCAAGTTCAAGTACCAAGAGTCTTGGTGTTACTACGAGAAGCATGTCGAAGAAATTTAAGGAATCTTCCCAGATGACTGCTCCAATTGAGTCTGCTCAGAAGGACATATTCATGCCTAACCACGCAAGCGAAGATGACGAAGATAAATCTCCTTCCTCCTTTCCTCGCTCCAAGCCTAGCTACTCCTTCACAAGGAATGTAGCCCCAGTCATGGTGACGAATGCCACAACCTCAGAAGAGCAAATTGCAAGCCCGATAAAAGCTAGAAATATCCACAAAGGAGAATTATACCGGGAAGGATGAACCTGCAAAAGATCTTCAAATCTCATTCGATGGATTGATTCCGGTAGATCAATTAAAAGAATTCATTGAAGGAACCATCAGAAGCAAGATTGAGGAAAGTGCAAGGTCATCCTTCACCTACTCCAAGCCCTACACTCCAAGAATTGACAGCTTGAAAATGCCGATAGGCTACCAACCACCGAAGTTCCAACAATTTAACGGCAAAGGCAATCCTAAGCAGCACGTCACCCACTTCGTCGAAACGTGCAACAATGCTAGAACATATGGGGATCACCCAGTCAAACAGTTTGTCTGATCACTGAAAGGCAATGCATTTGATTGGTATACTAATTTGGAAGCCGATTCAATTGATGGATGGGAACAACTAGAGCAAGAGTTCCTCAATCAATTCTATAGCACTAGGCGGACCCTCAACATGATTGAGATTACAAATTCCCACCAATGGAAGGATAAGCCAATTATCGATTATATCAATAGGTGGAGGAATCTGAGCCTCAACAACAATGATCGATCATCTGAAGCTTCCGCCATTGAGATGTGCATTTAAGGGATGCATTGGGGTCTTCATTATATTCTTCAAGGAATCTTACCCAGATCATTCGAAGATTTGGCCACTCGACCACATGACATGGAGTTAAGTATGGCAGCAAGTGGAGTAGAAGGACCACCTGTCCAAGAACCCCGCAAAACCAAGGAAAGGCAAGAAATCAAAAAAGGGGGCAAACCTTTTTCAAAACCTCCAAGAAAGGAATCGACGACAGTGAATGTAGCGCCACTCAAGCTTAGGAGCGCAACAAAAGACAACATTACCCCAAAGCAAAACGCTCCTTATGAGAGACTGCAAAGAAAATTAACTTTGAAAGAAATGTAAGCAAAGCAATATCCTTTCCTTGATTATGATGTCCTCAACATATTTGATGACTTGTTGGAGGCTAACCTCATTGAATTACCCGAAGCAGAACGACCTGAAGAAGCCGAACGAACTGATGACCCAAAGTACTGCAGATATCAGCGTTTAGTTAGGCATTCATTCGATACAAGATTGCTTTGTGTTCAAAGACAAGGGTATGCAGTTAGCTCGCCAAGGTAAAATCTCTCTTGAAGAAGATACCACAACAGCAAATGTGACCTCGGTCAAGTGTGGGTCTTTTGACAATGAAGCCTCCTACAATACCACACATAAGAACGATACTACGATCAATGAGGACGAGCTATCTGAAAAGGAAGATTCCTCTGAGACTTATGAATTCATGTCTACCATTACTTTTACTGATGAAGATTTGCTTCTTGGGTCAAGGCCTCATAACCGCCCCTTGTTCGTCGTTGGATATGCATGTGAACAAAAGGTGAACATAATATTGATCGATGGAGGCTCTGCAGTCAATATCTTACCCCTACGAACCTTGAAAGTCTTGGGGATCCCGATGGACAAGCTGGCAAACAGTCGCCTCATGATTCAAGGCTTCAATTAGGGGGACAAAGGGCTGTCGACATTATAAGGATGGAATTATTGATGGGCGATATGGCGTCAACCGCACTATTTTATGTTATAGACGCCAAAACTTCTTACAGTATGCTTCTTGGCCACCCTTGGTTGCATGAAAATTATGTGGTCCCCTCAACATGGCATCAATGCTTCAAATACTGTTGTAGTGGTGTAGTGAAAAAGGTACTCGGCGATACCAACCCCGTTACCGAAGCTGAGTCGCACTTTGCCGACACTAAGTACTCTGTCGAAGCTGCCAGAAGAGGAAAATAGATTTTTCTCTCAGAAAAACCAAAGCTACATGATGATCGAAGCATGAGGTGAAATGAGCCGCCCGTTGTCGAGGCTGGATTTTCAAAGAGTCTGACTTTACCACTTACTCAAGTCAAGGTGAAGCAACCATTGGAACTGCCACTTGAAGGATTTGTGCCCTGAACCCACAAGAAAGATTAGCCCTTGGAAAGCTTCTTCCCGATTCCACCAGCAAGAAGCTTCATGGACTCAACGCCACCCAAGTGATGTTAAAGAAAAAAGGGCATGCAGTCCCAGATTCACGTGTGGGTCTTAGCTTTATCCCTCTTAAGCCTATCCACATCGCCATAAGAAAGGCCAACAATGACCATGTCAGTCAAAGTCTCTCTTCAACAGAAGATGACTAAAGGAAATAAAATCTACGAGAGTGTGTCTTCAACAGACTTGGCCCACGTAAAAGAATGATGCATAGAAAGACCAACAATCAATCTGTCTTTGATAGACTCGGTCCACATGGAAGGACGGGGTCTCAAAAGAAATGCATACCTAAGGTAGCCGCACATCCAAAGAAATACATCACATCCTCATATACACAAAATCGTAGAAGTTTGATTCCTTCCAAAATGAGACACCACACAACTTTAAACATATCATGTGGCAGAGTCTTGAAGGTTATAGCATAAACAGTGGTCTTCACACAAGTTCAACATAATGACAAGGATAACAAAGAAAGCATAGCATCATCCAATTATATTAATGGCAGTGCTGAAGAAGATTTCGCCAAAGCTCATCACATCACCTTAATCGAAAACAAGGAGGTTGAAGAAGAAGATGTTGAAGATGCTCCTCCAGAACTTGAGGAAGGCGTTAATGTTAGAATAGGTGACCATGTAGCCAATCTTGGTAGGCGAATTGTAACCTATGTCTGAACAATTTTGAAGTTTTGATAAAACATTAATGAATAAGAAAGTGAAATTCATATGGCGCATACTTTGTTTGTGGTCACTTTAGATGCCTTATAACTATTCGCTACACAAACAAAGCCCACAGACTGAAATCACATTTTGGGGACTGGGACTACGCTTGGAGGTAGGTCCATGAAATAAGTTCCGCCGAATCAGTCTGGAAATCTCCAACTTAAGGAATCTCGAAAAATGGGTACTGAGATTTCCCTTGAGACTTGCACTAAGCATTTGCTGTTGTGTTTCATCGACGGGTGATGAGGATCATCTAAGCAGTGTTAGTGGGTTGGCCTGCTGGGGAGCGGCTGACTGAGGTGACTCGCGGGAACCGTCTTACGGAGGACCTTGAGTAGGGTCGGCTAGGTATGACGTGTTAGAATAGGTGACCATGTAAGCCAATTTTGGCAGGTATATGTAACCTATGTCCAGACAATTATGGGTGTTTGATAAATCATTGATGAATAAAGAAGTGAATTTCATTTGGCATTACTTTGTTTGTGTTCACTTTTCTATATCTGTTCACTACGCAAACAAAGCCCACGGACTGAGAATCAATTTCGGGGACTGGGACTACGCTTGGAGGTAGGTCCATGGAATCAGTCTTCCCGAATCAGTCCGGAAATCTCCAAGTCAAGGAATCCCGAAAATGGGTACCGGGATTCCATTTGAGACTTGCACTAAGCACCTGCTGTCGTGTTTCATCGACGGGTGACGAGGGTCGTCTAAGCAGTGTTAGTGGGTTAGCATGCGAGGACGCAGCTGACTGAGGTGACTCGTGGGAACCGTCTTACGGAGGACCTTGAGTATGGTCAGCAAGGTATGACGTGTATTCCCGGTTCCAACGGTACAGGTCAAGTCCTTTGACTTGAGGAATTGCTGAGTTTACCTGTACATCAGGGCTGTATCTTAGATATGGTGAGAGATTGCCAGAATTCTCTTTGGTAGTCATAAGCCATGTCTAGTGCAGTTCTGGTGTGCAAAGTGACAGTAGTTTCCAAGAAAGGATCTGTCTCCTGTCAATAGGTTTTGGCAGTTGAGTCTCATGTATACTCTAGGTCTTGTCCCTAAAACTGTGGCCACAGTGACTGAACAGAAGGGAAGGATTCCCTTGCGGCGTTTAGTGAGGACAGACCGACACTTAGGTCCAAAATGGGTACCTGCTTTTTCCGTGCCCTAGACTCTAAGTGATGAGACCGAAGACAGAAGGACAAGTGTACTGTTAGAGCCTAAATGTTCATCCTTGAATATTTCACCTAGTCTCTAGTGCCATGGACCGTTGCTAGATGGCCACCCATGGTAACGGAAGGATTCTAGGAATCCGACCAAGTCTAGCTGAAAGGTGAACCTAAAGAGTCACACACTATCCACACACATTTAGATATTTAATTAAGAATTAAATATTGGAGTGAAGAATGATTAAATTGGATTTAATCGGGTCCTTTATTTTTCTTGGAGAAATAATTCCTTCTATTAGATATAAGGAATTAAATTGATAAATTAGATTTATCAAAGGGATTTATTTAATGGGCTTAAATAATATTTATATTTATTTTAGCCTCTTGGAAATATTTAAATAGGTTTTAAATATTCCATTAAATTAAATTAAATCAAAGGTTGAGATCAATGGGAGAGATGGATGGCTAGGATTGTTTTGACTAAGTCAAAACACTACTTTGACTAGGACTTTGACTAGGTCAAAATCCTAGTCAAATTAGAGTTCTTAAAAGAAGGAGTTTAAAGAGGATTAAAACTCCTCTTCTATATAAACCCCTAGCATCCTACAAGTTGAAGGATGATGAAATTCCAACACACACAACACACACACACACACTCGGCTCTCTCTCCCTCCATCTCGTCCGCCCTCTCTCTCTCTCACACTCCAAGAAATTATTTTCTTTGTTCTCTTGTTCTTGGAACATTAGAACTTGATGAATCAATACCGTTAATTCATAACGTGTTGTTGATTCATCCACTCCAACATATTAACTTGTTCGTTGCTAGCACGACGTGCAAGATACGTGGGTGGATCGTGTGTCACGATTTGGAGGGTCTCAAGAACGAGATCTTGGTGCAAAACGGGGAACAACGCGTGTAGCCGTTGAAGACGAAAACGAAAACGGGTAGGTCTCGTTTATTATTTTCGTCCCTTTTAATTTTCTACCCTATGGCCTCCATGATTCTTTTATGTGATTTATTCATGAGATACACCGAACACCCGGGAATTTCAAAGGCACACCCTTTGAAACGTGTTCTTTAATTTAAAGCATGTTTAAATTTCGCATTTATTTTTAATTATACCGCGCTTCCGCATTCGCGCTTTTCCCGGGACGATCCACAATTCCTTTCATGACGTGAGTTCCTGGTTCCAACGGTACAGGTCAAATCATTTGACTTGAGGAATTGTTGAGTTTACCTGTACATCGGGACTGTATCGTAGGCATGGCGAGAGATTGCCAAGATGCACTTGAGTAGTCATAAGCCATATCTAGTGCAGCCACGATGTACAACGTGACAGTAGTTTCCAAGAAAAGATCTTTCTCTGTGTCTTGTCCCTAAAATTTGTGGCCATAGTAACTGAACAGAAGGGAAGGATTCCCTTGCGGCGTTTGGTAAAAAGGACAGACCGACACTTAGGTCCAAAATGGGTACCTGCATAATCCGTGCCATAGACCCTAAGTGGTGAGACCGTAGACGGAAGGATAAATGTACTGTAGAGCCTAAATGTTCATCTTCGTATATTCACCTAGTCTCTAGTGCCATGGACCGTTGCTAGACGGCCACCCATGGTGACGGGTGGGTTCTAGAAATCCAACCAAGTCTAGCTGAAGGTGAACCTAAAGAGTCACACACAATCTGTACACATAACGTATTTAATTTGGAATTAAATATTTGGAGAAATGGAGTGATTAAATTGGATTTAACCAGGTCCTTCTTTTTTTCGGAAGAAATTAATTCCTTTTATTAGATATAAGGAATTTATCTAATATATCAAATATTTATATTTGATATATTTATTTATTGCTTTTAAGATTATTTAAATATGATTTAAATATTTCATTAAATTAATCAACGGTTGAGATTAGAGAGAGGAATTGATGGCTAGGATTGGTTTGACCAAGAAGCTAGCAATTGACTAGGATTGGACTAGGTCAAATCCCATTCAAGAAGGAGTCTTCAATGTGTAGGAACTAGAAGAGGAATAGGATTCCTCCTCTATAAATATTCCTAAATGTCCTCATTAGAAAAGATGATGAAATCTTGAAGCATACACACAACACACACTCGGCTCTCGCTCCTCTCTCTCTCTCGGCCGACTCTCTCTCCTCTCTTCCAAGAAATCTTTCCTTGTTCTTTTGTTCTACAATTGAACATCAAGGAGGATTGATCTCGTTAATCAATAATGTTTGATCGATCCGTCCTCTCCAAATATCATATACACTTGTTCTATCACTAGCATAAGGAGCAAGGTACGTGGACGGATTGCGTGTACGAATTAGAGGGTCTCCCATTCGAGATCTTGGAGCAAAACGGGGAACAATGCGAGTACCGGTTTGAAGACGAAAACGACAATCGGTAGGTTCCGATTTACAATTTTCGACCCTCTTTACTTTAAACCCTATGGACTCCATGATTGTTTCATATGGCTTTATTATTCATGAGATACACCCAACACCTGGGAGTTTCAAGGGAACACCCTTTTAACGTGTTTATTTTATATTATAGCTGCATGTTTAAATTTATACAAATTTTAATTATACCGTGCTTCTGCATTCGCGCTTCTCCGGGGACGATCCACACGCCTATCCCAGGTTTTCAGTTAAAACCACCATTGATGAGTTGAAAGAAGTCAATCTAAGTGATGGCAAAGATCCCGACCAATTTACACAATTGCTTCTCTAACCCCAGAAGAAGATGAGGCTTATGTCGCGCTACTACATGAGTATAAAGACGTGTTTGCATGGTCCTACGGAGAAATGCCCGGGCTAGATCCAAAAGTGGTTGTGCATCACCTGTCGATGAAGAAAAGGGGCTCCACCCGTCAAAGAAGCCCAACAAAGATTCCGACCTGAGCTAATCCTGGTGATTGAAGGTGAAGTAAACAAGCTCATGGAAGTCGGTTTCATTCGAGAAGTCAAGTACCCAACATGAATTTCCAGTATAGTCCCCGTGAGAAAGAAGAATGGACAAATACGAGTATGTGTTGACTTCAGGGACTTGAATAATGCATGTCCCAAAGATGACTTCCCGTTCCCCATCGTCGAGTTAATGATAGAAGCCAATACAGGTCATGAAGCCCTATCTTTCATGGATGGATCATCCAGAAATAATCAAATACGTATGGCACCAATAGATGAGGAATTGACTGCATTTCGCACTCCTAGAGGTATATATTACTACAAAGTCATGCCTTTTGGATTAAAAAATGTCGGTGCCACATATCAAAGGGCAATGCCAAAGATCTTTGACGACATGCTCCACAAGAATGTAGAATGCTACGTTGATGACTTGGTCGTGAAATCCAAGAAATGAGGGGATCATCTTCATGACTTGAGAAAGGTTTTCGAACGTTTGAGGAGATTCCAGCTAAAGATGAATCCCTCCAAATGTGATTTCAGAGTAACATCCGGAAAATTCCTTGGGTTCATCGTCCGTCCATGGGGTGTAGAGATTTAGCAAGCCAAGATTGATGCCATTTTGAGAATGTCAGAACCTAGGAACGTCCATGAGCTCAAGAGTTTGCAAGGAAAGCTCGCATATCTTCGGAGATTCATTTCAAATCTAGCAGGCCGTTGTCAACCATTCAGCCGTCTAATGAAGAAAAATGTACCCTTCGAATAGGATGAGGCTTGTGATAAATCATTCAAAAGTATAAAATCCTACTTAATGAAGCCTCCGGTGTTGGTTGCACCCATTCCCCGACACCCCTTAATTCGGTACGTCGCTGCTTAAGAGCGCTCTGTGGGAATCTTACTTGCCCAGAAAAATAATGAGGGAAAAGAGAATGCTTTATACTATTTAAGAAGAACGATGACACCAAACAAGCTCAATTATTCACCCATTAAAAAAGCTATTTTTGACGCTCATCTTCGCAATCCAGAAGTTGAAGCATTACTTTCAATCACACGTGTCCATCTGGTCTCAAAAGCAAATCCTCTAAAATATGTCATGGAAAAGCTAGTGCTGTCTGATAGACTCGCAAGATGGTATCTTCA
Organism: Sesamum alatum; assembly: GCA_034509735.1. NCBI lineage: Eukaryota > Viridiplantae > Streptophyta > Magnoliopsida > Lamiales > Pedaliaceae > Sesamum > Sesamum alatum. The sequence continues at coordinate 16,131,648 of JACGWO010000002.1, forward strand.
GCTGCAACAATTTGAGATCACATGCGTTCGTCAAAAGGCTGTGAAAGGACAAGCCTTAGCAGACTTTTAGCCGATCACCCCATCCCTGTCGAGTGGGAATTGTCTTATGACTTGCCTGACAAAGATGTCCTTCTGATTGAAGTACGCCCCCTGAAAAATGTACTTTGATGGAGTTTCCCATAGAGAAGGAGCCGGGGCTGGGGTTGTCTTTGTCACATCTGAAGGGGAAGTCCTGCCTTACTCCTTCACTTTAACCTAGAACTGCTCAAATAATATGGCAGAATACCAAGCTTTAATCCTTGGATTGGAAATGGCAGTCAACATAAAGTAACGACACCTTAAAGTATACAGAGACTCTCAGTTAGGAACCAATCAGCTCCTCGGTCTCTACGAAGTCAAAAAGTTTGAGTTGCTTCCATACCATGACTATGCAAGAAGGTTGGTGGGATGGTTAGGAGATGTAGAACTTGAGCACTTGCTGAGAAAGGATAATAAACAAGTTGATGCTCTCCCCTCCTTATAAAAATTTTGTCCCTGAAATTTAACTAACTTACCCGTTCAATTGAATAAATAGGGATATTTGTCTCTTATATGCTCCTCTACTTCCCAAGTTGTCTCTCTCTGAGAATGATGACTCCACTTCACTTTCACTATTGGTATCTCCTTATTTCTCAATTTTCTTACACTTCTGTCTAGAATCTCTGTGGGCTCCTTTACATATGTCAACTCCTCGAAAATCTCTATTTCTGGTTCACGGATGACGTGGCTAGGATCAAATCGATATCGTCATAGCATCGAAACAAGGAAAACATCATGTATCCGTGACAACTCTGGTGGCAATGCTAGTCGATACGCTGATGGCCCAATTCTTTCAATAATTTCATACGGCCCCATCATATATCTCGGACTCAGCTTCCCTTGCTTGCCAAATCTAAAGATCCCCTTCCATGGAGCTACCTTCAGAAAAACCCTATCACCTATTCCCTATTCCATCTCCCTTCGGTGTTTATCGTTATAACTTTTTTGTCGATCTTGAGCTGCTTTCAAACACTTTTTCACTATCTGTATCTTTTCTACCGTTTCTTGCACCAATTCCGGACCGTCCAGCTGTCGTGATCCCTCCATATCCCAACATACTGGACTGGGACATCTCCTTCCATATAATGCTTCGTACGGGGCCATACCGATACTAGAATGAAAACTATTGTTATATGCAAACTCTATCAAAGGTAGATGATCATCCCAGTTGCCCTTAAACTCTATTGTACAAGCCCTCATCATATCTTCCAGGGTCTGAATTGTTCTTTCTGACTGTCCATCTGTCTGAGGATGAAATGCAGTACTGAAATGTAAATTTGTGCCCATTGCCCTTGGTAAACTTCTCCAAAAATGTGAGGTGAATCGAGGATCTATGTCTGATACAATAAATACAAGCACACCATGTAATCTCATGATTTCGGAAACATACAACTCAGCTAACTTATCCAGAGAATCACCTAGTCGTATCGGCAAGAAATGTGCTAATTTCGTCAGTCTATCTACAATTACCTAGATAGCATCATGCTTCCTGAGTGTACGTGGCAACCCTACGACAAAATCCATAGTAATAATTTCCACTTCCATTCTGGTATGGATAAAGGTCGAAGTTTACCTGCTGGTGCCTGATGTTCTGCTTTTACCTGCTGACATGTCATACATTTGGCCACAAACTCTGCCATATACTTCTTCATTGTCTGCCACCAGTAGTAGGGTCATAAATTCTAATACATCTTTGTAGTACCTGGATGCATGGAATATGATGCATTATGAGCTTCTCGCAAGATCTGCCCTCATAACCCATCTACATCGGGTACAAAAATTCGTTCCCCGTTCACTATCACTCCATCAGCTCTTATCGAAAAATTTGACTTCTTACCGTGTTTCATTTTCTCCGGCATCCGTAATAAGAAAAGATCCCGAGTCTGTGCTTCATTGATTTGATCCACAAAGTCTGGCTTAAGTTGCAAGGCTGCCAACAATCCCGTCATCTTATCAACTTCTAATCTCGCATTCATAGATCTCATTTCCAGCAACAATGTCATATCATGACTCCCCAAACTGGCTAATGTACTTGAACTCTTTCTACTCAAAGCATCTACTACCACGTTTGCCTTCCCTGGATGATAATCAATAGTGCAGTCATAATCCGTCAGCAGTTCTATCCATCTCATTTGTCCCAAATTCAATTCCTTTTGAGTCAAAATATACTTCAAACTCTTGTGATCAGTGAAAATTTGAATTTTTTTCTCCATACAAATAATGTCTCCGTATCTTTAATGCATGCACAATCGCGGCCAACTCCGAATTATGTGTGGGATAATTCAACTTATGAGTCCTCAACTGACGAGATGCATAGGCAATTATCTTTTCCGTTCTGTATTAATACACAACCCAAACCCTGCTTTAAAGCATCCGTGTACACTACATATCCACCACTACCAGACGGTAAAATCAAAATCGGAGTTGAGGTCAATCTTTTCTTCAACTCATCAAAGCTTCGTTAGCACTGTTCAGTCCACTGAAATACTACTCTCTTCCTCAGTAACTTTGTCAAAGGACCGACAATTATGGAGAAGCCTCGACGAATCTCTTATAATACCCTGCTAACCCCAAGAAACTTTAAACTTCAGTCGCATTCTTTGGTACTCTCCATTCCATAATAGCTTTCACTTTTGAAGGGTCGGGCATAACCCTATCACCCGATATCACATGCTCGAGGAAAACCACCTGATTTATCCAGAATTTACATTTGCTTAGTTTAGCATACAAATTTTTCTCCTTCAAGATCTGTAACACTATCCTCAGATGTTGTTCATACTCCTCCCGGCTCCTCGAGTACACCAAAATATCATCTATAAAAACAATAACAAACTGATCCAGGTACTCGTGGAATGTACGATTCATCAATGCCATAAATGCTGCTGGTGCATTTGTTAACCCAAATGGCATTACCAAGAACTCATAGTGACCATAACGTGTGCGAAAAGCTGTTTTTGGTATGTCATTTTCGCCTATACTCAACTGCCAATACCCAGACCTCAAGTCGATCTTTCAAAATGTTGTAGCCCCCTTCAATTGGTCCAGTAAGTCATCAATCCTTGGCAAAGAATATTTATTCTTCACTGTCACCCTATTCAACTGACGGTAGTCGACACACAATCTCATACTACCATCTTTCTTCTTCACAAATAGTACTGGTGCCCCCCCCCCACGGTGAAGTACTCGGTCTGATAAATCCTTTCACCAACAATTCTTCTATTTGTTTCTTAAGTTTCTGCAATTCCACTGGGGCCATTCTATATGGTGCATTAGAAATAGGGGCAACTCCTGGATGAGTTTCTATCGTAAAGTCCACTTTCCTATGTGGTGGCAAACCTGGTAAGTCATCAGGGAACACTTCAGGGAAATCTCTCACTACAGGAATTTCCTCCAACGTGAGATTAACCTTCTCTGCATCTATCACATGAGCTAGATATGCCTCACATCCTTCTAGCATTAATCGTCTTGCCTCCATGGCTGATATTACACAAACTGGTACTACCTGTCGCTCCCCTACGAATACTACTTTTGGCTGGTCAGAAGATTCAATTGTCACTTCCTTTTTATAACAATCAACCACTGCTTTATGTCGTGATAGCCAATCCATTCCCAAAATTACATCAAACTCCTTCAAATTCATCACTACGAGATCCACAGGCAAATTTTCATCTCCAATCCTCACCAAACTCCCCTTCCTATCACGATTCACTACTACACCCCCTCCCACAGGTAAATAAACCATCAAATTATATCCCAAAGGACTAATCTCACCTGGTATTTTTTATGCAAATTCTGATGATATATATGAATGCGTAGAGCCAGGATCAATCAAAACATAAGCCTCAACGTTAAATAACAAGATTGTACCTGATATCACGTCATTCGGAGCAGGAGCTTCCTCTCTGGTCATGTTGTATATTCTTGCTTGGGCCTGTCTCTGAGTGACTTGTGCTCCAGACCCCCTCGCACCCCCATCAATAGTGTGGTCACCATCTCTGTTACCAATGCCTCTACCCCTACCTCTTCCTCTACCTCTCTCAACTCCTCGGCCACTGCTCCCAATACTGCTTTGACTTTGGGCCCCTCTAGATGCACTTCCACCTAAACTCGTGGTCTGACTGGGACAATCCCTAGATATGTGTCCTCTACCTCCGCAGTTGTAACAAATCCTGGGTATAACATCTGGTCCCCAACATTATCTTGAATGTCGCCTCCCACAAGTAGAACAACTAGAAGTGAAAGCTGACCCCCTGCTGCAACTCTGTCCAGCTCCCCTACCTGATCCAATAGAAGGCATAGTAAACAAACTGCGCTCGATCAAACCTCTATTGAAACCCATTGGTCCACTGAACCTCGGTCCACTACTTCCCCAGAAAGCAGGTCCACCACGCGAAAAGTTCCCTCCTCCTGCAGAAAATGAACGACCCATTCCCTCTTGGTCAACCTACTCGACTGCCCCACTGCATATGTTGATTTTCTCTTTTCTTCCATGTTCTTCTTCTCTTCGGTTACAGCCTCTTCCATTCGAACCACTGACTCAACAAGAGTTTTGAAATTCGTAATTCTAACTGCCAGATCCTTTTTTTATCTCCGGTCGTAGCACCTTCTCAAAACGGTAACAACGATCCTCTTGTGTCGTTATTGCTTATGGTTCATACTTGGCTAATGCAGCAAAACGGAGTTCATATTCTGCCACTGTCTTATCATCCTCTTGCACTAAGTTTAGAAATTCTATCCTCTTCTTATCTTGGTACATCTTGGGTCTGTATTTATCATCGAACTCGCTCTGAAAGTCAGCCCAAGTTATCTCTCTTGGCTCATATGCCCTCTTTACGGACCTCCACCAAATCAAGGCATTCCCCACGAATAAAGAAACAACATACTTAAGTCGATTCTCAGGAGTACACTTCACTAAGTTCAGCACGTCTTCGACCTTTCCCCACCATCTCTCAGCAATCTCAGGATCTAAGGTACCCTCAAATTCAGCAGCTCCCATCTTTCTGATTCTTTCATAATTACGATCAATTGTAGCAACTGCTAGTGCTGGCGCTGGAGTGGGTGCATGCGTCTGTGCAAGAAATTATGCTTGGGCCTGGAGGGCCATCTGAAGAATCTGTGCAAATTCTGGTGGTAACCCTACCACTGGAGCACCACCAGGAGGAATAGGAGCATCAACACCATCACCCTCTCGACCTATCTCCACCCCACCTGCACTTGCAGGTGCAATCGAGCCCTCTTCGGACTCCCCTGACGCTTTCCTACCAGCTACTAGGTCAGCACGTGCACCTTGAGAAGTCATCCTACACTAGATAATTCAGTCATTAAACACATCTCATAGCCAACCAATCACCCTAGAAACGTAGAGCTCTGATACCACCTAATGTAACAACCCCTACAACACTCCACCTAGTTACCACTAATTAATCTTCCATCGCATTTCAACTCATTCTATAACATAATATAAATTATATTTTACCAATATAACAAATATATATATATATATATATACGACCTAAGATAATCAACATGGCCAAAACCTTATATATATACTTCCCACTAATGTACATAACTTAAGAAAAAGATAACCAACGTCCAACTGTCCAAAAACTTAAAACAAACTCTACAATACTAGGATATTTTAATTATATAGCCCAAAAACTTCCATTTCCGATGTCACGGCTGACCCACCTATTCAGTGTCACGGCACGGCTCAAGATCCAATGGTATTAGTCCGTGCGACCTATCTCCTGAAACGTGTGTGGCAAGGAATGAGCTGCCTACTCAATAAGTATAGCCTTTTGGTCTATATATATGAAGGACAAGCGGATCCGCCCGGGAGCGCGAGCGGAAGCGAGGAAGGCGAGAAATTGCGTAAATTTAAATCAAATACAAAATACGCGAATCCTAAGGGGTGTACCCTTGGGTGCTCAACCGGGCGTTCGATGTAGGATGTGTAAATATTAAAACATATATTTAAACACATAGGGCATAGATATACAATTGAAATCAATCAAAGCGTAATAAACCGTTACCTTTGATTGTTTAGCGTATGCTTCCGGCTACTAGCGTTGTTCCTTCTGCGGAATGCTCACGAAATCCAAACATATGGATCACCAAAGGTGATCCACACCACACCGGAAGAAACACACGTTCTTCTTGCTAGAAAAGAACGGGTTTAGAAGGAATCGGTTTAAGAGAAGAACACTATGAATTAGTGTTCTCTTAAACTTACTTTGTTCTTCTTCTTGATACAAAATCAAGTGAAGAACACAAGTGTGAGAGAGGGAGGGAGCACGAAATTTTGAGAGAGAGGAGAGGATTTTTGTCTTCTCTTTTTCCTAGAAAAAGATGAATAATGAATCACTTATGCTAGGTGTTGTATATTCTAATATATATACATAATTAATGTGATTATTGGAATGTGTCTAGGTTCATCCAAGGATGTCTAGATTCATTTCAATCAATCACCATCAATTCTTCAATCAAGCCTACCAAAATTTATGGTATGATCAAATCATACCAAAAGGGAAGAGCTTGATTGGAGTTGATTTGTCTCTTTCCAAAAGAGACAAGTCAACATACCACCTAGCATGCAACATGGCTGATTTTGCTTCCTCCAAGGGAGCATGTCGGCTATGTTTAATTAAGGGAAGAAGTCCAACTTCTTCCTATTCCAAATTAGGAATTATTTCTCCTCTCGGGTATAATTTAACGGACCGGGTTTTATCGTAATCCAATTACGACGAACCCAATATTAAATCCAATTTAATGTCCACTTAAATTATTCCCGTTGATCTTTTAATCCAATTAAAAGATCCAACGTCTCAACATCTCAACTTTCCATATTTAATCGAAAATCCAATTTACCGATTAAATGAAAGACCAATACAATATCGGCCCGTCCATCCAACGGACTTTCCCTTAAGTAATCCAATTACTTATTTTTATCCTTCGAGATTGACTCCAAGTTGATCTCTCAACCTCCTCGGTGATTTGTGTGTGACCCTTTAGGTTCACCCTCAGCTAGACTTGGGCCCGTGTCCCACAAGGGCCCGTTACCATGGGTAGCCGTCTAGCAACGGTCCATGGCACTAGAGACTAGGTGAATTGGCGTGAAGATTTAGGCGCCGATTCCGTACGGGTACGATCCTTCCGTCTACCGTCTCCCGGCCTTAGTCTAGGGTATGGAATTGGGCGTCGGTTCCCATCCTTGACTAGGCATCTATGCTTAATACTCGAGACTACGTATGCTTCATTGCATGGACACAGGAAACCATTCCCTGTTCGACCAACCACTGTGGCCACAGCTTCAAACAGCATGTACGTGTCTCTGAGTGCATAGGAGATACCTCTGTCATATACTGACAGGGGACGGATCCTCTTCTTGGAATCCACCGTCCTCGCTACACATTCCGACTGCACTGGACAAGGCTTATAATGATCATCTTACAGAATGATCACCTCTCGCCAGATCCAAGATACAGCCGTCCTGTGCACGTGACTGCCATGATTCCTCAAGCCTGAGGATTACTCCCGTACTATCAGAACCGGGAAATCCAATCATACCGACCAAGCCTCCAAGGCTTCCATATGATGATCCCTGCGAGTCAGTCCAGTCGGCTCGACCCCAGTCGACCAACCCATCAAGATCGTGTAGGCGTCCCACGCCTGTCGCCGATGAAACACGGCACTCATGCAATGAACACGACTCTTGACGCAAGTCTCAATAGGACTCTCGATGCCCTGTCTCGAGGTCCTCGACTTGGAACGTTTCAGACCCAACTCTTAATCAGTTGGTTTCATGACCACCATCCAATGCGTGGCCCAACTGCACGAGTTGTTATCCATGGTCTGTGGGCTTTGTTGCGATATAAGTTAAACACCGTTTTAACAAATGTAAAGTGAGCACAACAAAGTAGGTACCAATAGTGACGAACACTCACTTTATTCATCACATAATAATATTACAATTACATCGAGCTGTATAATAGGTTACAAATCGCCAAACCTATTGGCTTTCTGGTCACCTATTCTAACAATCTCCCACTTGACCTAAAGCCAATCACCCATAGACCTCAAACCCATCTTATCCAGATGCTGAGTATGGGCAACTTGCGACACGGGCTTAGTAAGTGGATCTGCTATGTTTTCTGCGGAGCTGACTCGGTCCATCCGAACGTCACTCCTGCTATCCCTCTCTCTAAGTAGATGGTAGCGGCTAAGAATATGCTTGGATCGTGATGAGATCTCGGTTCCTTTGCTAGCGCTATCACCCCGTTGTTATCATAAAAGATAATTACAGGCTTAGCAATGCTAGGTATTACATCCAACCCTTGGATGTAGCTTATCAACCAAACCATTCCTTAGCAGCTTCCAAAGCCGCTATGTATTCAAAACTCTATGGTGGAGTCCGTCGTGGTAGCCTATTTGGAACCCTTCCAAGTAACCACGCCACCATTAAGTCTGAACACATAACCAGACTGAGACTTGGCATCATCGTCATCTGACTGGAAGCTAGCGTCGCTATAGCCTTCCAGTATCAACTCTCCACCGCCGTAGATCAAGAACATGTCCTTAGTCCTTTTTAGGTACTTTAGAATAGTCTTGACTGCACTCCATTGTGCCTCCCCAACACACGACTGATATCGACTTGTTACGCTCAAAGCGAAAGCCACATCATGTCTAGTGCACTGAACAACATACTGTATGCTGCCTACGGCTGAAGCATAGGGGATGTCCAACATCCTTTTAAGCTCCTCATCAGTCTTAGGAGACTGCTTCTTGGATATCTTAATTCCATGCCTCATAGGAAGGAATCCTCGTTTTGAGTTCTCCATCTTGAATCTCTTCAAGACTTTCTCAATGTACGAGGACTGGGCCATTCCTAACATCCTTCTAGATCTATCCCTGTAGATCTTGATGCCAAGGATGTAGGATGCCTCGCCCATATCCTTCATGGAGAATTGCATTGACAGCCAAGCTTTAGTGGTACCCAACATCTTAGCATCATTCCCAATGAGCAAAATGTCATCCACGTAAAGCACCAGAAACGCAACTGAGCTCCCACTGATCTTCTTGTATACACAAGGATCGGACTCGTTCTTGATGAAATCATATCCCCGTATGACTTCATCAAAACGTATGTTCCAGCTTCGGGTTTAACCCCTTTTGGTGGATCTGCTAGGGTCCAAACCTTGTTTGTACCCATCGAGTCCATCTCGGATTTCATGGCCTCAAGCCACTTGTCCGAATCGATGTCCGACATCGCTTCTCCGTATGTCTTTGGATCATTATCCAACTGACCGGTCAGGCCCAGAAATCCATACCTATCAGGTGCATGGGATACTCTGGCCGACCTACGGAGGACTGGAACAATATCAGTGGGAACCACTGGCTCAGATGTCACTGCCGCCTCATGGGGTACCTCATTTGATTCCTCAAGGAATACCTCATCGCATCGACTATCCGATGGAAAACCTTTTTCCAAGAACACTGCGTTTCGCGAGACAAAAACCTTTTGCTCGGAGGGATCATAGAAATAATACCCCGCAGTTTCTTTCGGATAGCCGATAAACCTGTATAAACTAGACCTCGAGTCCAGTTTATCTTCCACTAATCTCTTGACATATGCGGGGCAACCCCACACTTTCAAGTATTTGTAGGAGGCAGGCTTGCCATGCCATATCTCATATGGCGTCTGGGATACCCTTTTAGATGGCGCCAAGTTCAAAACTTTGGCCGCCGTCTCAAGAGCGTATCCCAAGAAGGAAAGGGGTAGTTCGGTAAAACTCATCATGGATCGGACCATGTCCAACAAGGTCCGATTCCTCCTTTCAGACACACCGTTAAGCTGCGGTGTTCCAGGAGGGGTCCACTGAGAGAGAATCCCATTCTCTTTTAGATAATCAGTAAACTCACCACTCAAATACTCTCCACCTCGGTCCGACCGAAGGGCTTTGATCTTTCGACTGGTTTGGTTCTCTACTTCAAGTCTGTATTCCTTAAACCTTCCAAAGGCTTCAGACTTGTACCTCATCAGGTAAAACATAACCATACCGTGAGTGATCATCGGTAAAGGTTATGAAGTACGAGTACCCACCTCTTGCCTGAGTATTTAGTGGACCACAGACATCTGTATGGATCAAATCCTACAGACCACTGGCTAGCGTACTTTGTTCAACAAAGGGTTTCTTGGTCATCTTTCCCTTTAGACAGGATTCGCAGGTCGGTAGGTTGTCCAAATCGTCTATTTCTAGACTCTTTGAGTCCACCAACCTTCTTATCCTATCTTTAGAGATATGACCTAACCTCGCATGCCATATCTGTGCGTTATTATGATCATCACGTTTTCGTTTGTGTTCTGCAGTCATAATCCAATTAGACTGTTGAAGTATGTACAGACCGTTGACCAATGTACCAAGCAAATGAGAAATACCATCATTGATAATGAAAAAACCGTTTTTATTGATGATAAATTCATATCCCTCCTTATCAAGGACTGGGATGGAAACAATGTTTTTAATCATGCTAGGTACATAGAAACAGTCGTTCAGTACAATCCTAACATGACTACTAATGGCTAACTCTAGTGATCCTACGGCCTCCGCAGCAACGGCCTTGCCATCACCTAGCCTCAGGATCATCTCATCCTTGGTTAGCCTTCTGCTTCTTTGCAGTGCCTGCAAATCATTGCAGATGTGAGCACCACACCCGGTATCCAATACCCATGAAACAGAATTAGTAATCATATTAACTTCAACCACAAACACACCTGGGTTGGAGAGGAGTTGTGGGCACTCCCTTTTCCAATGCCCTTTCCCTTGGCAATGCATGCAGACATCATTTGCCTTGGACCGCTGAGAACCACGGGCCTTCCCTTTCCCTTTGCTTGGTCCAACCGGAGCAACAGGGACGCCCGGAGCGTGAGCAGGGGCCACAACCGTCTTCCCTTTGCCCTTCTTCCTCTTCCAGCGTCCGGCCCTCTTGCCATTCACCTTGGAGGTCGAAGCCTCTCCTATCAATACCGTTGGCGCCGACTTGTGGGTCGTTGCCTCGTATTGGACCAGCATGTTGATCAACTCATGAATAGACTTCTCAAGTCCGTTCATGTTGTAGTTTACAACAAACGGGTCATAGGATGGAGGAAGCGACTGGAGGATCACGTTAATGTACGTGTCATTGTTAAGCCCAGCTTTAAGGTCCTCGAGTTCAGCCACTAGGGAGAGCATCTTGACCCCATGACTCTGTACAGACGCTCCTTCAACGAGCTTGGTGCCAAAGAATGCTTTTGTGGCGGCATATCTAATATGCCTATCCGGAACCGCATAAACCTCGTTCATGCGGAGCATTATGGCGGAGACGTTGTCCAGCCTCTCACACTGCTTCTGGATGTCGTTAGACATCGAAGCCAGTATGATACTGCGTACTTTCCGATTGTCCTCATGCCATTTCTCGAACGTCAAACGTTTTTCAGGCGTGGACCCCTCCGGTAAGTTGCTCGGTGGCGGCTCGTCCAAGACGTAGCCTTGGTTCTCGAAACCGAGGACAATCCTCAGGTTTCTCAGCCAGTCCGAGTAATTCGTTCCGTTGAATTTGTTAGTCTCAAAAATCATGGTTAACGGGTTCTTAGACATATCTACATTAATGAAAATGTAAAGCAGAAATTAGCAGATGATGGTAATATTATTGTTCAAGTTGAAGACTTGGTCTTTTAGTCTTTAACCCTCCCACTATTTATACGAAAGTCCGCCACTCTCAAGCGGAGTTTCGGGAAACCATTTCCTAGTGGGCTTGGGATCCACAAGCGTAATCTCCATGCCCAGCTTTTACGATTCACATGAAGAAGACCTTGTGGGAGATATCCAATATCATTCTCATCCAATGAGATTCCCAAGATATTTTGCCTCACCTATTCACATGGTCCCGAGGACTCCAAGAGAACCATGTTACTCAGTGTTGGGCCCGACCCATCAACCAAATCATGCCTCAAACTGTCGCCCCCCACGACTCGTGAGACAGGGAAACATCGAGCGCAGTCTTTTTGTTCACAACAATAGTGCAGCTTTCCCCTAGTCCAAGTGTGCCACGACTCGTGAGACCACACTTGGGTAGTGGTAGCTTCCTCACCACATTGCTGTGGATGGAAGGCTCGGGCAGACCAAAATACCATTTTGATCCATGTCCGTTCTGGGCCTAATATTTAATTTGGTCCAACCAAATGAGAGTTTAAGTGTAACCGAGACCTCATCACATTATGGTGTTTTAGCATGCATAAATATCCAATATTTAAAGCGATAAATAAATACGCCGCATGCAGAAAACATAGCATACCCCTGTTAGGATGATCACAAGCCCAACCTATGCAACCCACTGAGCCCGCAGTGAGTCTATGGTCTGTCTAGGGTGGTCCTAAATTATTACAATAATAATAAACCATTGTCATTCCAATGGGCCTTGAAGTGCTTCTTGTTTCACGCCTTGATGCTCCTCCTTGGGGTCTCCGACTCCAATTGCTTGTTAAAATTGAAACCTCACGAATCCTATCTACTCTTTACAACTGAAAGTAATACATCGGTAATAAAGAAAACAAGCCTTAACATCATGAGGCTGAAAATACGGGAGATGATAGTCCCAAAAATAAGAGGCACGCAGGCCCCACCCAACAGAAAATAAATAAACATTCATTCATCCATACACAAGGTCTAGGGCTTTGTGATCATCCCATGTTGATTCCATCAACTCACATAACATAATTATTCCAAATAATCATGCATAAATAATCAATGGATATTCCAAATACCCAAGTGATGTCCAACATCACAAAAGCATAAATATACAAATAATATGCAAAATTCAAATTTGAAATTTAATGGACATTTTAAACAATGCATCCAATGAATGTATTAATCCCAAATTAATTAAGCAAATTTAATTCAAGGAATAATCCAATTATCCCAAAATCAAAAATGCAAAATTAACATATTTTAAGAATATTGTGCAGAAAATACAGAAAATCAAATTTTCCGGAAAAAGTCGAAAAACGGCACAAAACGGCCCAGCCGTTGTGCTGGCCGGCCGCCCGCGCGCAGGCGCCCGTCTGCGCGCGGCCACTGCCGGCCCGACCAAATTTTTTTTTTTTTTTTCAAAACTGTTTCAGCACAATAAAATTAATATTATTCTTGAAAATAAGCATGCAATTTTAGATCCAATCTAACAAAATTAAGCATGCCAAAAGTCCATTAAATCCCAAACAATTGAATCATCATATTATTCATATATTTATGTAATCTAACATGCCAATAAAGCCATTTAAAAGCAAGTAGATCATGCCAAACACATAGATCCATGCCCCTTACATCGAACCGGGCTCTGATACCACTTGAAGGACAAGCGGATCCGCCCGGGAGCGCGAGCGGAAGCGAGGAAGGCGAGAAATTGCGTAAATTTAAATCAAATACAAAATACGCGAATCCCAAGGGGTGTACCCTTGGGTGCTCAACCGGGCGTTCGATGTAGGATGTGTAAACATTAAAACATATATTTAAACACATAGGGCATAGATATACAATTGAAATCAATCAAAGTGTAATAAACCGTTACCTTTGATTGTTTAGCGTATGCTCCCGGCTACTAGCGTTGTTCCTTCTCCGGAATGCTCACGAAATCCAAACGTATGGATTCTCCAAAGGTGATCCATACCACACCGGAAGAAACACACGTTCTTCTTGCTAGAAAAGAACGGGTTTAGAAGGAATCGGTTTAAGAGAAGAACACTATGAATTAGTGTTCTCTTAAACTTACTTTGTTCTTCTTCTTGATTCAAAATCAAGTGAAGAACACAAGTGTGAGAGAGGGAGGGAGCACGAAATTTTTGAGAGAGAGGAGAGGATTTTTGTCTTCTCTTTATCCTAGAAAAAGATGAATAATGAATCACTTATGCTAGGTGTTGTATATTCTAATATATATACATAATTAATGTGATTATTGGAATGTGTCTAGGTTCATCCAAGGATGTCTAGATTCATTTCAATCAATCACCATCAATTCTTCAATCAAGCCTACCAAAATTTATGGTATGATCAAATCATACCAAAAGGGAAGAGCTTGATTGGAGTTGATTTGTCTCTTTCCAAAAGAGACAAGTCAACATACCACCTAGCATGCAACATGGCTGATTTTGCTTCCTCCAAGGGAGCATGTCGGCTATGTTTAATTAAGGGAAGAAGTCCAACTTCTTCCTATTCCAAATTAGGAATTATTTCTCCTCTCGGGTATAATTTAACGGACCGGGTTTTATCGTAATCCAATTACGACGAACCCAATATTAAATCCAATTTAATGTCCACTTAAATTATTCCCGTTGATCTTTTAACCCAATTAAAAGATCCAACGTCTCAACATCTCAACTCTTCATATTTAATCGAAAATCCAATTTACCGATTAAATGAAAGACCGATACAATATCGGCCCGTCCATCCAACGGACTTTCCCTTAAGTAATCCAATTACTTATTTTTATCCTTCGAGATTGACTCCAAGTCGATCTCTCAACCTCCTCGGTGATTTGTGTGTGACCCTTTAGGTTCACCCTCAGCTAGACTTGGGCCCGTGTCCCACAAGGGCCCGTTTACCATGGGTGGCCGTCTAGCAACGGTCCATGGCACTAGAGACTAGGTGAATTGGCGTGAACATTTAGGCGCCGATTCCGTACGGGTACGATCCTTCCGTCTACCGTCTCCCGGCCTTAGTCTAGGGTATGGAATTGGGCGTCGGTTCCCATCCTTGACTAGGCATCTATGCTTAATACTCGAGACTACGTATGCTTCATTGCATGGACACAGGAAACCATTCCCTGTTCGACCAACCACTGTGGCCACAGCTTCAAACAGCATGTACGTGTCTCCGAGTGCATAGGAGATACCTCTGTCATATACTGACAGGGGACGGATCCTCTTCTTGGAATCCACCGTCCTCGCTACACATTCCGACTGCACTGGACAAGGCTTATAATGATCATCTTACAGAATGATCACCTCTCGCCAGATCCAAGATACAGCCGTCCTGTGCACGTGACTGCCATGATTCCTCATGTCTGAGGATTACTCCCGTACTATCAGATCTGGGGAATCCAATCATACCGACCAAGCCTCCAAGGCTTCCATATGATGATCCCCGCGAGTCAGTCCAGTCGGCTCGACCTCAGTCGACCAACCCATCAAGATCGTGTAGGCGTCCCACGCCTATACCCGATGAAACACGGCACTCATCCAATGAACACGACTCTTGACGCAAGTCTCAATAGGACTCTCGATGCCCTATCGCGAGGTCCTCGACTTGGAACGTTTCAGACCCAACTCTTAACAGTTGGTTTCATGACCACCATCCAATGCGTGGCCCAACTGCACGAGTTGTTATCCATGGTCTGTGGGCTTTGTTGCGATATAAGTTAAACACCGTTTTAACAAATGTAAAGTGAGCACAACAAAGTAGGTACCAATAGTGACGAACACTCACTTTATTCATCACATAATAATATTACAATTACATCGAGTTGTATAATAGGTTACAAATCGCCAAACCTATTGGCTTTCTGGTCACCTATTCTAACAATATAAGTATACGAGCAACCAATCAAGTATAAAACAAGTATACCAACACAATCCAACATGTGACATACATTACAACAGATAAGAAATCACATAGCTACAATAAGATATTAAGTCAAGACATAATAGAGGCATTTTAGTTGTTTCCTTAGGGCCCTGCTTAACCAACCTGGAGTGCATCACTCAATGAGCTTAGCCGCGCTATCACCATCATCATCATCTCAATCACAATGCTCATTTTTCCACTCTCTTTTCTTTTCAGATATCACACAACACACAGCTCGTGTGTATCCCATCCTCTCCATTGATCAATGACAGCACACAGCTCCTCATTGATCGTAACATTTTAAGCCATTAAGTATGCTCCCCAGTTAGGTAAGCCATCGTTTCATTTAATAATCATTCACTCGTCAATACCCTTCTTATTTGATTTCATATCACAATCAATTATACAACCCCGCAATCATTGAGCCAACATCCGTGCAGCACAATCACACTTTAGCACGTAATAGCAATTCCACAGATATAAAGATAATCTCAATAACAATCGACATCCATGATCGAGTATATAAACAATCCATATTTATATCCATATAAAATATATCTATATATATCCAACATCCTGTTAGAATAGGTGACCATGTAAGCCAATTTTGGCGGGTATATGTAACCTATGTCTAGACAATTATAGGTGTTTGATAAATCATTAATGAATAAAGAAGTGAATTTCATTTGGCATTACTTTGTTTGTGTTCACTTATATCTGTTTTCTATATCTGTTCACTACGCAAACAAATCCCACGGACTGAGAATCAATTTCGGGGACTGGGACTACGCTTGGAGGTAGGTCCATGGAATCAGTCTTCCCGAATCAGTCCGGAAATCTCCAAGTCAAGGAATCCCGAAAATGGGTACCGGGATTCCATTTTGAGACTTGCACTAAGCACCTGCTGTCGTGTTCATCGACGGGTGACGAGGGTCGTCTAAGCAGTGTTAGTGGGTTAGCATGCTAGGACGCAGCTGACTGAGGTGACTCGCGGGAACCGTCTTACGGAGGACCTTGAGTATGGTCAGCAAGGTATGACGTGTATTCCCGGTTCCAACGGTACAGGTCAAGTCCTTTGACTTGAGGAATTGCTGAGTTTACCTGTACATCAGGGCTGTATCTTAGATATGGTGAGAGATTGCCAGAATTCTCTTTGGTAGTCATAAGCCATGTCTAGTGCAGTTCTGGTGTGCAAAGTGACAGTAGTTTCCAAGAAAGGATCTGTCTCCTGTCAATAGGTTTTGGCAGTTGAGTCTCATGTATACTCTAGGTCTTGTCCCTAAAACTGTGGCCACAGTGACTGAACAGAAGGGAAGGATTCCCTTGCGGCGTTTAGTGAGGACAGACCGACACTTAGGTCCAAAATGGGTACCTGCTTTTTTCCGTGCCCTAGACTCTAAGTGATGAGACCGAAGACAGAAGGACAAGTGTACTGTTAGAGCCTAAATGTTCATCCTTGAATATTTTCACCTAGTCTCTAGTGCCATGGACCGTTGCTAGATGGCCACCCATGGTAACGGAAGGATTCTAGGAATCCGACCAAGTCTAGCTGAAAGGTGAACCTAAAGAGTCACACACTATCCACACACATTTAGATATTTAATTAAGAATTAAATATTGGAGTGAAGAATGATTAAATTGGATTTAATCGGGTCCTTTATTTTTCTTGGAGAAATAATTCCTTCTATTAGATATAAGGAATTAAATTGATAAATTAGATTTATCAAAGGGATTTATTTAATGGGCTTAAATAATATTTATATTTATTTTAGCCTCTTGGAAATATTTAAATAGGTTTTAAATATTCCATTAAATTAAATTAAATCAACGGTTGAGATCAATGGGAGAGATGGATGGCTAGGATTGTTTTGACTAGGTCAAAACACTACGTTGACTAGGACTTTGACTAGGTCAAAATCCTAGTCAAAATAGAGTTCTTGAAAGAGGAGTTTAAAGAGGATTAGACTCCTCTTCTATATAAACCCCTAGCATCCTACAAAATGAAGGATGATGAATCTCCAACACACACACACACACTCGGCTCTCTCTCCCTCCATCTCGTCCGCCCTCTCTCTCTCACACACTCCAAGAAAATTATTTTTTCTCTTAGTTCTCTTGTTCTTGGAACATTAGAACTTTGGTGAATCAATACCATTAATTCATAATGTGTTATTGATTCATCCACTCCAAATATTATACACTTGTTCGTTGCTAGCACGACGTGCAAGATACGTGGGTGGATCGTGTGTCACGATTTGGAGGGTCTCAAGAACGAGATCTTGGTGCAAAACGGGGAACAACGCGTGTAGCCGTTGAAGACGAAAACGACAACGGGTAGGTCTCGTTTATGATTTTCGTCCTCTTTTATTTTCAACCCTATGGCCTCCATGATATGTTATATGTGATTTATTCATGAGATACACCGAACACCCGGGAAATTTCAAAGGCACACCCTTTGAAACGTGTTCTTTAATTTAAAGCATGTTTAAATTCCGCATTTATTTTTTAATTATACCGCGCTTCCGCATTCGCGCTTTTCCCGGGACGATCCACAATTCCTTTCACATCCAACATAAATACTCACATAAGCATATAAGTATTTATATATATATATCCAACAAATAATATTTATATTCATATAAATATATATATAAACCAATTAGCTATACTTACCTCCACTCTCAAAATGGTCTGTCAACACGAAGAGCTGCTCAATCCTCCACTCTATCGTCACGTCCTATAGTAAATTATAATTTATAAGATCAATACCTCATAAATATCGTAAATTCTAATTAAGATATGATATAATATTCACATAGTTCTACTTTATAGAAATTCAATCCCCCGTTCAATTTTATTTTAAATAACTTAACTTTCTACACTTCTTAGGTGTACTTTTAATTTATCAACTAACTCATACAATTCCATTTTATAAAACCCTCATATCATTATAACTACTGGTGTCAATAATGTTTCTAACTTAAATTATTATAAAAATCTTATATTTTCTTAAATAAATTTTCAATAATATTTCTAATAATTCCTATCAATTCCTCGCTATTATATAATATGATTAAACACCAATATGTATATAATTATGTATTTAGTTAATACACCCGATGAAATTGAATACATTAATTACAATAGTGATTAAATCTAGCAAATCTAGTAATTTAGTTACCAAATTATAGCAATCTTAAATCAAATGTGATATTTAATATAACACTAGTTTAACTAGTCAAACTCATAAAATCTTCCGATTAAATAGTAAATCGGTCAATATAAATTACATTTAGTCAATAGATTAATTACATAATATAATTATATAAATTAATAAAATTTAAAAAGTAAAAATTCCATACCTGTTTTTCCTCTTCCCGTAGAGAAACTTCAAATTGAAAGGTGTTGAACAAATTTGGTGTGCTTGCAATTAGTTTCCTTGGTCTGTTTGATACAAACTTACATATATATTTGTTATATAAATGATGAGGTGGTGGTGGGGTGACTCCCACCCCACTTTCTCTCTACACATATAAATATATCATTATATTATATATATATATATTTTATTATTATTATTATTATTATTACTATTATTATTGTTATTATTATTATTATTATTATTATTACTATTATTATTGTTATTATTATTATTATTATTATTATTATTATATATTACATAATTAATATGATTCGCTCTCAAATATTATAATGAGTCCCAATTTACTCCGTTCAAGTTTTATCATATTCCAATTTCAACCTATAATTTATTTATAATTAAATCAAATTTTCTTAATAATTACTAATTAATCTCTCAATTATTAATAAAATTCTACGAATGCCACAGATGCGTTGGCGAAGCTTGGTTCAACCCTCTCGATGACTGATAAGAAAACACGCGTACCGATATGTAAGAATTCGGTCATACCATCGATCTTCAGTGATGATGAGGATGACGCATTCCAAGAAGAAGAAAATCATATTATGGAGGTTTTTGAAACTGAGGAGGAAGATTGCCGACAACTGCTCATTGACTACTTGAAGTTCAAGAAGTTACCCGAAGATCTACGACGAAGGGCCGAAGTTCGACGGTGGGCGTCTCTCTTCATTTACTTAAAAAAACACGCTCTACAGACGTTCATTTGATGATATTTTTGCTTTCTAAACGATGATGAGAAAATGAAAGCTATGGAAGAAGCTCATTCCGGAGTTTGTGGTGCTCACCAATCTGGACCAAAGTTGCACTTCCGTATAAAAAGGATGGGTTATTACTAGCTTACAATGGTTAAGGATTGTATGGACTACGCAAGGAGATGTCAAGCCTGTCAAATTCATGCCAATCTTATCCACCAACCACCTGAGCCATTGCACCCTACGGTAGCTTCACGGCCCTTCGATGCTTGGGGTTTGGATGTTATGGGACCCATGACAAAGTCCTACGGTGGTCACTTATATATCTTGGCAGCAACTGACTACTTCTCTAAATGGGCTGAAGCAGTCCCCCTTAAAGAAGTGATGAAAGAGAATGTCGTTGATTTCATCCGTACACACATAATATATCGTTACCGAGTGCCCAGGTATATCATCAATGATAATGGAAAACCCTTCTGTAATAGCTTGATAGACAAATTATGTCAAAAATTTGGATTCAAGCAAAGAAACTTTACTATGTACTATGTCGCTACCAAAGGGCTTGCTGAAGCATTTAACAAAACTTTGTGAAGCCTATTGAAGAAAGTGGTGACCAAGTCAAAGCACGATTGGCACAAAAGAATTGGAGAAGCACTATGGGCTTACAGAACCACCGTCAGAACACCTATGCAAGCAACCTCTTATGCCCTGGTTTATGGAGTGGACGCAATCCTCCTGCTTGAGCAACAAATTCCTTCATTGAGGATAGCAATACAAGAAGGGTTTACTGAAGAAGAAAATGCTCGAGTACGGATGAGCTAGAAGCTCTCGATGAGAAGAGACTGGAAGCACAACAAAGGCTCGAGTGTTATGAAGCTCGACTATCCAAAGTATTCAATAAGAAGGTCTGCTTACGCTCTTTTCAAGTTGGTGATCTAGTACTCGCAGTAAGGAGGCCTATAATCAGAAAGCACCGAACCGGCAACAAATTTATGCCAAAATGGGATGGTCCATATGTCGTCAAAGAGGTCTAGACAAATGGTGCATATAAGTTGATTGTTGAAGACGACTTAATAGGCCTAATAAATGGAAAGTTCCTGAAATGATACTACGCCTGAGCAAAAAAAAAAAAAAAAGAGACAAAAAGAAAGAAAAAACAAAAAAAATGAAGAGAAGAAAAGAAAAGAAAAGAAACTAAAAAAAAAAACCCCTGGCCCACATGAGTATAAACTGTGAACGGCCCTCCCCTCTCCAAACAAATATTTTGTATTCGTGAACTACATATTGACTTGATCCTCTTGATGAGGTACGTAGGCCGCTTAGATATTCTATGCTCAGTCATAACATTTAAACGAACTTTATTTCTCATATAAAGTCATCGAGATGGGAAGTATTCAAACATGCTCATAGATTGCAAGATAGAGAGAAAAGAAAAAGCTTCTATTATGTAATCTAAAAAACATTGGAGTTCATAACTGAGAACAAAGAAAAAAAAGAATCAAATGCAATAAAATAAGAGGTCCTAAGAAAATCTCAAGCAAAGGGACTCAAATCCTTCAACTCTTGGGTGAGGGTTTCCAAATTTGTTCTTGAAGCATCCAAACTCACAACCACTTCATCGTTGAGGGGGGTAGTGTTCTCAAGGGCTGCAATTTCTTCCACAACTTCACGAACTCCAACTTGAGCAATATGAAAAAGTTGATTTTCTTCCTTCAGAGTAGCACACAAGGTCTTCCTTTGCTCCTTCAAATTCGCAAGCTCCTTCTCAACACGCTTCAACTTGTCCATAGTGGATTGGACCTTGAAAGCCTCTTCACTTTTTTTAGCTCGAGCATCTTGAAGACGACTGTTGGCATCCTTTAACTGTCGCTTGAAAAGATCTTTGGATAACCTTTCAGAAGATGATGACCTCGCTTCTGTTAGAATAGGTAACAAAAAGTCAACGTGGTTGGCTGTTCTGAGAACCATTCGTCAATCTTTGAACAAGTAATATTATGTTAAAAATGTAGTAAGGATTCATCATAGGCAAGGATGAGTTTGTTGTACTTACTGCTTGCATCATTTCGATGTCACAACGAACACCCACGGACTGAAATAATATTCCACGAAACTCAAACTGCCCATTAGATGGTAGGTTCATGAAATCAGTTTCTCGGATGGGTCTGAAATACTCCAAGTCAAGGAATCTCGATACAAGGCATTGAGAATCCATTTGAGACTTGCACTAAGCATCTGCAGTCACATTTCATCGACAAGTGACGAGGCGCGTCCATGCAATGTTAGTGGGTCAGCCAGCTAGGTGGCTGCTGACTGAGGTGACTTGCGGGAATCGTCATATCGAAGCCACACGGGCTTACTCGGTATGACTCATATTCCCGATTCCAATAGTACGGGATTAGTCCTCAAACTTGAGGAATCACGACAGTCACTTACATATTAAGGCTATATCTTGGATCTGGTGAGAGGTGACCACGTAGTATGACATGGTCATCATAAGCCTTGTCCAGTGCAGTCGGAGTATGTGAGGACGGACGATGGATTCCAAGATAGGATTTGTCCCCTGTCAAAGAATATGACAGCGAGATCTCCTATGCTCTGAGATGGTTTAGACTCACAAAATCTATGGCCATAACACTTGATTGAGTGGGAAAGGATTTCCTACGTCGAGTTAAAACCTACCTCAAGTTTAAAGCATAGATGCCTAATTCAAGGATGGGAACCGACATTCTAATTCCATGCCCTAGACTAAGGCCGGGAGACAGGCGACAGTAAGACCGTACCTATATGTAACGAGCGACGGTTGGACCATACCGGCATGTAAATCGGAGCCTAATTGTTCACACCACATATTTACCTAGTCTCTAGTGCCATGAACCATTGTTAGATGGCCACCCATGGTGACAGACTACTTTGGTTATGAAATAATAAGAAATAGGTCCAAGTCTAGCTGAAAGGTGAACCTAAAGAGTCACACCCGCTACACCAAATGAAAGGGAATTAATTTTTAATTAATTCCAGGAGAAGATTTAATTTAATGGGATTAAATTATACTTCTTGGAGATTCAAACCTCGATAGATTAATTGGAATAATCGAGCTTGTGTTGATAAATTAGATTTATGGATTTTACAAAGCATGGGCTTTCCTTTTAATTAGATTAAAAGGGAGAATTAATTAATGGGCTTGGTATATTAAATAGGATTTAATGTAAAGTCCATGGGACTAGTTAATTTAGAATTAAATAATCCCATTCCATGAATTAATTAATGGGCTTGGTATATTAAATATGATTTAATATAAAGTCTATAGGACTGTTTAATTTAAAATTAAATAGGCCTATTCCATAAAGCCCATCAATATGGACGGACAAGATTTGATCTAGAGATTGATAAGATGAAGGGTCATGATTAATTTGACTTAATCAAAGCCTAGTTTGACTAGGTCAAAATCCTGATCAAGTGTGCCACTTTAGAAGAGGTTGAGTAGGAATAGGAAAAAGGTTTTTCTATAAATACTCAAAAACACACACATACACCTACTAATCTCTACAACTCTCATCTCTCTCTCAAAACCGTCCATCTGCGTTCCACACTCTCCAAGATTTCTACTTTGTTCTTCTAGATTTATTCAAGCTAGAACATAAGAGACGTCGATTGCGTTAATTGATAGCGTGTATTGATGTCTCTTCTCCCGAAACGATTTCTTGCTAGCACAAGGGTATCGTTGCTTTCCAGTGTAGTGAGTGAGATGATTTAGAGAGTCTCTTCTTTGAGATCTTGGTGAAAAACGGGGAACAATGCATGTAGCCGAACCAAGACAAAACTACAACCGGGTAGGTTCTTTAATTATGGTTTTTGGTTCAAATTCTAAGGCCTCCATGTTGTGTTTTAATGAACATGAGATACACCGAACGCCCAGGGGAATCAAGGGCAGACCCCTTGATTCCTTTATGTATGTAATGCATGCTTTAAATTCCATTTAATTATGCTTCGCCATTTTATTATGCAATCTTTCACGCTTCTGCTATTCACGTTCATCTCCCAGGCCGATCCACTAAACGTTTCAGTGGTATCAGAGCCCGGCTCAGTGTATAGGCCTAGAACTCTATGTGTTATGTGTGTTTAAGCTTGATCAACGTGTTTTAATTTAAGTTTGAAGCATGTTTAGCATAGATCTTGATCGGCGTTTAATTTTGGATGGGATTTTGGATTTTGGATTTCTTGAATATGTATATACATGTTCTTGGGTTGAATTTATTTTGTGGTGCAGAAAATTGCATGACAAAGTCGAAAAGGAGTGAAAAACGATGAACCGACAGCAGCAGCATGCTGGCCGCACGTGTAGGCAGGGGCCTGCGCGCGCCCGACTAGCGCGCCCAGAGCGGGTGTACGCGTGCGCACACGGCAGGTGCAGCCATCTGCGCAGGGCGCGCGCGTTGTGCGCGCAGGCAGAGGGGCATGCACGTGCGTGCGCGCCTGGCCTGCCAGCTGTGCCGGTTTTCGTTTCTCTCCCGGTTTCGGCTCATTTTCCAAAACTATTTTTTTATGAATTATATTTATAATAATCTCTACATTTTTCTGAACCCGTTGACTTGAAATATTTATTTTTGAGATTTGGAATTTCCTAAAATTAATGTTGCTTTGTTGATGAGGAAAGGTTTCCTAACAAGATTTAATTCTTGCAATGGTTGCACCAATGATCGAAATTCAAGTGTGAAATTTCGCAATAATTTCTGCATTTTATGATGTTGGACATCATGGTTATTTTATGGCTTGACCATGAGTAGATCTTGACATGTATTAATATTGCTCAAATGTTGGATTTTGGGATTCTTGAATATGTTAGAATAGGTGACCATGTAGCCAATCTTGGTAGGTGAATTGTAACCTATGTCTGAACAATTTCGAGGATTTGATAAATCATTAATGAATAAGAAGTGAAATTCATTTGGCATTTACTTTGTTTGTGTTCACTTTATCTGCTTTATATTTCTGTTCACTACACAAACAAAGCCCACAGACTGAAAACGCATTTCGGGGACTGGGACTACGCTTGGAGGTAGGTCCATGAAGTCAATCCCGCCGAATCAGTCCGGAAATCTCCAAGTCAAGGAATCTCAAAAGTGGGTACCGAGATTCCCCTTGAGACTTGCACTAAGCATCTGTTGTCGTATTTCATTGACGGGTGACGAAGGTCGTCTAAGCAGTGTTAGTGGGTTGGCCTGCTAGGGAGCAGCTAAATGAGGTGACTCGTGGGAACCGTCTTACGGAGGACCTTGAGTAGGGTCGGTTAGGTATGACGAGTGTTCTCGATTCCAACAGTACAGGTCAAGTCCTTTGACTTGAGGAACTGCTGAGTTTACCTGTATATCAGGGTTGTATCTTAGATATGGTGAGAGATTGCCAAGAAGCACTTGAGTAGTCATAAGCCATGTCTAGTGCGGCTCCGGTGTACAGAGTGATAGTAGTTTCCAAAAAAGGATCTGTCTCCTGTCAAAAGGTATTGATAGTTGAGTCTCACAAATGCTCTGAGTCTTGTCCCTAAAATCTGTGGCCACAATAACTAAACAGAATGGAAGGTTTGCCTTGCGGCGTTTAGTAAAGTGGGTTGCATAGGATTCGGGCTCGTGATCATCCAACAGGGGCGTGCTAGGCTTTAATTTTGCATGTGGTTATGATGATGAATGAATGGGTTGTTTATTTATCGTATAACTGCTGTGGATGGTTTATTTACGCATTATGGATGTATGTGTAGATATTTATTTATTTGAGATCTCGGTCATTACTTACTCTCACATTGGTTGGACCAATGTCAAAATATTAGACCCTAGACAAAGTGGACATAAACTCTAGGAGTTTGTCCATGCCTTCCAATCCATGACATAGTGAGGAAGCTACTTTAGGTCAATAGCGTGGTCTCACGAGTCGTGGCACGTTATTGTACTTAAACGAAGCTGCATTACGTCATGAACGAAAAGCGGGCTGCTGCTACCTGTCTCACGAGTCGTGGGGGTACCATCCGTGGCTCGGTCGATTGGGTGGGTCTAACGCCCAATTAACATGATTCCCTTGGAGGCCTCGGGATCATGTGAAAGGGTGAGGCAATAATCTTGGGAATCTCGTGGAACGAGAATGGTATGGAATACCTCCCACAGGATCTTTTCCATGCGAATCGTAAAAGCGGGGTATGGGAAAAATCGCTGTGGATCCCAAGCACACTTGGAAAGGATTTCCTGAAAATCACGTTTGAGAGTACCGTGTTTTCGTATAAATAGTGGGAGGATTAAATGACTAAAGTTCATGCATTTAATTATTTTATCAAACCACCGTCTTTTATTTTCTGCTGATCGCGCGCTGTTTTCTAAAATGTAGATTTTAAAATGTCTAAGAACCCACTTTCCACCATTCTTGAGACAAACAAATTCAATGGAACAAACTACAATGACTGGTTGCGCAATCTCAGGATAGTCCTAGATTACGACAACCAAGGCTACGTCATGGACGAGCCTCTCCCTAGGACCTTACCGGAAGGATCCACGCCAGAAAGAACGTGAGACGTTCGAGACTTGGCATAAGTATAACCGGAAGGTCCGTAGCATCATACTTGCTTCGATGACCAATGAGATTCAGAATCAATATGAAAGGCTAGACGATGTCCCTTCCATTATGGCTCGCCTTAAGGATTGCTATACAGTCCCGGACCGGCATACTAGGTATGTCGCGACCAAGGCATTCTTTGGAACTAAAATGACAGAAGGATCCTCTGTACAAGAGCACGGGGTTAAAATGCTTACCCTGGTGGAAAAGCTCGAGGACCTAAAGGCAGGTCTCGATAATGAAACGTACATACATGTGATCCTTCAGTCACTCCCACCCTCCTTTGACCAATTTATCATCAACTACAACATGAACGCACTTGAGAAGAGCATTCATGAGTTGATCAATATGTTGGTGCAATACGAGGCAACGACTAAGAAGTCCACGCCTTCGGTATTGTTTGGAGGTGCTTCGACTTCTAATACAAAAGGCAAGGGTGCCGGATGTTGGAAGAAGAAGAAAGGGAAGGGAAAGGCCGTCAAAGCAGCTACGAACACTAAGAGTGTTCCCATTGCCAAAGAGGGGAAAGGCAAAGGAAAGGGAAAGGTTGTCTCCGAGCAACAGTCAAAGGCATATGACATATGTATCAACTGCCGTGAGAAAGGGCATTGGAAGAGAGAGTGCCCCAAACTCTTCTCGAACCAAGGTATATATGTGATTGAGGTTATTATGGTCACTAGTTCTGCCTCTTGGGTATTAGATACCGGCTGTGGAGCTCACATTTGCAATGACTTGCAGGTGTTGAAAAGAAGCAGAAAACTGGGTAGCGGGGACATGATCCTGAAGCTTGGGAATGGCAAGGCCATCTCGGCAGAAGTAGTAGGATCCGCCACTCTAGTGATTAGTGATAATATTAGCATAGATTTAGAGCAAGTTTATTTTGTACCCAATATGATTAAAAACATCATTTCCATTCCATTGTTGGACAATAGTGGTTATGAGTTTAGAATCAATAAAATTGCTTTTATTTGATGAGGTGTGGAATTGCTCATCTACTTGGTACATTGCATAACGGACTCTATATCTTGCAACAAATGAATTTCGTCCTCAATGTACAACACAAACGAAAATTAGATAATAACGGGAACGCACGTCTGTGGCACGCTAGGCTAGGTCACATATCCCAATATAGGATGAAAAGGTTGGTAGACTCAAAGAACCTAGAGGTTGGGGACTTGAGCGATCTACAACTTGTGAGTCCTGTCTAAGAGGGAAAATGACCAAGAGGCCCTTTGTAGGACAAAGCAAGCCTGCCACAGGTCTGTTGGACTTGGTCCATACAGACGTATGTGGACCACTAAGGACGTAGGCCCGAGGTGGGTTCTCATACTTCATAACCTTCACCGATGATCATTCACGGTATGGTTATGTTTACCTGATGAGGTACAAGTCTGAAGCTCTTGAGAGGTTTAAAGAATTCAGACTTGAAGTGGAGAACCAAACCAACTGCAAAATTAAAATCCTTCGGTCGGACCGAGGCGGTGAATACCTTAGTACGGAGTTCCTAGATTATCTAAAAGAACATGTATATCAGAATGGACACCTCCAGGAACACCGCAGTTAAATGGTGTCTCTGAAAGGAGGAATCGAACCCTGTTGGACATGGTTCGGTCCATGATGAGTTTTACCAAATTGCCCTTATCGTTTTGGGGCTATGCACTAGAAACGGCGGCCAAATTATTGAATTTAGCGCCTACTAGTGCATTGACCCAAACGCCATATGAGATATGGCACGGCAAGCCTGCATCCTACAACTACTTGAAAGTGTGGGGTAGCCCCGCATACGTCAAGAGGTTAGTGGGAGATAAGTTAGAATCTAGGTCTAGCTTATGCAGGTTCGTTGGATACCCTAAAGAAACTGCGGGTTATTACTTTTATGACGCCTTGGAACAAAAGGTGTTTGTTTCAAGAAATGCAGTATTCTTGGAGCAAGGCTTCCCGGAGGATATCCAACCTGATGAGCTGATCCTTGAGGAATCAAGTGATGGAATCCAGCCATCAGAGGAGGCCATGGAACCATCACTTAGAGGATTCAGGATAGATAGCCGAAGGGCTGACCAACCTCGAGAAGTCCAACATGCTAGGCATGAAGGACAACCTCAGGAACAGCCAGCCCCGGTTCCTGAACCACCGGCTGCGATACAGTCAACGCCCACAGTCACCACTGACGTTCCCGTTCTCCGTAGGTCCACTAGAGAGTCCAGACCTCCAGTGAGATATGGCTTTCTAGGTGCGACCGATCTTTTGGATAACGATCCAAAAACGTATGGAGAAGCGATGTCTGACATCGACTCCGGGAAATGGCTTGAGGCCATGAAAGCCGAAATGGACTCCATGAGCAAGAACCAAGTTTGGAGTCTCGTAGATCCACCGAAAGGTGTTAAGCCAGTGGGCTGTAAGTGGGTCTACAAGCGCAAACTTGGCGTTGATGGAGAAGTCACAACCTTTAAGGCTAGGCTTGTAGCTAAGGGATACACTCAACGACCCGGGGTCGATTTTGAGGATACCTACTCGCCAGTAGCCATGGCTAAGTCCATTCGGATCCTGCTCGCCATAGCAGCATGGTATGACTATGAAATATGGCAGATGGACGTGAAAACGGCCTTCCTCAACGGTTTCGTTGAAGAAGAGATCTATATGGATCAGCCGCAAGGTTTCACGGTCACTGGAGAAGAACAGAAAGTCTGTCGTCCCCAGAAGTCCATCTATGGCCTCAAACAAGCCTCCCGAAGTTGGAACATTCGCTTTGATGAAGTAATACGGGGTTATGACTTCATCAAAAACGAATCCGACCCTTGTGTATACAAGAAGGTCAGTGGGAGCTCAATAGTGTTCCTAGTGCTTTATGTGGATGACATTCTGCTCATTGGTAATGACGTTAGAATGTTAGGAAACACAAAAGCATGGTTGTCAACCCAGTTTTCCATGAAGGACTTGGGTGAAGCCTCCTACATCCTAGGCATCAAGATCGTCAGGGATAGATCTAAAAGGATGTTAGGACTCACCCAAAACTCGTATATGGAGAAAGTCCTAAAGAGATATCGAATGGATAACTCCAAACGAGGATTCCTTCCAATGAGGCATGGGATCAAGTTATCCAAGAAACAGTCCCCACAGACTGATGAGGAACTTGAAAGGATGAAAATCATCCCCTATGCTTCTACCGTAGGTAGCATCCAATATGCGGTCCACTGCACTAGGCCTGACATTGCATACACTTTGAGCGTGACAAGCAGATATCAGTCCTGCGCAGGAGAAGCACATTGGAATGCTGTCAAGGGCATCCTTAAGTACCTAAGGAGGACTAAGGAGATGTTCTTAGTCTATGGCAATGGAGAACTAATTCTGGAAGGCTTTAGCGACGCTAGCTTCCAGTCTGATGACGATGATGCCAAGTCTCAATCGGGGTACGTATTCAAACTCAATGGAGGAGTAGTAGCTTGGAAAAGTTCCAAGCAAGCAACCATTGCTGACTCCACCACAGAGGCTGAATACATAGCAGCTTCAGAAGCTGCTAAGGAAGCGGTTTGGATGAGAAACTACATCCAAGAGTTGGGTGTGGTGCCTAGCATCGCCGAGCCCGTTGTCATCTTCTGTGATAACAACGGCGCTATAGCGCAAGCAAAGGAACCGAGATCTCATCACCGTTCCAAACATATTCTTAGACGCTACCATCTTCTTAGAGAAATGGTAGGAAGAGGTGACGTCCGGATGGACCGAGTCAACTCGGCAGACAACACAGCAGACCCGCTGACAAAGCCTATGTCGCAGAGCACTCATACGCAACATCTTGAGAAGATGGGGATTAAGCATATGGGGAATTGGCTTTAAAGGTCAAGTGGGAGATTGTTAGAATAGGTGACCATGTAAGCCAATTTTGGCAGGAATATGTAACCTATGTCTAGACAATTCTTTGGTATTTGATAAAAACATTTACGAATAAAGAAGTGAAAATTCATATGGCAATACTTTGTTTACGTTCACTTATCTGTATTTACATTTCTGTTCACTACGCAAACAAAGCCCATGGACTGAGAAATGATTTCGGGGACTGGGACTACGCTTGGAGGTAGGTCCATGAAATCAGTCTCACCGAATCACTCCGAAAATCTCCAAGTCAAGGAATCCCGAAAATGGGTACCGGGATTCCTTTGAGACTTGCACTAAGCATCTGCTGTCGTGTTTCATCAACGGGTGACGAAGGTCGTCTAAGCAGTGTTAGTGGATCAGCATGCTAGGAAGCAGCTGACTGAGGTGACTCGCGGGAACCGTCCTACGGAGGACCTTGAGTATGGTCAGCAAGGTATGACGTGTATTCCCGGTTCCAACAGTACAGGCCAAGTCCTTTGACTTGAGGAACTGCTGAGTTTACCTGTGCATCAGGTCTGTATCTTAGATTTGGTGAGAGATTGCCAAAATACTCTTGAGTAGTCATAAGCCATGTCTAGTGCAGCTCGGGTGTACAAAGTGACAGTAGTTTCCAAGAAAGGATCTGTCTCCTGTCAAAAGGTGTTGACAGTTGAGTCTCATGTATGCTCTGTGTCTTGTCCCTGAAATCTGTGGCCATAGTGACTGAACAGAAGGGAAAGGTTTCCCTTGCGGCGTTTAGTAAGGACAGACCGACAATTAGGTCCAAAATGGGTACCTGCTTTTTCCGTACCCTAGACTCTAAGTGATGAGACCGAATACAGAAGGACAAGTGTACTGTTAGAGCCTAAATGTTCATCCCCGAATATTTCACCTAATCTCTAGTGCCATGGACCGTTGCTAGATGGCCACCCATGGTAACGGATGGATTCTAGGAATCCGACCAAGTCTAGCTGAATGGTGAACCTAAAGAGTCACACACTATCCACACACACTTAGTATTTAATTTGGAATTAAATATTGGAGTAAAGGAATGATTAAATTAGATTTAATCGGGTCCTATATTTTCTTGGAGAAATTAATTCCTTCTATTTGATAAAGGGAATTAAATTAATAAATAGAATTTATTAAAAGGGTTGATTTAATGGGCTTAGAATAAATAATAATATATATTTATTATATTATATTTATTCTTTTAGCCTTTTGGAATATTTAATAGGATTTAAATATTCCATTAAATTAAAATCAACGGTTGAGATGGAAAAGGGAGATGGAAGGCTAGGATTCGTTTGACTAGGTCAAACACTAGTTTGACTAGGACTTTGACTAGGTCAAAATCCTAGTCAAATTAGGTTACTTAGAGTTTGAGTTTAAAGAGGATTAAACTCTTCCTCTATATAAACCTCTAGCTTCCAACATTTGTAGGATGATGATTCTTGAAAAACACACACAACACACACTCTCCCCTTCTCCTATCTCTCGTCCGCCCCTCTCTCTCCTCCAAGAAAATATTTCTTAGTTCTTTTTGTTCTTAGAATATTAAGAACTTAGACGAACCAATACTGTTAATCGATAACGTGTTATTGATTCGTCCACTCCAAAATTTATACACTTGTTCGTTGCTAGCACGACGTGCAAGATACGTGGGTGGATCGTGTGTCACGATTTGGAGGATCTCAAGAACGAGGTCTTGGTGCAAAACGGGGAACAACGCGAGTAGCAGTTGAAGACGAAAACGACAACGGGTAGGTCTCGTTTAAGATTTTCGTCCCTCTTTAATTTTCAACTCTATGGCCTCCATGATCTCTTTATTAGTTTTATAATCATGAGATACACCGAACGCCCGGGAACCTCAAGGGTACACCCCTTGAGCGTGTTCTTTTAAATTAAAAGCATGCCTTTTATTTATGTATGTTTATTTTTACCGCGCTTCCGCATTCGCGCAATTCCCGGGACGATCCACCGATTTCTTTCAGCTGCGGATTCCTCACTTAGAGGATTCAGGATAGATACCTGAAGGGTTGACCAACCTCGAGGAGTCCAGCATGCTAGGCATGAAGGATAGCTTCAGGAAGGGCCAGCCCCGGTACCTGAACCGCCAGCTCCTATATAGTCAGCGCCCACAGTCACCACTGACGTTCCCATTCTCCGTAGATCAACTAGAGAGTCTCGACCTCCAGTGAGATATGGCTTTCTAAATACGACCGGTCTACTTGATAATGATCCTAAGACATACGGAGAAGTGATGTCTGACATCGAATCTGGGAAATGACTTGAGGCCATGAAAATCGAAATGGACTCCATGAGCAAAAACCAAGTCCGGAGACTTGTAGACCCACTGAAAGGTGATAAGCCAGTTGGCTGTAAGTGGGTCTATTAAGCGCAAACTTGGCGTTGATGGAGAAGTCACAACTTTTAAGGCTAGGCTAGTAGCTAAAGGGTACACTCAACGACCCGGGGTCGATTTTGAGGACACCTACTCGCCAGTAGCCATGGCTAAATCCATTCGGATCCTGCTCGCCATAGCAACATGGTATGACTATGAGATATGGCAGATGGACGTGAAAACAGCCTTCCTCAATGGTTTCATTGAGGAAGAGATCTATATGGATCAGCCGGAGGATTTCACAATCAGTGGAGAAGAACAGAAGGTCTGTCGTCTCCAGAAGTCCATCTATGGCCTCAAACAAGCATCCCGAAGTTGGAACATTCACTTTGATGAAGTGATATGGGGTTATGACTTCATAAAGAAGAAAAAACGAATTCGACCCTTGTGTATACAAGAAGGTCAGTGGGAGCTCTATAGTGTTCCTAGTGCTTATGTGGATGACATTCTACTCATAGGTAATGATGTTAGAATGTTGGGTGACACAAAAGCATGGTTATCAACCCAATTTTCCATGAAAGATTTGGGTGAAGCCTCCTACATTCTAGGCATCAAGATTGTCAGGGACAGATCTAAAAGAATGTTAGGACTCACCCAAAACTCGTATATGCAAAAAGTCCTGAAAAGATTTCGAAATGGACAACTCACAACGAGGATTCCTTCCCATGAGGTATGGGATCAAGTTATCCAAGAAACAGTCCCCACAGACTGATGAGGAACTTGAAAGGATGAAAGTCATCCCCTTTGCTTATGCCGTAGGAAGCATCCAATATGCGGTCCACTGCACCAGACCTGACATTGCTTACGCTTTGAGTGTAACAATCAGATATCAGTCTTGTGCAGGAGAGGCACATTGGAATGCTATTAAGGGCATTCTTAAGTACCTGAGGAGGACTAAGGAAATGTTCTTGGTCTATGGCAATGGAGAACTGATCCTGGAAGTCTTTAGCGACGCTAGCTTCCAGTCTGATGACGATGATGCCAAGTCTCAATCGGGTTATGTATTCAGGCTCAATGGAGGAATAGTGGCTTGGAAAAGTTCCAAGCAAGCAACCACTGTTGATTCCACCACTGAGGCCGAATACATAGCAGCTTCAGAAGCTGCCAAGGAAGCGGTTTGGATGAGAAACTACATCCAAGAGTTGGGTGTGGTGCCTAGCATCGCCGAGCCCGTTGTCATCTTTTGTGATAACAACAGAGCAATAGCGCAAGCAAAGGAACCGAGATCTCATCACCGTTCCAAACACATTCTTAGACGCTACCATCTTCTAAGAAAAATTGTAGGAAGAGGTGACATTCGGATGGACCGAGTCAACTCAGCAGACAACACAGCAGATCCGCTGACAGAGCCTATGTCGCAGAGCGCTCATACGCAACATCTTGAGAAGATGGGGATTAGACATATGGGCGATTGGCTTTAAGGTCAAGTGGGAGATTGTTAGAATAGGTGATCATGTAGCCAATCTTGGTAGGCGAATTGTAACCTATGTCTGAACAATTTCGAGGATTTGATAAATCATTAATGAATAAGAAGTGAAATTCATTTGGCATTTACTTTGTTTGTGTTCACTTTATCTGCTTTATACTTCTGTTCACTACGCAAACAAAGCCCACAGACTGAAAACGCATTTTGGGGAGTGGGACTACGCTTGGAGGTAGGTCAATGAAGTCAATCCCGCCGAATCAGTCCGGAAATCTCCAAGTCAAGGAATCTCAAAAGTGGGTACCGAGATTCCCCTTGAGACTTGCACTAAGTATCTGCTGTCGTATTTCATCGACGGGTGACGAAGATCGTCTAAGCAGTGTTAGTGGGCTGGCATGCTAGGGAGCAGCTGACTGAGGTGACTCGCGAGAACCGTCTTACGGAGGACCTTGAATAGGGTCGGTTAGGTATGACGAGTGTTCCCAGTTCCAACAGTACAGGTCAAGTCCTTTGACTTGAGGAAGTGCTAAGTTTACCTGTATATCAGGGTTGTATCTTAGATATGGTGAGAGATTGCCAAGAAGCACTTGAGTAGTCATAAGCCATGTCTAGTGTGGCTCCGGTGTACAGAGTGACAGTAGTTTCCAAGAAAGGATCTGTCTCCTGTCAAAAGGTATTGACAGTTGAGTCTCACAAATGCTATGAGTCTTGTCCCTAAAATCTATGGCCACAGTAACTGAACAGAAGGGAAGGTTTCCCTTGCGGCGTTTAGTAAAGGACAGACCGACAGTTAGGTCCAATATGGGTACCTGCATTTTTCGTGCCCTAGACCCTAAGAGGTGAGACCGTAGATGGAAGTGAAAGCCTTGGGTAGGCGTGTGGAATAGCGTGAATGAGAAAGCGCGGTATAAATTTAAATTATAGAATTTAAACATGCATAATGCGTATAAAATTAAAACACGTTCAAAGGGTGTGCCCTTGAAATTCCCGGGTGTTCTGTGTATCTCATGGACTATAATAAGAATGCATAGCAATCATGGAGGCCATAGGATTTGTAAATATAAAAGGGGACGAAAACGTAAAAAAGACCTACTGGTTCGTCGTTTTCCTCTTCTAACCGGTACCCTCGTTGTTCCCCGATTTGCTCCAAGATCTCGTATGTGAGATCCTCTAAAATTGTGACACACAATCCATCCACGTATCTTGTACTTCGTGCTAGCGAACGAACAAGTATTTTATTTGGAGAGGACGGATCAATCACATGTTATTATTTAACGGGATTAATCCTCCTTTTGTTCAATTGTTAACACAAAAGAACAAGAAGAAACCTTGGAGAGAAAGGGGAGAGAGGCGGACGAGAGGGAGGGAGAGGCACACGAGTTCTAGTGTGTGTGTGTGTGTTGAAGAATCATCATCTCTCTAAAGGTGAAGGGCTAGTGTTTAGAATAGGTGACCAGAAAGCCAATAGGTTTGGCGATTTGTAACCTATTATACAACTCGATGTAAATGTAATATTATTATGTGATGAATAAAATGAGTATTTATCACTTCTGGTGCTTACTTTGTTGCGCCCATTTCACATTTGTTAAAACGGTGTTTAACTTATATCACAACAACGCCCACAGACCATGGTTAACAACTCGTGCAGTTGGGCCACGCATTGGATGGTGGTCATGAAAGCAACTGATTAAAAGTTGGGTCTTAAACGTTCCAAGTCGAGGACCTCGAGACAGGGCATCGAGAGTCCTATTGAGACTTGCGTCAAGAGTCGTGTTCATTGGATGAGTGCCGTGTTTCATCGGCGACAGGCGTGGGACGCCTACACGATCTTGATGCGTTGGTCGACTGGGGTCGAGCCGACTGGACTGACTCGTGGGGATCATCATATGGAAGTCTTGGAGGCTTGGTCGGAATGATTGGTTTTCCCCGGTTCCGATAGTACGGGAGTAATCCTCAGACTTGAGGGATCATGGCTATCGCGTGCACATGACGGCTGTATCTTGGATCTGGCGAGAGGTAATCATTCTGTAAGATGATTATCATAAGCCTTGTCCAGTGCAGTCGGAATGTGTATCGAGGACGATGGATTCCAAGAAGAGGATCCGTCCCCTGTCAATATGTGACCAGAGGTATCTCCTATGCACTCAGAGACACGTTCATGCTGTTTGAAGTTGTGGCCACAGTGGTTGCTCGAACAGGGAATGGTTTCCTGTGTCGATGCAATGAAGCATACGTGGTCTCAAGTATTAAGCATAGATGCCTAGTCAAGGATGGGAACCGACTCCCAATTCCACACCCTAGACTAAGGCCGGGAGACGGTAGACGGAAGGATCGTACCCGTACGAAATCGGCGCCTAAATGTTCACGCCAATTCACCTAGTCTCTAGTGCAATGGACCGTTGCTAGACGGCCACCCACGGTAATGGGCCCTTGTGGGACACGGGCCCAAGTCTAGCTGAGGGCGAACCTAAAAGGTCACACACAAATCACCGAGGAGGTTGAGAGATCGACTTAGAGTCAATCTCGAAGGATAAATAAGTAATTGGATTACTTAAGGGAAAGTCCATTGGATGGACGGGCCGATATTGTATCGGGCTTTCATTTAATCGGTAAATTGGATTTTTGATTAAATATGAAAAGTTGAGACGTTGAGACGCTGGATCTTTTAATTGGATTAAAAGATCAACGATAATAATTTAAAATGGACAATAAAATGGATTTAATATTGGGTTCGTCATAATTGGAATTACGATAAACCTGGTCCGTTAAATTTACTCGAGAGGAGAAATAATTCCATTTTGGAATAGGAAGAAGTTGGACTTCTTCCCTTATTTAAACATGGCCGACATGATCCTTGGAGGAAGCAAAATCAGCCATGTTTCATGCTAGGGTGGTATGTTGACTTATCTCTTTTGAAAGAGACAAATCAACTCCAATCAAGCTCTTCCCTTTTGGTATGATTTTATCATACCATAAATTTTGGTAGGCTTGATTGAAGAATTGATGGTGATTGATTGGAATGAATCTAGACATCCTTGGATGAACCTAGACACATTCCAATAATCACATTAATTTTGTATATATATGAGAATATACAACACCAAGCATAAGTGATTCATTATTCATCTTTTTCTAGGAAAAAGAGAAGACAAAATCCCTCTCCTCTCTCTCAACTCTCGGCTTCTCTCCCTCTCTCAAACTTGTGTTCTTTCACAAAGTGAGTTTAAGAGAGCACTAATTCATAGTGTTCTTCTCTTAAACCGAATACCTTCTTAAACCCATTCTTTTCTAACAAAAAGAACGTGTGTTTCTTCCGGTGTGGTGCACCTTTGGAGAAATCCATACGTTTGGATTTCGTGAGCATTCCAGAGACGGAACAACGCCAGTAGCCGGGAGCATACGCTAAACAATCAAAGGTAACGATTTTACTACGCTTTGATTGGTTTAATATACATCTATGCCCTATGTGTTTAAACATATGTTTCTAATATTTACAGATCCTACATCGAACGCCGGTTGAGCACCCAGGGTACACCCTTGGGATTTGTTTATTTAAATTAGATTTAAATTTACGCACCATTTCCTCGCTTGCTCGCTTCCGCTCGCGCTCCCGGGCGGATCCGCTTGTCCTTCAAGTGGTATTAGAGCCCGGTTCGATGTAAGGGGCATAGATCTATGTGTTTGGCATGATCTACTTGCTTTTTAAATGGCTTTATTGGCATGTTAGATTGTATAAATATATGAGTAATATGATAATTCAATTGTTCGAATTTAATGGACTTTTGGCATGCTTTATTTTGTTTGATTGGATCTAAAACTGCATGCTTATTTTCAGAATAATATTACTATTATTGTGCTGAAACAGTTTTGAAAAAAAAAAATTGGATGGACCGGCAGTGGCCGCGCAGGTGGTCCCCTGCGCGCGCGCGCTACCCTGTGCGCGCGGCCGGCCGGCCAGCACAACGGCTGGGCCGTTTTGTGCTGTTTTTCGACTTTTTCAGAAAAATTTGATTTTCTGTATTTTCTGCACAATATTCTGAAAATATATTAATTTTGCATTTTTGATTTTGGAATAATTGGATTATTCCTTGAATTAAATTTGCTTAATTAATTTGGGATTAATACATGCATTGGATGCATTGTTTTAAAATGTCCGTTAAAATTTGAAATTTGAATTTTGCATATTATTTGTATGTTTATGCTTTTGTGATGTTGGACATCACTTGGGTATTTGGAATATTCATTGGTTATTTATGCATGATTATTTGAAATAATTGTGTTATGTGAGTTGATGGAATCAACATGGGATGATCACCCCTAGACCTTATGCATGGATGAATGTATGATCATTTATTTTCTATTGGTGGGGCCTGCGTGCCTCTTGTTTTTGGGACTATCATCTCCCGTATTATTAGCCTCATGATGTTAAGGCTTGTTTTCTTTATTACCAATGTATTACTTTCAGTTGTAAGAAGTAGAAAGGATTGGTGAGATTTTAATTTTAACAAGCAAATTGGAGTCGGACACCCTAAGGAGGAGCATCAAAGCGTGAAACAAGAAGCACTTCAAGGCCCATTGGAATGACAATGGGTATATTATTATTGTAATAATTTAGGACCACCCTAGACAGACCATAGACTCACTACGGGCTCAGTGGGTCGTATAGGTTGGCTTGTGATCATCCTAACAGGGTATGCTATGTTTATGCATGCGGCGTATTTATTTATCGCTTTAAATATTGGATATTTATGCATGCTAAAACACCATAATGTGATGAGGTCTCGGTCACACTTACACTCTCATTTGGTTGGACCAAATTAAATATTAGGCCCAGAACGGAGTTGGATCATAATGGTATTTTGATCTGTCTGAGCCTTCCATCCACGGCAATGTGGTGAGGAAGCTACCACTACCCTAGTGTGTCTCACGAGTCGTGGCACACTTGGACTAGGGGAAAGCTGCACCATTGTTGTGAATAAAAAGATTGCCCTCGCTTTTCCCTGTCTCACGAGTCATGGGGGCGACAGTTTTGAGCATGATTTGGTTGATGGGTCAGGCCCAACACTGAGTAACATGGTTCGCTTGGAGTCCTCGGAACCATGTGAATAGGTGAGGCAAAAATATCTTGTGAATCTCATTGGATAAGAATGATATTGGATATCTCCCACGAGGTCTTCTTCATGTGAATCGTAAAAGCGAGGCATGGAGATTACGCTTGTGAATCCCAAGCCCACTAGGAAATAGTTTCCCAAAACTCCATTGGAGAGTGGCAGACTTTCGTATAAATAGTGGGAGGGTTAAAGACTAAAAGACCAAGTCTTCAACTTGAACAATAATATTACCATCATCTGCTAATTTCTGCTTTACATTTTTCATTATGTAGATATGTCTCAGAACCCATTAACCATGATTCTCGAGACTAAACAAATTCAATGGAACGAACTACTCGGACAGGCAGAAAATCCTGAGGACTGTCCCCGATTTCGAGAACCAAGGCTATGTCTTGGACGAGCCACCACCGAGCGACTTACCGGAGGGGTCCACGCCTGAAGAACGTTTGACGTTCGAGAAATGCCATGAGGACAACCGGAAAGTACGCAGTATCATACTGGCTTCGATGTCCAACAACATCTAGAAGCAGTGTGAGAGGCTGGACAACGTCTCCGCCATAATGCTCCGCATGATCGAGGTTTATGCGGTTCCGGATAGGCATATTAGATATGCCGTCACAAAAGCATTCTTTGGCACTAAGCTTGCTGAAGGAGCATCTGTACAAAGTCATAGGGTCAAGATGCTCTCCCTAGTGGAGAAACTCGAGGACCTTAAAGCTGGGCTTAACAATGACACGTACATTGACGTGATCCTCCAGTCGCTTCCTCCATCCTATGATCCGTTTGTTGTAAACTACAACATGAACGGACTTGAGAAGTCTATTCATGAGTTGATCAACATGCTGGTCCAATACGAGGCAACGACCCCCAAGTCGGTGCCGGCGGTATTGATAGGAGAGGCTTCGACATCCAAGGCGAATGGCAAAAGGGTCGGACGCTGGAAGAGGAAGAAGGGCAAAGGGAAGACGATTGCGGCCCCTGCTCGCGCTCCGGCCATCCCTGTTGCTCCGGTTGGACCGAGTAAAGGGAAAGGGAAGGCCCGTGGTTCTCAGCGGTCCAAGGCTAACGATGTCTGCATGCATTGCCAAGGGAAAGGGCATTGGAAGAGGGAGTGCCCACAACTCCTCTCCAACCCAGGTATGTTTGTGGTTGAAGTTAATATGATTACTAATTCTGCTTCATGGGTATTGGATACCGGGTGTGGTGCTCACATTTGCAATGATTTGAAGGCACTGCAAAGAAGCAGAAGGCTAACCAAGGATGAGATGATCCTGAGGCTAGGCGATGGCAAGGCCGTTGCTGCGGAGGCCGTAGGATCACTAGAGTTAGCCATTAGTAGTCATAATAGGATTGTACTGAACGACTGTTGCTATGTACCTAGCGTGATTAAAAACATTGTTTCCATCCCGGTGCTTGATAAAGGAGGGATATAAATTTACCATCAATAAAAACGGTTTTTTTTCATTATCAAAGATGGTATTTCTCATCTGCTTGGTACATTGGTCAATGGTCTATACATACTTCAACAGTCTAATTGGATTATGACTGCAGAACACAAACGAAAACGTGATAATCATAATAACGCACAGATATGGCATGCAAGGTTAGGTGATATCTCTAAAGATAGGATAAGAAGGTTAGTGGACTCAAAGAATCTACAAATAGACGTTTTGCTCAACCTAGCAACATGCGAATCCTGTCTAAAGGGAAAGATGACCAAGAAACCCTTTGTTGGACAAAGTACGCTAGTCAGTGGTCTGTTGGATTTGATCCATACAGATGTTTGTGGTTCACTAAATACCCAGGCTAGAGGTTGGTACTCGTACTTCATAACCTTTACCGATGATCACTCACGGTATGGTTATGTTTACCTGATGAGGTACAAGTTTGAAGCCTTTGGAAGGTTTAAGGAATACAGACTTGAAGTAGAGAACCAAACCGGTCGAAAGATCAAAGCCCTTCGATCGGATCGAGGTGGAGAGTATTTGAGTGGTGAGTTTACTGATTATCTAAAAGAGAATGGGATTCTCTCTCAGTAGACCCCTCCTGGAACACTGCAGCTTAATGGTGTGTCTGAAAGGAGGAATCGGACCTTGTTAGACATGGTCCGATCCATGATGAGTTTTACCGAACTCCCCCTTTCCTTCCGGGGATATGCTCCTGAGACGGCGGCCAAAGTTTTGAACTTGGCGCCATCTAAAAAGATATCCCAGACGCCATATTTGAGATATGGCATGGCAAGCCTGCCACCTACAAATACTTGAAAGTGTGGGTTGCCCCGCATATGTCAAGAGATTAGTGGGGTAAATCTGGACTCGAGTTCTAGTTTTATGCAGGTTCATCGGCTATCCAAAAGAAACTGCGGGGTATTATTTCTATGATCCCTCCGAGCAAAAGGTTTTTGTCTCGCGAAACACAGTGTTCTTGGAAAAAAGTTTTCCATCGGACAGTTGACGCGATGAGGTACTCCTTGAGGAATCAAGTGAGGTAACCCCATGAAGGCGGCAGTGACATCTGAGCCAGTGGTTCCCACTGATATTGTTCCAGTCCTCCGTAGGTCGGCTAGAGTATCCATGCACCTGATAGGTATGGATTTCTGGGCTTGACCGGTCAGTTAGATAATGATCCAAAGATATACGGAGAAGCGATGTCGAACATCGATTCGGACAAGTGGCTTGAGGCCATGAAATCCGAGATGAACTCGTTTGGTACAAATAAGGTTTGGACCCTAGTAGATCCACCCAAAGGGCTTAAACCCGTAGGGTGTAAATACGTCTACAAACGTAAGCTTGGAGCTGACGGGGAGGTTTACAACCTTCAAAGCCAGGCTTGTGGCAAAATGTTACAACTCAGCGACCCGGGGCCGATTTTGAGGAAACCTACTCGCCCGTAGCAATGGCCAAGTCCATTCGGATACTAC
Source organism: Sesamum alatum (assembly GCA_034509735.1). Taxonomy (NCBI): domain Eukaryota; kingdom Viridiplantae; phylum Streptophyta; class Magnoliopsida; order Lamiales; family Pedaliaceae; genus Sesamum; species Sesamum alatum. The sequence goes on from JACGWO010000002.1 coordinate 16,173,808, forward strand.
TTGCCATAGCAGCATGGTATGACTATGAAATATGGCAGATAGACGTGAAAACGGCCTTCCTCAATGGTTTTGTAGAGGAAGAGATCTATATGGATCAGCAGGAAGGTTTCACAACTGTTGGAGAAGAGTAGAAGGTTTGTTGTCTCCAAAAGTCCATCTATAGCCTCAACAAGCTTCCCGAAGCTGGAAACATACGTTTTGATGAAGTCATAGGGGGATATGATTTCATCAAGAACGAGTCTGATCCTTGTGTATACAAGAAGATCAGTGGGAGCTCAGTTGCGTTTCTGGTGCTTTACGTGGATGACACCTTACTCATTGGGAATAATGCTAGGATGTTGGGTACCACTAAAGCTTGGTTGTCAACATAATTCTCCATGAAGGATATGGTCGAGGCATCCTATATCCTTGGCATCAAGATCTACAGGGATAGATCTAGAAGGATGTTAGGAATGGCCTACTCTTCGTACATTGAGAAAGTCTTGAAGAGATTCAAGATGGAGAACTCAAAACGAGGATTCCTTCCTATGAGGCATGGAATTAAAGTTATCCAAGAAGCAGTCTCCTAAGACTGATGAGGAGCTTAAAAGGATGTTGGATATCCCCTATGCTTCAGCCGTAAGCAGCATACAGTATGTTGTTCAGTGCACTAGACCTAATGTGGCTTTCGCTTTGAGCGTAACTAGCCGATATCAGTCGTGTGCCGAGGAGGCACACAGGAGTGCAGTCAAGACTATCCTAAAGTACCTGAAAAGGACTAAGGACATGTTCTTGATCTACGGTGGTGGAGAGTTGATACTGGAAGGCTATAGCGACGCTAGCTTCCAGTCGGATGATGATGATGCCAAGTCTCAGTCTGGTTTATGTGTTCAGGACTTAATGGTGGCCGTGGGTCGCTTGGAAGGGTTCCAAGCAGACTACCACGGTGGACTCACCATAGAGTTTTGAATACATAGCGGCTTTGGAAGCTGCTAAGGAGTGGTTTGGTTGATGAGCTACATCCAAGGGTTGGATGTAGTACCTAGCATTGCTAAGCCTAATTATCTTTTATGATAACAACGGGGCGATAGCGCTAGCAAAGGAACCGAGATCTCATCACGACCCAAGTGTATTTCTTAAACGCTACCATCTAAACTTTAGAGAGATGGATAGCAGGAGTGACATTCGGTTGGACCGAGTCAGCTCCGCAGAAAACATAGCAGATCTACTTGCTAAGGCCCATGGTCGCAAGTTGCCCACACTCACTATCTGAATAACAGGTTTGAGGTCAATGGGTGAATTGGCTTTAGGTCAAGTGGGAGATTGTTAGAATAACGTGAACAGAAAGCCAATAGGTTTTGCAATTCGTAACCTATTATACAACTCGATGTAAATGTAATATTATTATGTGATGAATAAAATGAGTATTTATCACTTCTACTGCTTACTTTGTAGCGCTCATTTCACATTTGTTTAAAACAGTGTTTAATTTATATCACAACAAAGCCCCACAGACCATGGTTTAACAACTCGTGCAGTTGGGCCACGCATTGGATGGGGGTCTGAGACGTTCCAAGTCGCGTGACTCTCTTTGAGACAGGGATCGAGAGTCCTATTGAGACTGAGCGTCAATAGTCGTGTTCATTGGATGAGTGCCGTGTTTCATCGGCGACAGGCGTGGGATGCCTACACGATCTTGATGGGTTGGTCGACTGGGGTCGAGCCGACTGGACTGACTCGCGGGGATCATCATATGGAAGCCTTGGAGGCTTGGTCGGCTATTGATTTGGTTTTCTAGCTGAGGT